>OX243850.2:22980000-23580000 GCA_945859575.2 Herminia tarsipennalis
TAATCACAATCATAGATCGTTGTACGTCATGGCCCGAAATATTTCCGGTAGAAGATATAACTGCAGAAACAGTAGCCAAGACACTTTTCGAAGGATGGATTACTCGTTTTGGATGTCCATTGCGCATTACTACGGATCAAGGCCGACAGTTTGAATCAAGAATATTTGAGTCACTCTCACAATTTTTGGGAATACATAAAATTAGGACAACACCTTATCATCCACAATCCAATGGAATGATAGAGAGATTTCATAGAACTTTAAAGGCGGCGTTAATGACAAGAGAATCCAACGAAAATTGGTTAAAAGAAATTCCAACAGTTTTACTCGGGTTGCGGAGTAGCTTGCGAGAAGACATAGGTTATAGTTCAGCAGAGATGACATATGGAACGCCAATACGACTCCCTGGAGGATTTTTTGAGTCATCATATATCATCATATTTTATCAGTTATCAGTCATCATATTTTTGAGTCATCAGTCAGATATATATATATATATATATTGTCGCAAACTTTGCCTGCAGGCAAACACTAGCATGTGTGGCATTAAACTGTACAGTTATATGTAATAACCGTCATGCAAACCCTAGCGTGTGTGGCCGGTATTAGAGACCTAATTAAACTATTACTACTAATTAAACTTTGCATTAGAATTAGGGATAAAGAGACAGTGATATCAATTGATAGATTGAAACCAGCTTTCATGATCAATGACGAATCAAACTACGTGCCAGATTCAAAGGATTGCGACAGGCATTCACACACGTACACTACACGATCGGGACGTAAAGTAAAGCCAGTAGTACGTCTATAAAAAATCGCTGATATAAGCAAGCTATTCGTATATATATTAACATAGATCTTAACATATACCATTAATTCACAACTACTCGTAACAACAAGACATCTAAAATGGGAAATCAAAGTTCTAAGGACCAGATAACATACAATACGGACAATTGCCTCAATCAAAACGAAGCGGACCAACTCCGTAACCTGATCCAGGAGGACTTACGGTGGACAAGAAATGTTGCAATGGGACAGATTATTTTAACAATCGGCGTGATCCTAATTTACGGCATAATGAAAACACTGGACAGAAGAATGAAGAGTTTAACGGAAAAAAATAATAAACACTCGTGCAACTAAGCTAAGTCAAAATTACAGACGTCAGCAAATCACACCACAACAGGCGTCATCAAATTCCACCGCGTACAATAGCATTATTATTTATATACATCAGCAAATAACTAGTAAGGTCTAGGTCAAATTTATATTGTAAACACTATTACCATAATTTTTTTTTAAAGGGGGGTGTACTGTTACAGTACAATATCTTTGTGCTGTATCTACAATCTACATCACAATCTTATGTTCCTTATCGCACGTTCAGTATCTATTAAATGTTTCTACTATCTGTTATCAACACGAAGTCGTTAGTATATAAGATGCACCTTTGGATAATTTTATTATAACCAGACTATACTACATCTTTTGTCTCATTTATACCTAATCATATACTGCCAAGAAGTTTGGCAAAGGTCTCTTTAATCATTATGGATTTGTTGTACTCAATTTTACCCGACTGCGACAGAAGGAGGGTTTTCTGACATACCTATGCATAGAGTCTCATAAATATTCGTATAAAATTCTTTGCGAAATATTTAGCTAACATGCAATAATGCAAAAAATAAATCTAGGTAACAAACTTACCACAATCCAAAGAATTAAAAATAAAACATATCGTGACGTCAAAGAGCTCGTGTTCTAAAATTCCATATTTTTGAAATGTTGGCAACAGTGTTACGTGTTAAATAATTGATGTTGTATTGTGCGTTTTGTCGCCACCAGGCGTATTGTTCCTTTAGCATTGTTGACTGATTTGAATCTCGCGTTTTGTTTGCTGCTGGTGTGTCTACGAACAACATAACATCGTGGACGTTTGCATATATCTTTTATCTATATAAAATATCTTTCGGCACCTGAAATAATTGTTTTTCTCCATAATAGGTCAACAGTTTGCAACCGGCGCTTAACACTTGCAAGTACCCATTTAAATCATCTCGGCTCAAAATATCTACTGTCATACGCTCGTGAAACTCCAGTTATTACATTAACGTGGCGCGGTGGGAGTGTATCCGACTGCTATGCAAGAGGTCGTGGGTTCGATCCCCACCCAGGATAAAACTTTGTGTGATGAGCACGATGGTTTATTCTATGTCTGGGTGTTATTTATCTATAATATGTATGTATTTAGAAATATGTAAGTATGTTTATCAGTTGTCTGGTTTCCATAGTACAAGCTCTGCTTAGTTTGGGATCAGATAGCGTTGTGCGAGTTGTCCCGAGATATTATTATTATTTATTATTATTATCAGAAGTATGTAAGATAAGTTATCAGAGTAACTTAGTACCTACCTTTGAAAGCAAGTGTGACAAAATGCTATGCAATAAAACACCTTCTTAAACATATCGCTTAACTGTAAAAATAAAAAGCTTAAATAAATTCTAAGAAAATTTCTCAGCGGGCAAGTATTTTCTGAGAAAAATTCTTGTAATTTCTCCCATAATTGTTGGTCACCTGAAAACGAGCGGCTCGCGTGGAGCGAGTTGTAAAAAATTACAAACGATCCACGGTTTGTTTACCTCTCCGATAGATGGCGCTGGTTTTAACAACGCCATTGTTTTTTGGCGCACTTAAACAACTTTTCTCATTTAATTTAACAAATAACATGCCTAAAGTTTCTGTTCAGTTATAAATGTTCTATTATGCCTTCCAGCACTACTTATGCAAACCATAAGGATATCATACAGGAGTTATGATAAAAATATAAATTATAAAAATAAAAAAACCCGCCTGCACAAAAAAGATGGAAATAAGATCATAAGATCCCCTACTTAATTATATAATTTCATGCAGTCGGAGGCACTTTACTAAGTTCATCGAGATTCATTAATGCCTCCGACTGCATGAAATTATATAATTATGTAGGGGATCTTGTTTCCATCTTTTTTGTGCAGGCGGGTTTTTTTATTTTTATAATTTATAAATCAAGACGAATCTAACGACATCTTAATTGTATAACTCCGTTCAGTGGATTGTGAGATATCAGGTAATTAAGAATATTACATACATACATACAAGATACGCGCGAAAATCATAACCCTTCTTTACAGTCGGGTAAAAATGGCGGTCCACTGACGTGTCATCAATTTCACAGCTCCATGTGTTTTCGTGAAAATTAAAATACATGAAATAGTAGGTACCTACAGAATATGCTAAACCGAGTCTGTGCAGTTGAAAGTTGAGAGTGTATGTACAATAATTACTTGAGACTAGTAAAAATTGTCTGGAAAATTGAACAGATTTACAAATAGACTGCAATCAATGAGCACTATCATCTTTTTTTTTTCAAAAAAGATAACTAGCAATGTGTGATTGTGGTCCCACATTACTAGCAATCCTGTTAATCCCTCCAGCTAAGCTGTATGGCTTGTGTTAGGAGTGGGTACAATTCGGTAGTAAAATAGGTAGGATTCGAACCCACGACCTTACGATTGCGAGACCGATGCCTTAGCCATAAATTTTAGAAAGAAAAAACCTTTTTTGTAAGAGAGGGAGAAAGATAATAATTAACCAGCAATGAAGATTATATGTGTGTGCTTTTCTAGATAAAACCTACTTTTATTAAATGTGGTCAAGCGCTAGCAAACCAAAACCTTTAGTTACTCAACGAGGCCAAACGTTTCCCTAAAACAAAATGCCGGGTTCGTCACTGGTAGAGTAGGGACTCAGGTAGATACCTCCGTAATATTGCAAGTAGATCGTGGCTACGTTCTTAGCAATCTAATTTCTAAATTCAAATTGTTTTCGTATAAAGTAAACAGCGCAAAAACCGTTCGTTTGATTAATGTGCGCCGCATCAGCGTCAAGCCGCCCGCCCGGCGGTGTCGCGTCGAGTAGAGCGACGCGCGACGGACGACGTCTGCGGCGAGCCTACTATTAATCGTGATCATTGGAAACACCGTGTGTGTCTGCAATTAATCAGGATAGTCCTGAATTTTATTATTCATATTTAATTTAAGGCGGCGGTAGCCTAATGGCTAAGGCATCGGTCTCGCAATCGTGAGGTCGCGGGTTCGTATCCTGCCCATTATACTAGTGACGTGAACCCACTCCTAACACAAGTCTTTGAGCTTAGCTAGAGGGGTTAACAAGATTGCTAGTAATGTAATAAAAAAAAAAAAAAAAAAAAAAAAAAAAAATGTGGGACTCAAAACCACATTGCTAGTTATATTAAAAAACAAAACAATTAAATATATTTCGGATCAAGTCCCGAAATATATCTGAGATGTATAAAAATCGTGAAAGTTTAAAAGTAATAAAAAACAATTATTTTAAAAACAAAGTGTTTTTAGTTAGGTAGTTACCTGTAGGTACCTACTTACTCACAATACCACAATTTAACATCAAGAGTGTCGCATTTCCAAACAGATTTATGAAGCGATAGACACACTCTGACTCTATACTCTCTAAAGAATTCATACCTACGCAATAATAGGTAAGCACAGCATGGAATTGCCACACAGGGGAGCGGTTTTTTAAAGAGAATTGTCGAATGCCTACGTACCTTTTTGTTTGTAATGTAACCTAAGAACCAATACCAGTGTCCGTCTACATCCTTCCAGTCTTGGTCACCATATGATCTGACACAAATTGCGCGTCAACGTTGTCGCGTCGCGGCGGCGTGTCGTGGTGACGTCATCAATCATGGCGGCTGTACTGATACAGATTGTCTATGGGGCCCTTGTTTTTTAACACAACAAATTACAAAATTAATTTTATTAAGTGCTAACAATTCCCTCGTCGGCCGTGTAATTTACTTAAGTGGAATGTTTATTAAAGCTGCATTTTTTCTGACATACAATTAAGGTTCGCTTTTTAATAACTTACTGCGCGGTGTGAAAGCTTTTTTGTAACAAGACGATTATATGAAGCGACTGTAACCTTATGGAAGTGGTAATCATAAGATTACCTCTTTGATTATTTAATGTCTAGATTCCTAATACGGCATCTAAAATTGAAGCTGTCAAAAAGTAGGTACTGTCAAGTGGACGTGCTTTTTGACAGGTAAAAAGGCGCCATCCGATGTTTTAGCCATAGTTGTTCTCATCAACGAGTGTCAAACGTCAAAGAGGGAATGCTTCTTTTTTTATAGGCTTATTGAGAGAATGCTCCATCTAGACATTATTTAATCAAAGGATTACCTATGTTATTTTATGTGGATGTGATGTGACATAGAACATTGTCACTTCTCTATCGAGCGAGTGTTGAAATTAAACCGTTTACCTTGCCAAAGTCTACCGATATTTTTGCAGCCAGCGTAGGGACTCGTGTCGACACATGTCCCGCTCGTATCTACAAGGGCAAACCCTGCGTGTACAGCAATCTAATTATTTGAAGCAGCGGGTACCCTAATGGCTAAGGCTTCGGACTCGCAATCGTGAGGTCGCTTGTTCGAATCCTACTCATTATACTACCGATGTAAAACCACTCCTAACACAAGCCATTGAACTTAGCTGGAGGGGTTAACATGATTACTAGTAATGTGAGACCAAAAATCCCACATTGCTAGTTTACGTTTAAACAAAAAAAAAAGTACTTATACACCATTTTCATCATAATCTTCCTGCAAATTAAGATTAAATACTAGCTTTCGCCCGCGGCTCCGCCCGCGTTGATGTCGGTTATCGCGATTAAAAGTATCCTATGTCCTTCCCCGGGACTCAAACTATCTCCATACCAAATTTCATCTAAATCGGTTTAGCTGTTTGAGCGTGAAAGCGTAACAGACAGACAGACAAAGTTACTTTCACATTTATAATATTAGTATGGATTCTCGATTTGATTTTATCTTATAGGTACATAGTTATCTTTTTAAACAAAAAAGATACATATAGGTACATCATCTTTATCATAATCTTCCTGCCCTTTATTAAATAGTTGGGCTATTTGGGGTCGGCCCAATATATAGGTACTTAGCTTCCATAGACTTCTTTAATACGTCATCTTCGTACTTCGTCACCCCTTTTCTTGGCATGTCCAATGTTCTGTGTTTCACACAGTCCATATGTCTTGGGTCGTCCCCCTATACAAAAATAATAAATACGGCTAATTACCGACATTCACAGCTAGTAAGATATTCATTCATAAATCCAATTTCTCCGGACAATTCGCATAACTGCGCATGTAACTTTAATAGTGGAGTAGGTAAGTACACCAAACTCTACACGATGTTACCCGAGCCCTCCCGAAACAACACGAGTGTAATGATACGGCAGTGTTGCCAGCAAGTTGAAACGTTGTTCAAACACCAGCGAGATGTTTGCCACTGCACTATTAAAAGTTGGACTGGGCTGAGCGGATGCGTTCTTCAGATTAACGCCAATAAATCTATACTATATTATAAAGCTGAAGGGTTTGTTTGTTTGTTTGAACGCTATAATCTCAAGAACTACTGGTCCGTTTATCGAGGAAGGCTATAGGCTATATATCATCACGCTACTACCAATACCAGCAATGAAAAATATTGCAAAAACGGGGAAAATTTACGCAGACGTAGTTACACGGGTCACCTATTGTTTTCATAAAATAGGTACTTATAAAATGAAACAAATTTTGTTGAACATTTCAATAAAGTGCAATACCTGACCCTGATTTGATCCATCCTTTATGAAGCGAAATTTTTAAAAATTTGGTTAAAGCATTGCCTAATGGCTAAGGTATCGGCCTCGCAATCGTGAGTTCTAATCCTACCCATTATATTACCGACGCGAACCCGCTCCTAACACGAGCCATTGATCTTAGGTGCAAGGATGTGAGAGCCACAATCCCACATTGCTAGTTATCTTAAAAAAAACATTAAACTCGCAATCGAGAGTTCGCGACTCCAAATCGTACCGATTACATTACAATCGTGAACCCACTCCCAACACAAACAATTTAACGTAACTAAAGGGGGGTTTAACAAGATTGCTAGTAACCTACGAGACTACGACCCGCATGGTTAATTATCTTTTTTAAAGAAACATACGATAAACCGTGCACAAAACAAAAATGATATAAAAAAAAACTGATGAATGAACCATCAGTTTTTTCATATCATTTTTGTTTTGTGCACGGTTTATCGTATGTTTCTTGCAACAATTCCTACTCTAAGGTTAGTTCGAGACAAAAATTATAACGAAATTAAAATGAATATGCGTCTTCCGGCTACAGGAACTAGTGCAGACTAAGATTCTACAGGAGCTGGGCTGTAGGACGCGTACTGTTTTCATCTAACCCACCTCTATACTAGGTGCTAGTACTGTACCGTGGACTAGCTACCCCATACAAAGTGACACCAGTTCTAAATGCCGAATCGAATGAATATCCTGTAATTTTTTTTGACGCATAAGTATAACAAATGGGCGTTCTTCTTCTTTGAATTTATGACAATCTAGCCGTTCTAACGGCTAATTTCTGCCAGTGTCAAGTATTTATGTGCTTATTACATGCACAGGCTCGTTCTTATTCAATTCATTTTTTACTAGTTCAACTCTTGAGCTGTAAAAATGACAGCCGGTCAGTTTGCCGCCATTTTTACAACTCCCGGGCGTTGTAGTACGGGTTACCTAGAACAAATTTTAAAATGATACATATCAAGCTGGAATTGTCATGGTAGCTTCGTTTCGTCGAGATGCCCAACTTTATGTATACGACAACTTTATATAGTGGTACGTCAGTGAAAAAAAACAGGTGTTAAATATTACAAACTTAACTTTGCCGTTGGAAAACTGTTATCCCCATATATCAACATAGGCCGCGATTAATTTACCAAGCGCAAATAAATTAGTAATATATATTTTTTTTTGTGATGCAACGATTATGGCTTTTACTACAAGCTACATGGCACTTAGCACAAGTAAAAGCCATAATCATTGCAATTTGAAATTCATTTTTTAATAACAATTTTATTTGCGGTTGGTAAACTAACTGCGGCCTATATTGATGTATGGGGACAATAGTTTTTCAACAGCAAAGTTAAGTTTGGAATATTTAACACCTGTTTTTTACACTAACGTACCACTATATAAAGTTGTCGTATACGACAACTTTATAAGTTGGGCGTCTCGACGAAACGAAACTACCATGTCAATTCCAGCTTGATATGTATCATTTTAAAATTTGTTCTAGGTAACCCGTACTAGTTGTTATCCTACAAATATAACCGTCCAAATGTTAAAAATCAAATGAAAGTCTTGTCGGGGTTCCAGCGTACCAGTACCTAATATAGACGTCGGTTGTCGATCTGTCATGGACTACTTATAGGTGCGTAGTGCGTGCACCTACATGAAGGAACAAATCTAATTTATGTTGATCCCCAGAGGAGGGTCCGACGTGTCAATTAATGGCATCTACAGATGTCAGCGATGGAGAGATGGACACGCGAACTAGTTAATCACAGCTGCCGATCTCAAAGCCAAAATGATGTGTAAGCCTAACTTTGTTTCATAGATATAGGTTTCCTCGTACCTATACCTACTTTCGCAGAGATTTAGAGAGAGATGAACATAGTACCAACATTTAAGTGCCCAGCTAAGGTAGGTACAGGCGTAGATCCAAGGGTGGCAATAGGGGCAATTTCCCCCCTCCCCCCCAGATGCAAGAATTGTCAAGTCTTCGCCATACTCTCACTTGACCGGTATTAAGTCAAATGCACCTTTCTGTGCCCTCCAGAACATGATTCTGGATCCGCACCTGAGGTACGCAATAAATGAAAGTAAATAAACTGTTGCAATATGGTCGAAACGTCGGGCAATAAACAAGGGATTTTACTGTTTTTAAACTTTTGCGATTTTTATACATATTAGATATATTTCGGGACTTAATCGCGTGAATTATTTAAAGGTGTGAACGATGTTTCGATCGAATTGCACCGATCGTGGTCACGGGTCGACTGAAAATAAATAGTCCGTACATTTAAATAATTTACGCATATACACCTATACTTTCATATTATGGTACCTACAGGCTACATAATTGTAGTGATAGTGGTATCTCCAAATTGTAGTCAATCGATAAATAATTGAATAACTATAGATATATTTCGCTATGAATTTGAATAATAATTGGGACTTACGCATAGTTCAGCCATTTTACAAAATTAGCCTCTTCCAACAATTTACTAACGATCTCATAATCCAATAGGAATAACAAACGAAGAAACCTTCTGAACAGACGAGGAGGCATTAGACCGATGGTATAAACCCCCGGCTCTGCCCGGTGGAGCTGCCACGTGTTTGATGGAAATCTGCAAAAAGTTGAAAGTGAAAGCTCGCTGTACGCTTACGCTCCATTAGTCAAGATCTGACAGAGACGGCTGAGACCGCAGATAGTGACAACTCTTGTGCAGACGCGACACCGTCTTGATATTAGTTCAGTATTAGTGGCTTCGATGAGAAATTTCAAAAGATGAGCACGGTTTGCAGCCGTGCTTGAAATCTGGTAAATCGATAGTAATATATTACTGTCGGCTTACGACAAGCGTCTGACGCGCGCGGCCGATTCGACAATAGTCAGAGTATGAGAATGTATGGTGCCGTATCCGAAGTCTGCGACAGACGCGCGCGGCCAATAACTGACGTGGACTGCGCGCGCACTTTGACTATTGCCGCGCGCGTCAGCCGCTTGTCGTAAGCGGCTCGCGATCGGCCGCGATGCATGGTAATGAACCCTTAGTGCCAGCTTCTGAGTTTTCTTACGGGTTAATTAGATGGATGTGAAAAACTGCATTAAAGATTTTATGGGAATCCGTTCAGCCGTTACGAATATAAAATCAATGTTTGCCGTAATTTCAAAGGATATTGATTCGCTTGAAATATATGCCCTAACTATCAGTAACTCTACAGCGTAAAGCTTACTGTGTCTGTGTGACACATTGATGCTGTGGCATTTCAAGATCTCTCGAATCCTGATGGAAAAAACAAAGATTTTGCTTACCTACAAGACACCTTTTGCCTTGTCTGTGCAAACGCACTCTATGACCGTCCGACTCGGCGACCAAGATTAATGATATCTGCGGAGATTCCTGGACCAATCGCAGCTTTGCCACTGAATTAATTACAGAGGACGAGGCGACGCTGACGCTCAAACAGTGATTAATTGCGAACAAATCGCCACACGCCGTTAATGTTATTCGTACGTGTTACTGCGAACTGAGAGGGATATTTTGACGGACTAGTCATGAAGTTGTACGTGCGGTAGGCAGCTAATTACAAGGAGCTTCAGTTTTACGATGAAATGAGGATGATGATTGAACACTTTCTTGCGTTAGTTACCTATATTAACTAGATGACCTATATTTTTAGTGCGATTGAGTACGGTATTATGAAAATATTTATATATATTACGGGTCTTAATCACGTGAATATTTTAAGGTAAAATACCTTGTTTATTGCCCGACATTTTGGTCGTATTGCAACGGCCGTGGTCACGGGTTAGTTCAGCTCAGCGTCGCCTCCGTGAAGCGCGGGTTTCGAAAACTGTGAGTGAATATGAGTGATCAAACGGAGGTCCGTTTGATCACTTATATTCACTCACTATTACGGAACTGTCGGTACTTCGACACACAACACTAAGGACATCTGCACACTGGCGTGTAATGTTTGTTCGGTGGTGTATACACTTGCTGATCACGGGATTCCATGATGTTGACAAAGAGTATCCATCTTCTCGGTTGAAATTGACATGTTTTTTTGATTTCAACCGCTTCCCTCGCCGTTAGCACGATATGTTTATATATGTTATCTAACTCTAAAATAAAATATGTATTCTTCTTCTAATTAGTGATTTGAATGCAATTATATTTTAACTGCACGAGTTTTGTGTCGATTTGTATTACCTACCTATTTTCATTCGCTATTATTGACGACAGCAAAGTCCGCCGCCTTTTCTTCGCAATTCAAAATACCTTTCTTTTCTTTCTTTCTGATTCAGTGACACTCTTGGTGTAACTATTCCATAAACCACCGCAGGTCCTACAAGTACTTACTTACTCTAGTAGGATTATTCTGTGACTTCAGTACAGTAAAATAGCAAATTTTCCTCATGAATCTCATACGTAAGTAAACATAAGTCCTCTAACCTAATATACAAGTCAGGTAGTTTACCAATAAACAGGACTGGTGTGAGATCGATGGTGCCAGTAATCCTGAGGACGGGTACCGCGACGTGGCGGCCATAAATAAATCAGTCAATGATCGCCACAATGAGTTTGCAATTAATTGAGAGCCGTCTTAGCCTCAGCAGGCTCTGTGGGCTTGGTACAACGTGGCGTGGTGATGTATATCTGTAGGTTCCTCTTATAAAGCTGAAGAGTTTGTTTGTTTGGTAAAACGCGTTAATCTCAAGAATTACTAACTACAAAATAAAATGTGTTCGATAGCCGATTTATAGAGAAAGCCATAGGCACGCTTCGACCACTAGGAGTGGAAAAAATCTTGGAAAAACTGGGAAAATTGACGCAGACGAAGTTGCGCGGGTTAGGTACATAAAGTGCACTGAATTTTAATATAAAAATAATAGTTATAAATTTATGTACCAACCTGCTTGAATAAGATTAATGTACGGGGACTCGATTTCACAGTCAAACAATTAACATGGTTTTGTGAGACTTTGTAAGTTTTTCTGTTGGTACTTGAGTTTAATTATAATAATAAATTAAATTAATAAATAATAGGTAGTGAAAGATAAACTACATAATAGGGACTGAAACAATTATAGTTGAAGATTTACAGCGATTTACCACTCAAAAAGATTACACTTACCTATGTAGTTACCTAAGTTTTTTGAACGTGGCAGTCGACACAAACACGAACGACGAAAATTGCAAAGCAAAAAACTCGACTGCTTAGACTAGGTAATAATGGAAGTACTAAAGCGCCAAAAATCTGCCATTTTATTTTCTAATTTTAATGTATGAAGAGTGATACTGTCGATACCACTCAAGCTAAAATATATCAAGCCTCTTAGGCTCTACAGCGTGCCAAACAAATAACTATACAGAGATACAAATATACACTCCAAAAACATAACAATGCTAAGAACCATTTCGACTAAACTAAATTTCTGCTAAAACATCCCTCTTTTACGTTGGCGGTTAAAAAAAAATTATCAATTAAATCGATTATACCTAACATTGGCGTCTGCGTGTCTTTTATATATTTTGATGCATAATACACATGTCATTCACATCTTTTATTATCTAACTCCTCTGAGAAATTATTTAAACTGTAGGTATTGCTAGTACTCTCCAGTGTAAATTTACCCATGTTCAGAAATATTAACCGTTTATTTTTTATTAATTATGTAGGTAAAGTTATACTTAAACAACATTGGTGGTTTAGGATAATAGGAGTTCAATAATGCACATGTCTCATGAGATCTGATCTCTCATCCTCCGAGGAGCTGTACCATTATAATGTAATCAGTGGCAGCCGCAGCGCTACTCGATAATGTGCCTCTATCTAATATTAATACGGGCAAAGTGATTGATGACGTCATCGAATTCTGTGACTGGAGTAAGGACGGACGACTTATGCAGAGCGCAGCGGAAGGGCCATGGGATATGGGGAGCCATTTTTTTTTAGAGAAAGACCACGTCTGCTCTGCATTAAGTTACAAGTCTTGTATGTTTTGTACCGTGTGGGAATCGAACCCACAACTTCATGCTCAACCACTGTATGCACTCCATGCTGTGCTGACTGCCGTGAAACATCAAAGATGCAAAGACTCTAAAGTACTCTTTTAAAATACAAATACATTTCAGCAATTTATTTTAATTATTTTCTTTACCTAAGACAGTATACATTTTCTAAAATACCTAATTTACTTATTCTAAAAATTGAACTTTATCTAGAAATAAAAAAAACTTACCATAGATCATTATAGGTAGGGGCAAAATTATTTTCGTATTTTGAATGCATTGTTAGTCATCACACCTCTTTTGTTGTACTGAATGTAACTGGCTAGTTTTAATACCATTAAATGTTGACATACTGAAGATGCAATAAATAAATTAAAAAACTAGTTCCCGCCATTTTTCAATTGTTCTTCAAGCAAGCAAAATGAATTCGGTACATTTAAAATCTTTATTACAAAAAAGATAAAAATGCGACGAACGCCTCGAATAAAATTTGTGCGGTATACGAACCTAATGCGGTATCAATACGAGTATCACCAATGTATTTCAAATCTGTAAATTTTAGGATGAAAGATGAGGCTCGCTCTGGACGGCCTGTCATTGATAAAAATCAGTGCCATCTTTGAAAATGTGGAGCAAGTTCGTACATAGCAACATATTAGTTGTTACGATATTGCTAAAGAACTGGATGTTGATCACAAAACAGTTTTACGTTTTTTACAAAAGTCTGGGTACAAGAAAAAACTTGATTTTTAAGTACCACATGATCTCACTGAGAGAAACTTAGTGCAACGTGTTTGCATTTGCGATTCTTTGTAGAAACGTAACAATTCCGACCCGTTTCTTAAACGGTTCATTACGGGTGATGAAAAAGGGGTCACTTACGATAATCTACGTCTACGTAATACTACTAAATACTATCTAATACGTAAAACTATCGATTCTGATCTCTACTGTCAGCAACTAATGAGGTTAAAAGAAGCCATTGAGAAAAACTGTGAATAGGAAGAGCGTGGTGTTCTGTCATGACAACGCCAGACCGCACTTATCTAGCCACACAGCAAAAATTGAGAGATCTTGGCTAGGATGTTTTGATGCAGCCTCCGTAGGTATAGCTCTGATCTTCATCATCATCAGATTTCCACCTGTTTCAGTCACTTCAGAACTCTTTAGGAAGCATAAAGTTAACCACAAAAAACACAGTGAAAACTACCTGTCAGATTGATTTTATGAAAAATCTCACTTGTTTACAGTAATGGGATCATAGCACTACCCACAAGATGGCAACAAGTCATCGATCAAAACGGCACATACATATTATAAATAAATAAAAAAAATACCATTTTTTTTTCTTTGTATGAAAAATACGAAAACACTTTTGCCCCGACCTAAAATAAAAAAAATATTATCCGAATTCTGACTAAGAAATAGCTATTTGCCTGTATGTTTTATACTTTATACGAATCTACCCTATCGATATAATTATGATATCGTAACGAAATTGCGGTACAAAGTTACAAATAACATTTCCGTTTCTCCTCGTCTCAACACATTGGACCGGGATCGACAGACAACCTAAGCTCACACGATTAAAACTACTTCTTCGTTATTAAATGTTGATAAACTTTCGCGATTTGTACACATTTTAAAATTATATATACTACGGGTCTTAATTGCGTGAATAATTTAAGGTAAAATACCTTGTTTATTGCCCGACGTTTCGACTGTATTGTAACGGCCGTGGTAACGGGTAGACTGGCAGTCTACTTTGTTATCAAATCGGACGAAACGTTGGGCAATAAAACAAAGGTATTAAGTCTTAAAATAAAATATTTAAGCGATTAAGACCCGTAGCTTATAAAATTTCATACCTAATGTGCACAAATCGGGAAATTTTACGAATAAGTACATATCTAAATGCCTAACAAGGTCCACTGCTTTGTCACCTAAAAAGGGCTGGACCTGGTGGTAAATTATTTAAAGTTTAAAATTGAATTTAGTGGATACAGATCCAATCAGCAGAGGAACATGGTTGAGGCGGGCGCGGTCCGGTGCGGCCTGCCAAATTGGACTAATAGACCGACCATGTACCTACACGGTTAATTTAATTAACTATACCAATATAATGAAAAGTTTAACATTTTATGCTTATGTTTATTATTTTAACAAGAATTATTTCGTCGTATTGTGAATCGATGAAGGATTTCTTCGTAAAACAAACCGTTGACTAAGGGGTTTTCTGCGAAACGTTATTCGGAAAAGCATTAGTTGATCAAGGGTGATTTCGGCGAAACGTTCTATCGACGGAGTGTGTTTCGACATACCGTATTGATCTCAAAAATATAGATAATACTTACTTAGTAATTAAAAAAATATATATATTAATTTTAATTTTTCATAATAAAAGTTAGTTTAGTTTTACTGACTGACTCCCTATTTATGTAACACTTTTTTTGTAGTTTACTAGGTAAGTTGTAAATAATGTTAATAGTTTGTATATAATTAGTTCGTAGTGTAATCTAGCTTAATGTATTTAATAACATTGTAAATGTTCATTTTAATAAAATATAACTATACAAACTAAAAGTAACCACCAGTAAAATTGCTAAATAAAACGGTTAAAGGTACTAACAAAAGGTTTAAGTGTTGCAATTTTTTCTACAATTTATGAGCTTGTAAAAAAAAACCAATTGTTTAATCAGTATTCAATGAATGATTTTATGTTTTTTATTTGGAAAATAATTAGGGGTCCCGCTCTTTTGTTACCCCAGAGCCACCACACCTCTAAATCCGACCCTTAGTCCATCCAGTCCTTGTGGGACTGAATGTGGTCTTAGGCTAGAGCAAAAAATATTTATATGTTTCATTCACAAATTATTCTTAGACATTTACAGACAAACAATGAGAAACCACAATAGATGTACCGTAGCTATGTATTCCATCTATAAGATGGCGTGTCGAGATTGAGGTTCTCATCACAGTATCGATATTTTACTTCAAACTTTGTTCACCAGCAGAGGGCGCCACTCTCGCATAACTTACAAGCTAGCAGCACTCATAAGTTTTTCCCAAGAACGAGACGAAGTGCGCTTACAATTTCTTCTGACGATATTATCGGTTTTTAATTACGGCAGCAGCGTGTAGCTGAGATTAGTGAAATATTAAAATTCTTGTTAATAGTTGTAGCTGATAAGTTGCAAGTAAACGCTGAATGTTCGCCTGAGAACTCTAAGAAGTTCTACAAGTTGAAATCTTGACGTCGATTTAACTTTTTAGAAGAGTTAACCGACAGGGGTCTCGTAATTAACTCGATGTTTTTGTACTTTTCGTAGGTACTTACTTTATTTTCTTAGGTACATAACAAGCAGTACTTAGGTAGGTAGGTATTAAATAAGTAGGTATATGTAGTAGATACCTAGATACCTACCTACCTTGGAGGGAGGGCTTTGTTTCATGTACCTAGAGCTTGAGAAGTAGGTATCTAGTTACTTGTTTTTAGTGGCAAGATAATAGGTAAGTAACCCATGTGGGTAATATCACAAAAGGACCATACGTAGATAGATACTTAATCAAGAGAGCCAAACTAAACCGTAGTACCTATGCAAAAAGCACAAATTAATTATTTTACTTATCTTCTTATTCTTAATTACATTTATTTCTAATTCCTTTGTTACAGATGCAAAAGCTTCCAAAACACGAAGCGCGGCGAAGTGTGCAGAATTCCTGGATGTACCGTAACGCCATCTATCGGCGCACAGCCCACACCAATACGTATGCCCCATGTTCAACCAGAGACCTTTCGACTCTTTATTCAATATGTTTACACGGGCAAGGTATAACAACATTTGTATTACATATTTAGATACATAAATTATCATAAAACTGCAGAGAGTATTCTAACTATTTTAGGTTCTCTTGCTCTACAGTTTTATAACTTGTCGTTGTAGTTTAGTCAAGATACGCTAGATGGTGCTTTTACAATTTTAATTGTAACAAAATAAGTAATTATTAAAATTTCGATTATGTAAACTGAGATAATTATTATAATTTACAGTTATTATTGCAAGATTCTGGAGTGTTCGAAATGATGACATTAGCGGCGGATCTGGGAGTTGAAGATCTGAGAGCTGCTTGTGAAGATCACGTCACATCTACTTTGAGTGTAGAAAGTGCTTGTACATTACTTGCTGCTGCTATGGAAATTCAAGATCGACCAGGTAATACTATAATAGTAGAAACTAATCCAATATTTTCAACCTATATTCAAGTGCGATGGTGGTGTAATGGTCAGCATAGTTGCCTTCCAAGCAGTTGATCCGGGTTCGATTCCCGGCCATCGCACACTTTTTGCAATATATTTTGTTACAAAATGTTTTAATTCATTATGATGTTATATTCTATTTTAATAAATTAAACTTTTCATTCAATTTATTAAAAAAAAATATATACAATTTAAACCCAGTGACGATAACCTATCGGCGATTAGTCGTCCAAGAATAACACATTGGACCTGTGGAAAAAAAAACCGGGCAAGAGCATGTCGGACCATGCTCAGTGTAGAGTTCCGCAGCCTTGAATAATTGCATCAGCAGAAGAGCGTATGTTCGTGGCATTTACGCCCTTTTGTTGAGAAACTCTGTTTTTCAGCAATAATTCAATGACGGTATATCCGATCATGTCCGAAATAATTTTAGTTTAAAGTACTTAGCGGTCAAACGGTTCAAAAGGTAAGGGGGAGGGTGTGATAGAATTTATGCAACTTTCGGATTATTTCCAAAAATATTCAGTAATTTAAATTTTTTATATTTTAAAATTTAAAAAATGTTTAAAATACCTGTCGAATGATGTGTTTGCATACACGGTGATGTTTGCTGAAAAAAAAAATCAGCTTCTGTTACATAATACAAAAATATTTATTTTTATTAATTAGCTATCAAACTAAGTAGCGGCTACTACAGGACACTTTTTCACTAAATTTCATCTATATTTATTGAGTAGTCTTTGAGTAAATGCCTGTGACATACGGACAGACAGATGGACATGACAAAACTTTAAGCGATCCGTTTTTGCCATTTTGGCTACGGAATGAATGGAATTGAATTGAATTGAATCCTAAAAACGAATTCTGATGAAATCCTGATCCTTCATCATATTTTATTTTTGTCTGCATCAAGCTAGTTACATTTGTATTTTATAGAAACTTACACAAAAGAAATGTGATATATTTTTAATAAAAAATAAACAAAGTTCACCTCTGAACAAAAGTGAAAAAAATAATCAAAATTAGCCGCCCATCCCTGAAAACAAAACTTTAGTCTATGTTTTGAGGCCCGTCCCTACAAAATGTCAAACGCGCGTCGGCGTCATTTTGCACATCACTCAGTCAACCATAGACAAAAACAGATTGTTTTGTTTGACAGACCGCCAAGCTAAAGCCGGGCATCAAGCGTTTGTTTTCTGAATTATTCTGCTAAAAAGTAATAGAATCTTTACCTAAAATGGCATACAAGGGCCCACCGAAAGTACAGAAGGTGATGGTTCAACCCATCAACCTTATCTTCAGATACTTACAAAATAGAAGTCGAGTGCAAATTTGGCTGTACGAGAATGTCAACCTGAGGATCGAGGGACACATCGTGGGATTTGACGAATACATGAACATTGTTTTGGATGAAGCCGAGGAAGTTCATATGAAGACCAAGAACAGGAAGCAAATTGGCAGAATAATGATGAAGGGGGACAATATAACGCTAATACAAAACGTTAACCCTAACGCGTCCGTATAAGTTAGGTTATGAAGTTCAGTGAATAGTGAATAAGTTAATTTCTGGGGAAATAAGAACCTCAACGTTTTATTATAAAGCTGTGGCTCGTGTGTTCCATACACCAGTGTTTCAAACATTAAACTTAAGTCTACTTATATAAAGAACGAGTTTTATTTTATACTATGTAAAATGTCCCTTTGCTATTATCATCTTTGCACACTAAAAATACCTATGTAATAAAACTTAGTTAACTTGTACCTCTATTTTTTATTAACAATACAAACTTGTTAAATAAGTTTTGTCATTAAATTGTGAGTTAATATTAACTCAATGGCTGTTAAAAACGTACTTTGTAAAGAGATAACTTAATACAAAGCTTCATTCAGAAGTTTAAAAAGTTTCCATTCATCCAAAATGACAAATAAGTCCCATGAATTTGTTTAGAAACTTAATTTCTGTAACAAACAGAGAATGGATCCGCTAGTCTAGGGCAAGTTAACTGTGCTGATTCTCTTAGTAGGTAGGGTCATTGTTCAAGTTTAAACTGGTTATTAATCTATTTTTTTCCTCTTTATTTTATGGAACTAGTAACACAAAATGTGGACAACTAAATGAAAACAACATATATTTTACCAATCAGGCAATACTATGTCTTATAGAGCCCACAATTTAACATGTTTAAGAAATTAAAGTTATCAAAAGAAATTCTAAAAGTAAATAATAGACCCTCAGTTATTAAGTCATAACTAGCATTGTATATAAATTATACTTACTGGTGTTTCTAAAAAAGTCACTGATTTAACTAGGCAGTTGTCTAGTTTGTATTGAAGAGCCTGACTGAATCTCCATCCTACGAAACATAACTCAAAAAGATTTCTAGATCTCTTTTCGGAGTACTATACTTAAAGTCAGCAGAAGAAATGGTAAATATTCAGCAGGCAAATTGTGGTAGGTACTGAATGAACTTAGATCCCCTGACTATATCATCAGGTGAGTTCTGTTCTTTTCTTAGCATTGCAACAGCAAATGTGTTCAATAAATATTATATATTTGAGGTCCAGAATGTGGCCATGTTAACTGCATTATTGAAGGCAGTCATCATGTGCACCTGTGTGCAGATAGTCAACCACACAAAACAGGTAAGATTGGCCATCATCTGTATTTTACCCCACAACCAGTTCAAGCTGGCACATACCGAGAATCTATCATGTCCCCACAATCTATATAGAGTTGTTTGTTACCAGGAGGCAAGAGTGCATCATCATTTATGGAGCGCTGTATTGCATTCATTGGAGACAATGCAGCAGACTGTGTGAAGTCTAATGCATTCCTCAATCTGCCTAAAGAAGCCCTCATCAAACTTATCTCTTCAGACTTTGTAAGTTTACTTGCTGTTAGCCTACATGTAGTTTTTTTCATTAATTAAGAAAAGATAATTTATTATAACTGCTGGGTGTGTGTATTGTAATTATAACTGGTCACTTGTAATTTAATTAAAAAAAAAACAGACATTTGCGATACAGTCTCATCCACTGAGCGTTCATTTTTTTAATGCAGTTATAATGCATCAAATAAAAAAGGAGTGCTTAGATATTTATAATAGCATTAAAAAAATGTAGCCAGCACAGATGTGTGTGTGCTTCAATAATGTATGCAGATGGTAGCGTTACCTACCTTCTAAATGATTGTGGTCTTGAAGTAATTTTTATATAGGCATTTCCTGCCAATTACTTTTTTGAAAGATAAAAAAAAATTAAGTCCAGACCCAGGAATCGAACCCGAGACTTCCGTAGCCAAACCGTATTTGTAAAGTAATTGGCAAGAAATGCCTATAAAAATTGCTTTAATATTCGGCCTGCGACATCATAATTTGTTTAAATGCTCTCTGTAACGAAGCAATAACAAAAGCCGTGATAGTTCTTTAACTACCGACTAAAAGGCGCATGCGAGTGCCCAAACTCGCGAGCATCAAGAGATAGAAAGATTTGAGGTCTAGTAACATAGTCCAGATAGGTGGTTCGCTTCTGGCCCCGGTTTGGCTACGGAAGTCTCGGGTTCGATTCCTGGGTCTGGACTTCAAATTTTTCTATCTTTCAAAAATGCAATTATTGTGATTGTGGTCTGTCCATATCACAGACGATAATTAATACCTTATATTTGAATTCAAAGTTTTCTTTCATACTCTCATACAAGACTGGTGAGGAAGTCACATATTTTGGTAGATCTTCTTAGGCTCTTGAGCTGGCACTCAACATGAAACGTCGACAATTTTCAGTTGTGCCTAGAAGAGGAGGAAGTATGGCGGTGCGCGCTGGCGTGGGCCAAGCAGCGCGCCGGCGTGACGCAGCCCACCGCGCACTGGGCCGAGGAGGAGCGCGCGCGCGTCTGCCACCATCTGGCGCCGCTCATGCAGCATGTGCGGCTGCTGCTTATAGGTACCACGACCACCGGCGTTTTTTATATGCAAATAACTGAAATATTTATGTAATCTTAAAGATAATTAGGTGTGTCTTAAATGATTGTATTGTACATATGAATGTGCCGAATACGTGAGTTATGTAAATAATTTATGCGCTCGTTGGATTACTTTTGCTACTGTACAATTCGCGCCACCTAAGTTTGCTTTTGAGAAGTTGTATTCGAATGTAGTTCAGCGCAGGGACGTCATTCCCCGCCCGTCTCCTTCGAGTTGTGCACAGCTTACGCGCCAACATCAGTTACGCAAACTTAGCTGGCGACATGTGTACAATTCTTGTAACGCAGCACCGCTGTATGGAGCTGCTGTCACTGTCTAACAGCTATCCCCGTAGCTTTTTTTCCGTAATCAAAGTATTATGTTATGCAGGTGTATGGTGTTGATTGTGTTCCCAGACAGCGCGGTGTTCGCCGAGGAGGTGGAGCCGACGGGCGCCGTGCCCATGGAGCTGTCGCTGGAGCGCTACCGGCGCGCGGCGCTGCAGCCGGCGCCGCACCACCACCACGTCGACAAGCGCACGCAGCCACGGTATATATGTGCACGAGATACACAGAAAGCCAACCCCCTAGCAACGAAAAATCCTTTTTTAAAAAAGCCTCCGGGCGTACGTTGTAAGCCTCCTAAAATTAACGGTACGCCCCTTGCGACGACCAAACCTCAAACGACCCATATTTAACCACTTATTAAGCCGAGGCATATTTTCCACAAAATGGAAAGTAACCCATATAACCTTAATATTAAAAACCGCGCAAGTGCAAGGCCACGCACTATGTAAGGTTCCGTAGCAGTCCAACACAATAATGCGATATAAGAAGTGAGTTTTCTGTTGTTTTTGTTTCATACTACTAACAACGTTATTTACCTACATCATTTTCAATGGAATTTGTACGAACATTTTGTTACTTGTCACTTGGTCGGCTATTACTCGTAAACTTGTAAAACCTACCTATATATTCAACGTATGTTCTACTACCCTGAATTTTGTCACATCTCCAAAGACAACCATTTCATTTAGCTGGCAAGGGGGGCTGGCAACACATGACTAATAAGAATTTTCACTTTAGGGCTTAATATTTCATATCTTTCACATCCCCTAAATATTTTTAAGATACCTGTCTAATGATACCCCACACGATGGGGTAAGTGAAAAAAAAATATCACACCCTCACTTTACATGTAGGGGGGTAACCATAGCTTTTTTTACCATAGATTTTATTTCACTACTTTGTCGGCGTTATATGTACATCCATGCAAAATTACAACCCTCTAGAACTAACAGTATCTGAGCTAAGCTGCGGACGGACGGACAGACGGACATGGTAAAGCTATAAATGTTCCATTTTTGCAATTTTGGCTACGGAACCCTAAAAACATACAATCAATGTAACATTTAAATGTTATCAGATTTTGCTAAACTTTTTGAATCGTTAATGCAAAGAAGATTAATTCCTACTGAATGCTACAAACATTAACCGAAGGCGCATAGGTTCTTTCTCTTACCCAAACTATGTCGAATCTTACAAGCTACAACAATATTATTTTATTTACTGCCGGCAATATTACTGCAGGGGTTGTCAGTTTGTTGGTGGAGTAAGTATAAGGTTATAAATTAATTTTAAAAATATACAAGAATACTGCTTAAATGCACGGGAGCCTGTACAGGTAAAACCTGTACCACAGCCGGCAGAAGTCTTATATTGATGTATTTATAATTAAAAAACAGAACTTAAAATATGTATATAATAATATTATGTTTAATTTATATTTATTTTAGTCTATTTTTTATTTAACTATCGCTAACTAGTCTTCTGTCTGATCATAGGGCAGGTTTTGCAAGTAGTTGTATAGTCTTATATTAACAATAAAAAAATGTAGGACATATATTATTAGATGCTTATTTATTTTAATATAGAGGAAAGAACCCAGAAACGAATACCTAAAGTATATTCAATTTACACTGACTTGACTTTTCCAAGGCATTCGATGTGGTTTATATCTATTAATTTATTATTTATTTATTCATTTATTGCACAATGTTGTTACAGGCAGTCCTTAAACATACATAGACCCCGTAAGGGTGCTGCAAAACTTACAAACTAATTAAATTAATAACTAGATAATAAGAAAAAAAAAATCGAACTAAGTTTAAAACTAGATATTAGGAACTACATACTATTCATAAATATAATATTATAATGCATCTTCCATATACTCTCTAATAGTATAATAGCATTTTTTGTATAGAATCAGTTTTAATTCATTTTAAATATATTAATATTTCCTGTGCTTTTTAAGGAATCTAGCAGCTTATTATAAATACATCGATACTGTGGGCTATTTCTATACATTTCTATTTTGGGTACTGGGAGTGCTAATTTATTGTTTCGGCGTTTATTTTTATCAAAATTAAATAGATGTATATTTTTCTTAACAAATATGGCTATTTCTAAGATATATATAGATGGCAAGGTTAATATTTTTTCTCTTACAAAGTGAGGTTTACAAGATTCACGTGGTCGAATGTTATAAATTATACGTATGCACTTTTTTTGAGCGATGAATAGCTCTTGGACATCTGTACTGTGTCCCCACATAAGAATCCCGTAGCGTAACCATGCATTGGCATATGCATGCATAGTACACTGATAGTGCACATTTAGTATTTGTATTAGTTTTTAGCACACTGAGCCCGTACAGAAATTGAGACATTTTAGCTTTGGTGGTTTCTACGTGTTTCTTCCAGTTTAGGTGGGTGTCCAGAGTAAGTCCTAATAAAGTGAAATGGTCTACTTCTTCTATATTAATGTTATGTGTTACTGTAGTGATGTCAAGTTTTTGTTTTTGGTATGGTTTAAATTGTATTATTTTAGTTTTTTTTATTATTCATGTCTAGGTATTTAAGCACATGGTACAAAATATTATGTAAATCTTAATCCTATGTACGAAATCGTTCTCAAACGGTAAAAAATCGAAGATTTTCATCAGAACAAAGAGGTATTCTTTCAGAAGTACCACAGAAATCATCTTGGTCCCTTTAATGACCTGTGCTATACCTATACTATACTATAGAAGCCAACTTTTAGTTACTTTTTGACGATCTCAAACTCTATAGAGTGATTCAATCGCCAAACAACACTCAAACTTTACAAAATGACGTTAACAAAATTAGTCTTTGGTGTCAAAACAACTATGTTGTTACTAAATATCATAAAGTTTTTCTTGTATGAGATTCTCTCGAAAAAAGTACTGCACCTCATCGTCGCATCTTATTGATGAACGACACTGCATTTACTGAGGTCCATATAGAGTTCACAGTACGGAATTGTTTTGCACTAATCAATTTATTATTTTGTAAAACAACTATATACGTAATCACACATTACTTAATAACCAGTTTGTAAACCATTTAATAATAAAAATATCACTTAATTTATTTATATTTACTAATAAACAAAATTAACAGATTTAATGGTCCATCGATAATAACGTAACCAAATCCATTAAAAATATCAATGATTAATTTGTAAATTAATTGTTTGTTGAAAGATAATTCTTTGTCACGCGTATAATACCTGAACAAATCAATTAATTTACAAATTAATCAGGTGAGCACGACATATTAAAATCAAAATTACCTACATATTAAGCCCATACATAACCTAACCCTCTAGAACTAACAGTATCTGAGCTAAGCTGCGGACGGACGGACAGACGGACATGGTAAAGCTATAAATGTTCCATTTTTGCAATTTTGGCTAGGGAACCCTAAAAACAGACAATCAATGTAACATTTAAATGTTATCAGATTTTGCTAAACTTTTTGAATCGTTAATGTAAAGCAGATTAATTCCTACTGAATGCTACAAACATTAACCGAAGCCGCATAGGTTCTTTCTCTTACCCAAACTATGTCGAATCTTACAAGCTACAACAATATTATTTTATTTACTGCCGGCAATATTACTGCAGGGGTTGTCAGTTTGTTGGTGGAGTAAGTATAAGGTTATAAATTAATTCTAAAAATATACAAGAATACTGCTTAAATGCACGGGAGCCTGTACAGGTAAAACCTGTACCACAGCCGGCAGAAGTCTTATATTGATGTATTTATAATTAAAAAACAGAACTTAAAATATGTATATAATAATATTATTTTCTAATTTAAATCAGTCTAGTTTTAGTGTTTTATCAGTTCAGTTTTATTTAACTATCGCTAACTAGTCTTCTGTCTGATCATAGGGCAGGTTTTGCAAGTAGTTGTATAGTCTTATATTAACAATAAAAAAATGTAGGACATACATTATTAGATGCTTATTTATTTTAATATAGAGGAAAGAACCCAGAAACGAATACCTAAAGTATATTCAATTTACACTGACTTGACTTTTCCAAGGCATTCGATGTGGTTTATATCTATTAATTTATTATTTATTTATTCATTTATTGCACAATGTTGTTACAGGCAGTCCTTAAACATACATAGACCCCGTAAGGGTGCTGCAAAACTTACAAACTAATTAAATTAATAACTAGATAATAAGAAAAAAAAAATCGAACTAAGTTTAAAACTAGATATTAGGAACTACATACTATTCATAAATATAATATTATAATGCATCTTCCATATACTCTCTAATAGTATAATAGCATTTTTTGTATAGAATCAGTTTTAATTCATTTTAAATATATTAATATTTCCTGTGCTTTTTAAGGAATCTAGCAGCTTATTATAAATACATCGATACTGTGGGCTATTTCTATACATTTCTATTTTGAGTACTGGGAGTGCTAATTTATTGTTTCGGCGTTTATTTTTATCAAAATTAAATAAATGTATATTTTTCTTAACAAATATGGCTATTTCTAAGATATATATAGATGGCAAGGTTAATATTTTTTCTCTTACAAAGTGAGGTTTACAAGATTCACGTGGTCGAATGTTATAAATTATACGTATGCACTTTTTTTGAGCGATGAATAGCTCTTGGACATCTGTACTGTGTCCCCACATAAGAATCCCGTAGCGTAACCATGCATTGGCATATGCATGCATAGTACACTGATAGTGCACATTTAGTATTTGTATTAGTTTTTAGCACACTGAGCCCGTACAGAAATTGAGACATTTTAGCTTTGGTGGTTTCTACGTGTTTCTTCCAGTTTAGGTGGGTGTCCAGAGTAAGTCCTAATAAAGTGAAATGGTCTACTTCTTCTATATTAATGTTATGTGTTACTGTAGTGATGTCAAGTTTTTGTTTTTGGTATGGTTTAAATTGTATTATTTTAGTTTTTTTTATTATTCATGTCTAGGTATTTAAGCACATGGTACAAAATATTATGTAAATCTTAATCCTATGTACGAAATCGTTCTCAAATGGTAAAAAATCGAAGATTTTCATCAGAACAAAGAAGTATTCTTTCAGAAGTACCATAGAAATCATCTTGGTCCCTTTAACGACCTGTGCTATACCTACACTATACTATAGAAGCCAACTTTTAGTTACTTTTTGACAATCTCTAACTCTATAGAGTGATTCAATCGCCAAACAACACTCAAACTTTACAAAATGACGTTAACAAAATTAGTCTTTGGTGTCAAAACAACTATGTTGTTACTAAATATCATAAAGTTTTTCTTGTATGAGATTCTCTCGAAAAAAGTACTGCACCTCATCGTCGCATCTTATTGATGAACGACACTGCATTTACTGAGGTCCATATAGAGTTCACAGTACGGAATTGTTTTGCACTAATCAATTTATTATTTTGTAAAACAACTATATACGTAATCACACATTACTTAATAACCAGTTTGTAAACCATTTAATAATAAAAATATCACTTAATTTATTTATATTTACTAATAAACAAAATTAACAGATTTAATGGTCCATCGATAATAACGTAACCAAATCCATTAAAAATATCAATGATTAATTTGTAAATTAATTGTTTGTTGAAAGATAATTCTTTGTCACGCGTATAATACCTGAACAAATCAATTAATTTACAAATTAATCAGGTGAGCACGACATATTAAAATCAAAATTACCTACATATTAAGCCCATACATAACCTAACCTAACGATTTTTTTTATTACCTTGATTACACTCGAGTTTACCTCTAAGTCATTCTGTACATATTATGATCATATATTTTGTTTCATCAATAAATAAAGAATAATGAATTTGCCACAACTAACATTTTCTCGCGCCAAATTGTCCATCCTCGCCGTGACACACACAAGAAACACACATTGTTTAATTAATTACTTTGAACTAAATAAAGGGTCGTTTAAAAAATATTTATTAACGTTGTTGGTTGTGGTTTGTTGTCAGGTTGGCAGTGAACATGTTCACTGGGTCGCTAATACTGCAACAAGACAAGAGCGCATTCCAGGCTGTCATCAATAACTGGTAAGAGTTTCTTCTACATAGCGGAACATTCCGTACCAAGTAACACAATATTGATATCACTGCTCAATAAATAAAAAAGTGCTATTCAGTGATGTAATGTAAAGTCACAAAAAGGAATAATCCTGTAAAATAAGCCTGCAGTGCAACACTATTAGCTAACGCTGTCAGTGTCAATTCGATTGAAACGTCGGGTAAATATCTAAAAGATCACCTTTAAATATTTTACACTATTGAGGGTAGAATACGAGAAACTGTTATAAATTCATATAGAAAACTTAACACAAAAACTTATGTAACTAGCTAAACTAGAAAAAAAGAAATTTGAAGATGTCTTATTTAACTCGTAGAAATCTTGAAGTTGCGGAATGGTGTTCGTAATCTAACATTATGTACGAACGAATATTCGACTTTATTTTGTCCTGCGCACTGTGAAGTATTGGTTGTGTGCGTGAGAACTTAGCGGGTGTCCGTGTTGCTGTGTGCGCAGCGCCGCTAAAAGAATAATATTTTCGGAAGCGTTCGGCGTAAGGCCTTCTTAAGTTCCGATAATAATGTCAACTTATTCGTAATGCGTTAACGTTATGAGTAAGGATATAACATATTTCGTCCACGAAGGTGCGGCACTCCGAAGCAGTCGTGGCGGCTGATGTTCCGCGCGTCGACGCACGGCTACTCGGCGCAGGCCTTCCACTCGCACTGCGATGGCGTCGCGCCTGTACTGCTGCTTGTACAGGTAACCACCACAGAATCACAGATTATACACGTACATATAACAAATTTCATACAAAACCCTCTAGACGCACGCACACATAGATATCTGTTTGCGTGGTAAAAGCGCGTCACAGACGTGGAGACTCGGAACGAGTAACAATTAGAGACAGAGAACTCGCTCTGTCTCTGATTGTTACTTGTTCCGAGTTTCACAGTCTACAGGTAGTGTAGGTATAAACGTCATAGTACATCCATACATTATTTTGGCTTCTGTGCTCTCTTTATTTTGTGACAGAATACTAAGAGTGGGTACAGAACGCAAGCCTCATCGTAAACGCTCTCGGCGAACGAACACATGGGCATCGTAGACGGATAGGGAATCGCGAAGTACTCGCTCTGTTACAGATGTAACGTGTTCTGTGATTCCGTGTCCATGAACGATGTCTGTGTGTTTGTCAAATGCGTTTTCTATGAAGATTGCCATCTGTTTATCCAGTATTCTGTGTAGCCACATTACCACACAAGAGTCGTAGCTAAGGGGGCATTAGGGGATAATGTCCTACATAAAAATGCTAATGTCTTAACTGAAAAAAATAAATTGAATATTAATAAGAAGCAAGGTACTGTGAATTTAAATTATAAGAAATGAATACTTACTGTTATCATTACTACTAAAAAAAAATTTGACTTCTATGCAAACGAAGCCGAGAGCGAAAGCTAGTCTACCATATATTAAAATTAGATTAATGTCTAGGACGTAACAACCGAGAAGGACGCATCCACCAAGTCATGTCCCCTTTTCTCGCAGATATTATTTCCCTCTTGGTTCTCACTGTGACTCACATAAAGAGAATTTAGTAATAGTCGTAAGGCCAGGCCCTGAATTGAAGGGATGACCTGATCTTCACCACCTGCATTGAAGCATCGATAACTTGAATGAACCAAGTCGTGCCCCTACCCAGCTGTCCCGCGGCGAGGTGGTGGGCGGGTTCAGCTCCGCGGCGTGGGCGGCGGGCGGCGCGGGGGGGTACATCGCGGCCGAGCGCGCCTTCCTGTTCGCGCTCAGCGACCCGCCCGCGCGGTACACGCTGCTCAAGAAGGCCTTCGCGCTCTGCTACCATCCCGAGTGAGTATATCGTGCTATAGGTAGGGGCCGTTATGATGTAATGATACTACTATGCGGTCTACTGCCAATTGTGAATTATGTCCAAACTGAGCCTGCATAAATATCAAATACCATAGGTACTAATATTATAAATGTGAAAGTAACTCTGTCTGTCTGTTACGCTTTCACGCTTAAACGGCTAAACCGATTTAGATGAAATTTCGTATGGAGATACTTTGAATCCCAGGGAAGAACATAGAATAGTTTTTATCGCGATAACTGATATCCACGCCGGTGGAGCCGCGAGCAAAAACTAGTATCGTAATAAAATGTAGTCTGTTCCGTCAAAACCCGTTCAGATAGATTTGCAAGGACAAACACGCATTCATAAAAAAACATAGGTTTTCTTGTTTAAAATATTAGTACAAATAAGTAATTTTGACACCTATAACTGCCTTCAATTATTTAGACAGTTTTTGGAAGTCTTTTTACTTCTTAAGGAGTAATTTTTTTCCACAGATTCCAACAGAGAACCCTTTGTTTTGTTGCTACGGCGGTTGATGTTTGATAATAATATTCACGTGAATAAAAAACAAAACCCATGTTATAATATTGCTTTTTATCCAGTTGCGGTCCGATATTCGGCGCGGGCGCGGACCTGCTGATCTCCAGCAACTGCAACACCAACAACGAGAGCTACAGCAACCTGCACTCGTACGGCGACCAGATCACGCCCGCCAGCCTCGCGCAGGAGTACAACTTCACTGTGCGAGACTACGAAGTGTTCACTTACAAACATAACTAACCACTGACCTCTGTACTGCCTATACTACTAGCACGCTTGACTAGTTAACCAGCTACCGTACAAAGTGACACCAATATATAGAAAAGAATAGGAAGATTCACAGGACGGTACTTTGCTACTTAATGGCCGTTGTCGGCTTTGTCGTTATCCTTGTTGCCATTGACGTATAGACCTGGACTGGACTATAACCTCACAAAATCGACCAATCTCTAGAAAGAGTCGCAGGGCCGCTCGAGATTTTTCTCTCTTTCACGCTTTGCAGTAAATCTTTACTTTTTAATTGAAAGGGATGGCGCGGTCCATGTTTATAGGTCAATGCTTGTATAGACTTCCATTTATCGTTAACAACTTACCGTCCGTAATGTCAAAATCTAATGCAATTTTTTCTGGTGATAGCCTCTCCAGCGTACTAATAGTATAGAGGTCAGTGCAACTAACAAATAATATAGTCGGAATCAATTCAGCGGGGTTGAATTACGCCCTTTGAACTTATTGATTTCATATTTTTGTATTGTAATTTCATAATAAAATAGGTTAAGAAAAAATAAGACACCGATTACCGTCCGTTTTCTTTTTGAACATTTAATTTTTATTAATTTTATTTTTTCGAGTGAACCGATAGTAGCGCCATCTCTGGAGCAAATGTAGTTTTGTTTTAACGATGGTTGGCAGTGTTATTTCACTGCTGAGATTACTAGATGGCGTTACGTGTATTACCTTCCGGTCTATTTTTTGAATAAATTTGGAAACTACTTTCGTTTTTTTTTTAAATATATGTAAGTAGGTACACAATATAATAATTAAACTTAAGAATGATATCTCGATCAAGTTGCCCCGGTCGTGGTAACATGCGGATACTTAATCCCTGTATTCTTATTAAAACTAAGTCTAATTAGACCCTGTTATGCGGAAAAATCCAACAAATTTTGGGTCACTTTGGAAAAAACGCGATTTGAAGTTTAGAAGTGCAAAGAGATAAATCAGGACCAATAATGATCATTTGGCAAGTTATATACTATGATTCTATTCGTGGGACACTCGAAAAATGTTGAGAAACTAATATGGATGAAATATTTTAATTCGAAACAGTTATTCCAGTCATGGGCGTATATAAGGTCGTGGATTTGGAGTATACGTGTCTTGTATAAGCCGCTACTTAGTTCGATAACTAATTTACAAAAATAAATATTTCTAGGGGGGGTCACTCGATACTTGTAACAGAAGCAGAAAAAAATTCAGCAACCATCTACGTGTGGCATATTATTAGACAGGGCCTTAAAAATATTTTAAGGTTTCTAGGAACTCTTTTGGCCAAATTATTTTTTTTGGAAATAATACAACAGTGTATATATGTATGTTCGCGATTTTCTTGAAAGCTTTCAAGAAAATCGCGAACATACATATACCTATACACTTTTTTTAAGGTGGTTAAATACTACAAATTAGCCTACTTATATGGGGGCAACACAATAATGCAATGATTCCCCCCCCGCGCGAGGTATGGCATATGGCATGTCAGAGGCCAGTCCCCCCCTGGAAAATAACCCAAGATACGCCAATGTTTCCAGTCCGCCGCAGACACCTCTTCCACGGCCTCCTCGAACTGTATCCCTTTCAGCTCATTTTTATTTTAGGGAATAAAAAGAAGTCACGCGGTACCAGGTCAGGACTGTAAGGAAGGTGACCCAGCAGTACCCCGCGGAGCCCAGTGTTCGGCCTTTTGTTGCTCATTGCAGACAAAACTTCTGGCAGGCATTTTGTGGTATACTATTGGCGTTGATGCTGCTCTATACAAGAATATAATTATAATATAATTTTAAATTCAATATATACAATAATTCCAGGAGAAAACATTGCAGTCAGCACCAAAAGTACCTAGATGTTCCTACTATATTGTACCTACTAAGGCTGATTTTGGTTTATCTCATGTTTCAACTTTTTGATAATACAATTTGCATCAGTATGATGTGGTGGTATATATAACATGGTGTATAGTATATTACTCGCAGCACCTTATCCCAATATCAAGTTTATAAACATTCAAACATTGTAAAATTGGCAATTTGAAAAGAGTGGCCGAGAGTTTTTATTGCCAGGTTCTTTTCTCCGGCTTTACCTATTGTTTGCGAACTTGGCATTACATGTACAGTACAGTAGTACAGTACATGTAGAATCCCGACGTATCACATGTGTTGTTTTGCATCCTAAGTGAATAAATAATTTTGAATTTTTTGAAAAATACGGCATGTGACCCTCAAGTCGGCTTCAAAGTAAAGACATTTGTCCAATCGGTTGGCCCTAAGATGCGATTAAAATTTATTTGAACTATGTTCAATCTGCTTTAGGTAAGTAGGCAGTCTATTGAACAACTCAACTGCTTGAAACTTATAGCAATGCTTAGTTATATTTAATTTAGGAACTGCTTTATTGATTATAGTTTCGCCGCCGTGTAAGGTAGGTACCTACACAAAAGCTATAACTAACAAAACAGTTTTAAGTTCCCTCTCGTTTTTAGTTTCATATTCATCTATGTGCTTAGTAAAGCCGTTTAATACTGAGAATACTAATGTACCTCCTGACTAGGAACTGTTAAAATGTTCTATACAAAAATCACGTGTGAAATTCAACTATGGTTCTAATGGCGCTTTTTGCAAGGTGTACTTTACGATGTACGATACCCTAGCTTGGATTCTACCAGCGCCAAGTAAACTGCCTTCAGTTGTTTGATATCAATTTCAACCCTAAGGCTCCATAACGCAAAACATACGGAAGAAATGGAAGAATCGAGTGTTGCCAGTTCCGGCTTCCAGTTAAGTTGTGAATCTAAATTTACGCCTAAGGATTTAGTAGTGTCAAGTAAAATAATATTGTCATTCCTAAATTTTAACTTTATAGTAGGAATATTTGTTTTATTTGTATTGATAACTAATTTATTTGCAGTAAACTATTTATCTAAAGTTAGTATTTTTTTTTAAATTAAAATTATATAATTTTATAACTAAACTATTTCATACCTAAAGAACCTACTTGACCAGAAAAATGACCTACATATCCAAGTAAAGTCACTTGTGCAAGTTTAGAGACATAGTTCATGTTAGATGGTTCGGCTTTCGCGCTCCGGTAAAGCAATTGGAAGTCTCCGGTTCGATACCAATTCAAATGTCAATTGCAATAAAATTATTTTTTTGATAAAGTAATAGGTAAGAACTGTCTATAAAAATACTAGGTATACCTATTATATAACTAGTTGTCCCGCGCAACTTCATATGCGTAAATTTTCCCCGTTTTTGCAACATTTCTCATTGCTGCTCCGCTTTTATTGGTCCTAGGATGATGTTATATATATAGCCTTCCTCGATGAATGGGCTATCCAACAGTGAAATAATTTTTCAATTCGAATCAGTAGTTCCTGAGATTAAAGCGTTCAAACAAACAAAGAAACTCTTCAGCTTTATAATATTAGTATAGATTAGCAATGTGGCATGGCGGTCCCACATTACTAGCAATCCTGTTAAATCCTTCAGCTAAGCTCAGTGGCTTGTGTTAGGAGTGGCTCTACGTCGGTAGTTTAATCGGTAGGAATTGAACCCGCGACCTCACGATTGCGAGGCCGATGCCTTGGCCATTAGGCTACAGCCGCTTCTAGGGTGACATTCTCTTACAGCAAAAATCAACAAATCAACATTGGCGTGTTGCGAGACATTTGAATGAGACTAGGCGTCTCGTAGCGGTCTATTTCGGGCCCTATGTAGGTCTGTCCGGTCGGGTCTGGTCTGCGGACAGACCTACATAGGGACCGGAATAATTCATTTACCGCACACAGCTGTGGTCACCTGTGTGCGGTAAATGAACTATTCCGGATATCGACTGAACAGTATGAACCCGGATGTAGTCACTAATAACCCAATAACTTATAATTGCATTGTCAAGTTTCTCTCATACGCGCTGTTATGAATATTATAACTGTAGTGCTGTAGACATGAATTAAAGTTGCGGTTACGACGGGCGTCGCCACCACCCAGACAATGTTATAAAATATCGTTTAATTTGTCTAAATTGTGATAAAAAAAGTAATCATTTTACTAAACGTATAAGTACTTATTATCGTAAAGTCCCGCGTCTCAATGCTGACTGCGGAAGAACCTACACTTTAAAAAAAAATCTCATTGTTTATTTATATTAGGTACTTCAATCACTTAATTGTATTGTTAAAATTGAAATGTCACGCTTTGGCTTTCACTGCTTTAGTTATTACTAGCTTTCGCCCACGGCTCCGCCCGCGTGGATGTCGGTTATCGCGATAAAAACTATCATATGTCCTTCCCCGGGACTCAAACTATCTCCATACCAAATTTCATGTAAATCAGTTTAGCTGTTTGAGCGTGAAAGCGTAACAGACAGACAGTTACTTTCACACTTATAATATTAGTTTGAATTCTGAGGCATTCACAGATGACCAGCTGTAATTGGCCAGTAGCGTTTAGGTAAGTCTAAAGCATTGGTCACCATACTTTACCGTTTTATTGGCTGGACCTGTATCCCGCCGATAAGTCAGTAGTTTGTAGCATAGTTCTACTTCGGCTGCGAATCAGTTTTGACTGCACTTACCTACCTTATGAGTTAAACTAAATATCCCGTCGGCCGTATCTAGTGCATACCAGCTCGATCAGGTCATCGGTCCAAGTGGGCCTTCCCCACTTTACTGTCGCCGATAAGTATCTTAACTTAATATAGCTTATCATTAGTTCATAAGGCTCTCAATTGGCACACCGCAGGAATAAATGTAGCGTTCTGTGTTCTGAGTTGAAAACAAACCCAATCTAAACCTGACAGCTACCTATGTTTCTGATAAATCTCTAATCTGTGGATCTTGTGTATGATTGCCACAGAGGGTTAGTTTTAAAATCATGGGTAACAAATTTTGTGATAAAAATATAAATACATTTAAATCTTTACGAATACCAGCTGTCCCGGCGAACTTCGTACCGACTGTTTTTTTTGTGAATCGGATTCAATTGTCACTGGAACACACATAAAAATTCATTAAAATATGTCCAGCCGTTTAGGAGGACCTTAGTGACATACATACGCACAGAATTATTATATGAATAAATATTATAAAGATGAAGAATTTGTTTGTTTGTTACGCGATAATCTCAGGAACTACCGGTTCGAATTAAAAAAAAAAATGTTGATTAGTTTATTTACTCAGAAAGGCTATAAAGCTATATAACATCACGCTACGACTAATAGGAGCGGAGAAGCAATGATAAATGTTGTAAAAACGGGGAAATTTGACGCAGATGAAATTGCATGCATGTAGAGACTACAGACTGGCACTACAGTTCGTAGCACTTTGAGTAGAGCTTATACGTAGCACGTACAGCGACCAATTCATACTTAAGATTTTTACATAATTAAAGTTCAGAAATGTACCGTACCTATCTACCTACCTACCTTCCTACTTTGGAACTAAATAAATCTTATGACATTGCAAAATGATTGAATTTACCTGAGTTTAATTTCAGAAGCTTCTCAAAGCTCCAGCCGCCTCTTCTTTACAAGGTCTATGCTTACTTCATCTTCTATACTACTGAATCTTACAGTTTGCAATAAGATTTAGATAAATGGCTCCGGAAGGATTATTGTAAGATACATACACAGAGTCATACATGCTTATTATATATTTGAAAATAGAAAAATATCTATGCTAAGTCAAATTGTATAAATAATATTATAAACAAATGGCACTTACAGACAAGAATAGTTTGAGTGAAAAATAATATTTCTATAGCCACTACCGTCAATTTAACTTAGAATACCTAATTAGATGTAGGTAGATAGGTATATGTGTGCTAGAATTGACTAATGTTAGTTAGAACATCGCGTAGGCGTGCTAGCTTGGTGACAGCACTTCGCCTCGGGATCTGCCTCGGGCAAGAATCAGTCTCGAGCTGTCGGCGGCACGTGTAACGAATCGAGGTGATTCTCAAAGTTTAACTGGCACAAATTCTGGTTTCGTTTCCAATACTGTTTAAACGTTCCAATATACTTAATGGCGGTTGTCATAATACAATGTAATCGCAAATTAACCGCTAACAATCGACAAGTAAAAAGTTTGAAAGTGGGTCACAAGTTTAGCTGGCACGTGTAAAAGTGACTTGGTACGTTGGTGTTAGTGTCTCTGGTAAGAGAGACCTCGAGACAGTTGGCGCGGATGTTCTGTCTGTGACTTGCAAAGCTGACACTGCTGAGAAGTGAGGAATCCAAGATGTTTATTTGGACTTCGATTTGGAATATGATGAAGGTAGTTTTATCAAGGTTGACACTAAAAAATATGCATACCTGGGAGGACTCAGAAACATTTCGGTGAACTTGAGCCCCTCATCCCCACATCTGCCATTACTGCAGAGGCTTCCAGATACGAGGTAATCTAACATTTAGATAAATTGTTCCGGAAGGATTATTGTTAGATACCTACATATAATAATAATAATATAATATATACATGTATGACTCTTTAAGAGTCATACATGTATATTATATTTTTGAAAGTAGAAAAAAGTCCATGCAAAGCCAGGGTAAATCACTATATTTCTTAAATAATAATATTATAAAAGAAATGGCACTTACAGGCAAGAGCACTAAGGCACTAAGAGTTACTAACGGGAATACAGCTTTAACAGCATATTGCGCATATCTTGAATCAGTGCTTAGATATGGCATACTGATCTGGGGTAATGGAACAAATATACACCAGGCATTTATAGCGCAAAAACGCTGCATACGATCTATAGCCGGTATTATTGCTCCTGATATATCTTGTCGCCCTTATTTCAAAGCAGTAAATGTATTACCTTTGCCTTGTCTTTACATACTAAAAGTGGGAAAATTTGTGAAGAAGAACTCTAGTCTCTTCAAACAAGCTAAAGATGTTATTAAACGTAATAATATCAGAAACCTAAATAGATTGATAGTTGATGAAGTCCCTAAAACCGAAAAAAATAAAAACAATTGCTACATAATGTGCAAAAAAATATATAATAAGATTCCTGAAGAAATAAAACAGCTACCACTGAGCAGGTTTACCAATATATTAAAAAAATAGCTTTTAGAAAAACATTTTATTCCATTAAAGAATTTCAAATTATAAATAATGTTACGAAAATGTACAATATGTCTAAGTTGGAGATTAGCTAATGTAATTAATAATATTAAATAATTTAATCCATTATTTTTTTTTTTTTATACCATATTATGAAAATCAATAATGTATCTATCAATATATTAATGTATTGTAATGTTATAGTTTGGGTTAGAAATAATATTTCTATAGCTACTACCGTCAATTTAACCTAGAATACCTAATCAGATGTAGGTATATATGGGCTAGCATTGACTGATGTCAGTTAGAACATCGCGTAGGCGTGCTAGCTTGGTGACAGCACTTCGCCTCGGGATCTGCCTCGGGCAAGAATCAGTCTCGAGCTGTCGGCGGCACGTGTAACGAATCGAGGTGATTCTCAAAGTCTAACTGGCACAAATCCTGGTTTCGTTTGCAATATTGTCAAAACGTTCTAATATAGATACTTATTGGCAGTTGTCATAACACAATGTAATCGCAAATTGAACGCTAACAATCGACAAGTTTGAAATTTAATAAAAGTTTGAAGTGGGTCACAAGTTTAGCTGCCACGTGTAAAAGTAACTTGGTACGTTGGTGTTAGTGTCTCTGGTAAAAGAGATCACGAGACAGTTGGCGCGGATGTTCTGTCTGTGACTTGCAAAGCTGACACTGCTGAGAAGTGAGGAATCCAGGAAGTTTATTTGGACTAGCCTCATCATACCCCGACCCTCATCATAAACCGAAGTTTGGGCATGATATAGTTTTTAACGAGGTAAACACTAAAAAATACGCATACCCGGGCGGACTCAGAAACATTTCAGAGGGAGGCAAACTTGAGCCCCTTAGGTATCCCCTGGATCTGCCATTGCTGCAGAGGCTTCCAGATACGAGGGAAGGTCCAAAAAAATCCGAACTAACAAATAAAAAAATAAGTACATATATATTTACAAATCATTTTATATTTTTCGATATAGTCTTCCTCCATTTCAATATCTTAATAAGCATTTCTATCCTCTTGTAAACATACTCAGAAGCTTTGTCCTGAAAATAGAAAATCTTCTTCCCCTTAAGTCTGCCTTAAGTTTCGAAATCAAATAATAGTCACTAGGGGCCAGGTGGGTGGCGAATTTAATCGAAGCCACATTTTGCAACAGCAGCCTTGGCAATTGAAGCAGTGTGAACCAAGGGAGATTTGTCGTGGAGAAGCCGAACACCTTTGCTAAGTTTTCCACGACACTTGCTGCTCCATATAGGTGGCGTAGTGGCTGCCAATTACCGTGGTATTCCTTTCTTTTAGGTAAATCATTAGTATTCTGTGACTATCCCAGAATACCATGGATTGCGTTACCTTGGCCTTCTTTTCACCAGGACGACGCCTCTACAATGATTCCATGGATTTGATCATAATAGAAAACAATTGACTCCAAAAAACTCGCTCCATGACGTCTATATTCTTGAGAAAACGCTTTTCGCTCAGTTTGCTACAAGATTGAAAGAAGTTTGGGCACCCACTGGCACTAACTTTATTCATGTGAATATACCTCTATTCCTGAATAATTCTAAAAACTATAAAAAAAAAAAATAGTTTTCGAAAGGCCTGCCTTTCGAAAACTATTTTGCTGCTATATCTTTAGTTAGTCTTCTATCACTCAGATCTTCTTCTTTCACCAATTTGATGCAGTCCACGGAGAATGCCTCGAGAGGTCGCCCGGAACGAGGTTCGGCGTCAATGGACTCCCGCCCTAAACGAAACTGCTTACTCCATTCTTTCATGGTAGGAAATGACGGAGAGGTATTACACAGCATTTGTCTTATATAGCCTTGTTTTTATATCGGTCGGGCTGACTCCTTCCTTTGTCAGGAACTTTATCACGGATATTCCAATTAAACATTTCGAAAACTTTAAAATTTCTTATTGTTCTAAACGCCATCAAATCAAAACTACAACAAACAGAATCCTAAATAGTTTTGAGGTTTCTGTTTATTGGAATTTTGTACAAACTGAAATAAAACTTCGTAATAGTTTTGTACACGAAAAAGTTACAATTACAATTACATTTTTTTTTTAACTGCCAAATTTCTTTAGACTGCACTTTAAACTTTTGGACTGCACTATCATGTCTATAGACTTAAGCTACGCTACGCTAGTTTAATAAGTCTATAGGCATGTCTTTTTTTTCTTCCATTACAATTTTTTTTGGTCTTGTAACCTAATTTTAAGTTCGTGGTTTGCCTACTTTGTTAAAACCGGTTTTTCCTATTTCACGGTTGGTATCTACTTACACGGATGCTAAATTGTTTTAGAGAACCTGCATAATCTTCCAAAAATATCGCTTTTACGTCATTGAGCGATAAGAAAATGTCATATTTAAACTTTTTCATGAACGCGGCAAGTTTTACCCCAAATTGACATCACCAATAACCTTGCAGAGTTACTTTCGTTAAATTATTACATGCATAGGTTTGTACTCGTTTGGAGACTCTTGGCTGTGAGTCAGGCATAGGCCGAAGGTGATATAACTGTAGGTAAGTATGGACTCATTATTATAAGTTCCGGTAATCACAAGTAAAAAAAATAAAATTACTTCAATTAATATTTCTAAAAGCTGGGTTTTCTAAGTTGACAGAATCTGATGGTAAATTAGTGTTTACCATAAGTAGTCCTACTGCTCAGCCTATTGTGGACAGCATAGTGAGCTGCACCTAGTGGACGCGTACCCAGGATCATTTTTTAGGGGAGGGAATCTCATAATTTGGAAAGTAGGGGGTAAGTCATACAGTTAATAAATAATAATAATAATAATTAAGTAAACATTTGGCCGGTATTTAGTCAAGTCAGAGCGAATAAAGATTATTTGCTCTGACTTAACTAAATGCCGGCCAAATGTTTACTGTGCATCTACTTTTTTGCGATTTCGTAGGGGAGGGGAGATTTTTGCCCAAATCCCCTCAACATGGTATCAACAGTTGAAAGTTATTATAGTAAGTCCGCATCAGTCGAGCTTTCGTAGGATTTTTGGTGGCAGATGCTTACAATAAAGTAGGTATTTCTCAAATACGATCTAAGGAAAAAAAGTTCTTTTTTTTTCGTTTTCGCGGAAAGCCCGCGGGAACCAGCGTATACGCGGTGCGCTCAAAGATGTTCACCGCGCATGTGCGTTGATGCATTTCTAAGCGCAGCTCTCTATTTACCATTATGACAAGGTATTGACAGTTCGCGCGAGTTTGCCGCGAAAACGATAAAAACAGAACTTGAATTAGGACCCTGTTCTGGTCTGGGAGAATTTATTAACAGCGAATGTAGCAACTTACCTGCTTATTAACTAATACACACAGCAACTAAACATTTTTTTAAATTACTCTCGGAGAAAGTTGTGGGTCACACCTAGTCGTATTAATAGAATGTAGTAGTAGGTACGAAGTAGTATCAGCATAATATCAATATAGTTGATAGATAAATAGATTCACATCTGTTTGACGGACATTTTTTGCACTCTAACCACAAGAGCAATACAGTGAAACGTTAGGTGCCGGCACCTTCTCCATCCTTCACAATTAAGTTCAGAACAAATTACTTAATGGTTTTTTTATCAATCTGACACAAAATTGATTTCACCGCATCTTGACATTTAAAAGTGAAAAGTTTAATTTTAAAAGAACGGTTAACTTTACTCTACTGTCCCATCCGGATGCACAATCTACACGAAATATGCTTTTTTTTCGGAGTAAACTGGTAACCTCTATTTTTCTTGGCCATCAATTCTATTTTCAACCAACTTCAAAAATAAATAGTTAAAAAATTAATAATTTTAAAAACTACATTTTAGTAAAATGCTTTAGAAAAAAAAATAAAACAAACGTATCATGGCTCCTCAGAACTTTACTACCTGACAGGATCAAATATTGAAGAAATAGTCAACTTGTTTGTGCAACGTATGACGCAGAAACACATCACAAATGGGACCATCTATACTTATGTTGGGAGCACGTATGATGAACGTGAAATTATTCGCATTGACTTAGTGGAGACCGCGACTTGGTAAACGTAAGGTAGGACGGCCCCCAGCCAAGTGGACCGACAACCTAAAGAAGGTCGCTGGGATGGACTGGATGCGGTATTTTAACTTGGAGTCAGGTGGGGCAGTCAATTGTCTAAACACCGGCCAAATGTATACTGTGTATCTTTTCGCAAATTTCTGGGGGAGGGAGGTTCAACCCCTATTACCTAAGTATTTTTTATGGCTACGCCCATAGCTGTCGTTATCCATTAAAAACACTTAGATCATAAATTGGTTCGTCGATCAAGTCATTCATCCAATCGATTAGGCCCTACGAAGATTAGATGCATTGCAATAAAATTTACATAACAAGTACTCGAAGTTCTAGGAAAGATGGAATAAGGAGGACCACACCTTAATACTGTACCTAAAACAATAAAAAATTAGTAAGTAACTACTATTTTGATAAAATAGTTAAAGTTATGTTTCGGAAATAATAGAAAATTAATCAAAAAATAAGTTCAGTAAAATATTTTTTTAGAGTCATGGTGTGATCCCCCTCCCTTGGGGATTTGATTCACTATAACCCTGGGGTATTTATTTTTTCTATGATAATTATGATCAAGAAGTACTAGCCTATATATTATTTTGTTTGAATTGGCTCAGGATTCATGATATACCTACCATTGGATAAACAAATACACGATTTTTACCAATCTACCCTTATTAAAGCGATTTTTTCGAAGTATTGAATTACTAAATATTGATTGTTGTACTAGGTTTTATCGAATAGCACTTTGTTTATAATATTATAATATTATTTATTTTATGAGGCAGTTGAAAGTACAACTGCCTACGGTTACAAAAAGTAAGAGTTCTTCGTGCAAGTCGTGTTTAAACAACACCGATTACTACTATCTGCTACAAATATAGTAAATTTTGGTATAAAACCACTATGTAATAAATTATGTTAATATTATAACTTAATATTGCCTAAGGGATCTCACTCCTACACCTAAGCCCCAGAGCCTCAATGCGCCCGACCATTCGGGAAATCCCTAGGTTGGCCAGGCACGCCGCCTCCACGTTGTAATTACAGACTGGATCAGTGACATCACAATATCGGTCCTTTACTGTCCACCGAGATTTACTACCAATTTTTTTTTAATTAATATCGGGAGGCGACTATAACGCCAAACATACGTTTTGGGGTTCCCGGCTTTTCCTTCCCAGGGGGCGAGAACTCCTTAAATGTGTCCAATCAAGAGATATGAATAAAGAAGAAGAAACGTGATATCGACTGGTCAACCGACTTACCATCAGACAAAAAAAATATATCCCAGATATTATTGACTTTTGTGTCAGCAAAGGAATTGTCAAGAACAATCTATTGTGCCGAAGTTGCTGAGACTTATCCTCAGACCATTCTCCATAGTAGAACTACACACTAAAACCCAAGAATGCGTCAAAAAATGCGCACTGCATAACAAAAGAACTATTTCGAGAGCTCACAGACAAAGCGATTCAAGAACTAGTTAGTCTAAAATTGAGTAACGAAATAACTGAAGTGGTTCTATACTTTATTAACAGTGTGCAAGAGGCAGCCTGGTCTGCTATCCCACTACTACTACATAGAAACATGGATAGATGTGTAGCGAAACATATATTGAATAAAGTAACCGCAAAAAGAATAATACGAATACACTGGCAACAAACCAGAGAACCTGCTACGAAAAAACAATTCAAGCACGTCAGCAGATAGCTGAAGCACATTCTAGACAAAATTCGTAACAATGGGTTCCATAATTATCATATTAACCTGGATTCTACTGCTTCTTCAGATTATTCTTTATAGAAAGCCACCAAAAGACTAAAACGGCCCGTTAGTGTTTCTCCTCTTATAATATTATACTCATCCATATGAAGGCTCTCTTACTAGAGATTAATTTAACTAACTATTTAAATACTCCTACAAATACAGGGGAAATTGCGTTTAAATTCAGAAAGACAGAGGTTATCCGAATTATAAAAAAAATAAAAGTGTGTGAAAGTCATCAGGATACGACCGAATAACTAACCGAACCGTATATTACAAGAACTGCCTGAATCTGGCATAACTTTTCTTACGTTGCTATTTAACGCCATGACCCGAGTGTAGTTCTTTCCCTTGGAGTGGAAGGTCGCGCAAATTAATATGCTACTGAAACCAGACAAACAACCTGAAGGAGCAACATCATTTAGACCTATAAGTCTTTTCCTTTTCCATCTAAAATATTCCAATCTCTACTGCTGCAACAAATCCTACCTATAATCCAAGTTCATCACCATCACCATCAGTTTGGGTTCCGCAGTAAACATGGCACTATCGAACAAGTGCACTGACTAACGAAAAAGATCATGAACTCACTGGAAACAAAATTTTACTGTGCTATTGCATTCTTGGACATATCACAAGCGTTCGACCACACGTGACACAATAGATTGCTTTTTAAATTAAAAAATACGCTCTACCAGATCACCTGTACGGGATACTAAAATCATTCCTATAGCAGCAGCATTTCATAGTACAAAATGGAGAAGCACTGTTTGACCTTTGTCCCATAAAAGCAGGAGTCCCACAGGGTAGCGTACAGGGCCCTATACTATACATACCGTTTACTGCAGATTTGCCAACATCCGAATCCTTAACGCTGACGACACCGCCGACTGTACACTGTAGCTGTACATAAGAACCCAAAAATAGCCTCACAAATACAACAAAAAGGGTTAAATGACATATTTCTCTGGCTCAAAAAGTGGTGGATAAAAGCAAACGAAACAAAATCAGTGAATGTAACGTTTACCTTAAGTAAAGGATCCTGTCCTCCAGTCAGATAATGTGAAATACCTTGGTTTGCATTTAGACAAAAGACTTACCTGGAAAAAACATATTTGCACTAAGAGGAAGCAGCTTGATACTTTACTTACTTTGACTTGATTCAAGTTCGTAAACTTTACTGGCTCATTACGCAAAAGTCTCAACTATCTCTTGAGAACAAAATACTTTTGTACAAGGCAATACTGAAGCCCGTCTGGACGTATGGGATCCAATTATGGGGCATCGCATCCCACTCAAACATAGAAATCATACAAGGGTTTCAAAGGTGCGCGAGTAGCCTTTTAAATTAACTTTCTTGCGAACATTAATTAGATCTTTAATACGAAACTTAATTTTAATAAAAAAATATTTTTTTTTTCTAGTATTCTGTTTACCAACCCCAAATTAATTTTATATTAGACCTTGCAGTTGAAATTTAGGAAGTAACTAGGTACCTAAATACTAAAACTTTCTAACAGCTAAAATTGATATATTTTTTTTCTCAAAGTTGTGGTGTATTCTATCTAAGTCGGTACGGTAAGTAAATTTTATTGCATTACTTTTCTCCATTCTCTCTATCAAACTACCGTTCTTGCGAAATAACTTCTATATACATGTAATAATTAAACTTAACCACAAATTTACAACCTTGATTCTTTAGTTCTCTTTTTTTCAGTTTGGTGCGGTACCTACTCTAAAAGAATGTAGAGCAAGTAAGTATTGTTACCTACAAAACACTTTGTGTCAGTGCAGACTGTGGACGTGGAAAACCCCACGTTAAACAGTTCATTGACTTTTGAATTGATTTGTGAAAGTTAATGCAGCTGCATTAAAAATACAAACAACAAATACCTAAGATCTAAGGCTACTGACGCTGTCCCATTTTTTCCGTTAATAATTAATTTTGCTAATTATTGGCGCCATTTCTTCTTAGGTATTTTAGAGTTGGGGACAATCAAACAATTTTTTTGTTGTCTCTGTCTGTCTTAAAAGTATTTATTGTTTATTCAGAACTCAAACAAATAAATACTAGAGCACCACAGGGAAGCGTCCTTGGTCCTATTCTGTACCTACATATTGTACACCTGTGATATTCTGAAACTTGATACACTATTGCAATATTCGCAGATGACACGGTTATCTTGGTTACAAGAGTGACGCACGAGAAAGGAGTAGAAAATGTCCAAAAACCACGGGCAAGTGCATGGCCCGATGCACAATGTAGGGTTCCGTAGCTGCCTAGCACAATAATGCGGCATAAGAAGAGAGTTTTGTAAAGAATATTTAACTGTGATAGTTTTCCTTGTGATATCATTATATACAGGGTGATTTTTAAAATACTAATAACCTCCCGCTCTTGGCTTCTTTACATTACACTAAACAACTACGTAATTTTTTTTTTCAAAATTTACCCTTCACCACCTACTTTTGTCACACAGCCATTAACCCTGAAGTTAAATCGATGTTTTTTGTCAGGTTGAGGGCCAAACCTCACAATAAACAATTATTATACTCCAGTGTTATAATCTGTAGACTAAAAAACAAGTGGTAGGTGATTATGGGTTATTTTATAAATAAAATATTTTCCAAAACTGATATTACAAAGTTATTTAGTGTTATGTGAAAAAGCCTACGAGTAGGTTATTAAAAATCATTCTGTACATACTACTACCAACCTGTTTTTTTTTTCACAATTCCTAAACGACTCTAATAAAACTTTTCACTTTAAAGCTTTAATATTGCACAAACGGATCCCTAAATCTAAATATAATTATTTAAAAAAAACCAATCCACAACCAAAACACCCCAAAAAATAACACCCCTAATTTACGTTAAGGGGAAGTACCCGAAAAAAATATATTTCAGGATTTTATTCTACCACTTTGTTAGCGTAACTAATATGTATATCTATTTTAAATTAGCTTTCTAGTACTAAGGGTATCTGAGTTAAAGCGGGGACAGTCAGAGCGAAACTATAAAAGTTCAACATATCCCAGCCAAGCTCTCTCACTTTTTGCTGAGTGGCTGTAGTTGAGTGTGGTCTGGCGTTTGGCGTTGTCATGATGGAACACCACGCTCTTTCTGTTCACCAGCTTCGGCCGGTTTTTCTCAATGGCTTCTTTTAACCTCATCAGTTGCTGACAGTAGATGTCAGAATCGATAGTCTTACCCGGCGGCAAAAGCTCATAGTGGACGATTCCTTTCCAATCCCACCATACACACATCATCACTTTGTTCCGAGTCAGGCCGGGCTTGGCACGGTCTATGGGGCTTATCCATGCTTCGATCGCGATCTTTTTCGGGCATTCATATCATTAGTGACCTATTTTTCATCACCCATAATCAACCGTAAGAAATGGGTCAGATTGTTACATATCAACAAAGAATTGCAAATGGAAACACGTTGCATTAAGTTTCTCTCGATGAGATCCCAAATATCATGTTATTTCTTGTACTCAGACTTTTGTAAAACTGTTTTGTGATCAACATCCAGTTCTTCAACAATATCGTAACTACTTATATGTCGATCTTACTCCACTTTTTCAAAGATGGCACTGATTTTATCCGTGACAGGACATCCAGAGCGAGTCTCATCCTTCTCACTAAAATTTCAAGACTTGAAACGCTTGAACCACGTTTATGCTACTCGTATTGATACCGCATTAGGTCCGTAAACAGCACAAATTTTATTCGCGGCGTTCGTAGCAATTTTACCTTTTTTGTAATAAACTTTAAAATATACCGAATTACTTCGTCACATAAGTTAATTTCGCTTCCTTGAAAAACAATTGAAAAATGGCGGGAACTATAGTATGACCATTAGTGCTGTGCACTCCCTGAGGTATGCGCGCGGTGAGACGGGGGGGTTAGAATCGGCTGCTGCGCTGTCAGTGCGCCGTCAACGCTTGTGACGGCAGGTAGTGTTATTTGTATCGGACTGTCTATGTCAGACGCACACGAGATAAATATTCAAAGATGGGTCGTGCGTTATCTCGTGATATGAAGACTGTCATTTTTAAGGTGGCTGAATATTTTAAGAAAAGAAAAGCAGACAAAGAAAGCTTTGAATTTAAAAATGACGTGAATATTGCTAAAATCGTTGCGGAGGCTACGGGATACAGCAAAAGAACCGTACATAATGTGATTTCTGCGGGCTATTTATCAATTGAAAATTCAAGCCAATTAAAATTTCAATCGCCAAAAAAACCAAAAGTTCTAAAGAAAAAACACGTTGTGGATGATTTTGACCTTGGAGTTATCAGAAGAAAAATTCATCAGTTTTACGAAGTTGAAAAAAAAATACCAAGTGTCCGTAAGTTACTATCAAGTTTGAGACAGGATGGCATATTGAATTGTGGACGGGAATATTTAAGACAGCTTTTACACAAAATGGGCTACCGTTACAAAAAATGCAAATCAAAGAGACATCTCCTTATAGAGCAGCCTAATATTACAGTGTGGCGGAAAAAATATCTTACACAAATCAGAAATTACAGAACGGAAAACCGAAACATATATTTTCTTGATGAAACATACATCAACGCCAGTCACCATGCCAGCAAATGTTGGCAATCATCGTCAGAACCCGGTATTCATGCTGATATTGGGAAAGGACGGCGACTAGTAATACTCCACGCTGGGTGTCGAAATGGCTTAGTGGATGATACATTGACTATATTCAAATCCGATGCTAGAACCGGTGACTATCATGGAGATATGAGCGGACCTACTTTTTATAAGTGGGTAGATGAAAAGTTAAAAGATAAGTTGCTGCCGAATTCTGTGGTTGTAATGGACAACGCGTCTTACCACAGCGTTCAGATTGAGAAGAAACCAACTATATCAAGCCTCAAAAGTGAAATGCAGAACTGGTTGCTACGCCATAATGTAGAATTTTCAGGAACCATGTCAAAGGCTCAACTGCTACTTCTTATCAAAAATACACAAAAAGAACCCGTGTATAGAATTGACGAACTCCTGAAAGCCAGTGGACACACTGTTCTGCGTTTACCTCCGTACCATCCAGATTTAAATCCAATCGAGTTGGTCTGGGCTGATATTAAAAACAACATAGCCCAAAACTATATTAATTCTTCTCTAGACGAAAAGATAATCTTATTGGATAAATTGTTTTCGGAATTCACGGCGGAAAAATGGCAGAAATGCGACGATCATGTCCAGAAAAATGAAAATGATTACTGGAGTCGCGATAGTAGGTTCGATAATGTTATCGATTCATTCATAATAAATTTGCAAGACTCTGATTCAAGTTCCGGTGGCGAAAAGGAAGATGAAGATGATGACGAAATGGAAGATGAAGTTGAAACAGAATCTATGTCAGAATAACTTTCGTTAGAATATATAATTGTTTGTAAATATAAAAAATGTTTAATAAAACAAGTCCTGTTGTGAATTATAACTTTCAATTCTTATTTATCACCTGCATATTTTTAATAAAATATGAGTATATTTGGGTTACATTTTAATCAACAAAGTAAGTATATATTACAGATAGATAGCCTCCGACCAACGCAACGTCCCGCCACAAGTCTTGCCTTAGAAATGCAAACTGATATCGTAAGATCTGTCCGACATGTATCGATCTCATGTGAACTCATGCACTTTTTTCTTCGCCCCCCACCTCGCCGTGCATACCTCAGGGAGTGCACAGCACTAATGGCCACACTATAGTTTGATAACTAACAATGCGTTCAAAATACGAGATACTTTTGCCCCTACCTATTATTATTCGGCAGCTAAATTCAAAACATAATATTTGGTACCTAGACGATGGGACTCTAGGGGGAGATATGGACACCCGGGCACTGAGGGTTCTGCACTAACTTATAAGCATGTAAATTAGTTCGATCATCACAGTAATCTATCTAGATACACGGCACTGTATCAATCAAGTTGCAAAAGGCCGTGTTTACACAAAGCATTTTGGGCCACGGTAATATGCGACTTACATTGCTAGTAGATAATAAAAAATACAGCTTTTACAAAAGTTATATTAAACTATTTCCCCCTTATTAGTAATGAATCCGAAGCATTAATAAATGATTCAGTAACTAAAACAGATATTGATACAACTAATAATCATTCTCTTTTTCGTGTATAAGCATATAAACGGCTTGATTAATAAATCGGACATTCTAAGCTTACATTTAAATAATTATGCAAACGAAGGATGTATGGATGTATTATGTATCACAGAAACAAACATGAAAAATGATGATCATCAACATCTATACATACCAAATTATACACTCTCTACATATTATTCCAGGAACGAAAGACATGGAGGTGCATGCATACTATTAAAAAAATGTCATAAGAGCCACGTTTATGACGTAAAAAAATGGTGCATACCGAACCTAATAGAGTGTTGTGCAGTTGAATTGCAGTCTCATTCAATCATTATACTATGCATATACAGACCTCCAAAGCTTGATAAAAAATCGATAAGTACATTCTTTGACAATTTAGATAGTATTTTGAATGAAATATGCTTTGTACGTAAAAAGAAGCTTATAATGTGTGGAGATTTCAATATAGACATATTAAATAATAGTAATAATTCTCTTGAATTTGAAAATATATTGAATAGCTATAACATGACAGTAGGAGTTCGCGAACCCACACGTTTATGTAGTGGCACCTGCATAGACAATATTATTCATAACATCAGGGGCAGTAAATGTGTATTTACCGAGTTGGGTGTATCAGATCACACCGCGCAAATTATAAGATGTCCTGTTAAGGCGTCTAGTGTCCTTCCGTACTGGTACGTATTAAAGCGGAAATATAGCGATGAGAATACTTCCAAGTTTGAAAAATGCTCACAAAGTTTGTCCTTTAATGATATTTTCAACATTAGTGACCCAAATGAAGCATTTAACAAGTTCTATAACAGTTTTAAATGCTACTATGATATGTGTTTTCCGCTTAAGAGAATAAAAATTAGTGCAGAAAAAAAAGTAAATTGGCTTAGTAAAGGAATTAAATTGTGTTGCCAGCGCAAACGTCAAATGCTTTGGCAGTTTCGTAAAACTCCCAATTCTAAAAATAAAAATAGTTTTAAAATGTATTCGAAAAGGTTGAAAACTATAATTCATTTAACAAAAAAGGCACGAAATAATCATTTTATAAATAATGCTCGGAACAAGAGCAAAGCCACATGGCAAATAATAAATATTAATAAAAGTAATAATAAGCCCATAGGAGGAATAAATAGAATTAAAATTTGTAATGAATTTATAAATAATCCACAATGCATAGCTCAAGTTTTTAATGACTACTTTATTGATCAAATTGACACATCAAATTTTAACAGTAATAATAATTATATGACATTTAACACAAATTGCAATTCAATATTCTTAACGCCTACAATTCCTAACGACATTATTAAAATAATTGGTTCTTTAAATAAAACAAATAGTTGTGGATACGATGGTATCACAACCAAAATAATCAAATCTGTATCATATATCATAGCGCCCATACTCAGCTACATTTTTAACGCATGCATAGAATGGGGCGTATTTCCAGAGCGACTAAAACTCTCTGTACTAAAACCTTTACTTAAGAAAGGTGACATAGAGGACCCAGTTAATTACAGAACGTTTGCTTTACTTCCAATATTTTCAAAAATATTGGAAAAAGTCATTTATAATAACATGTACTCATTTTTAGAAGAAAATAATATTTTAGTTAATGAACAATACGGCTTTAGAAAAAACAAAAATATTAACATGGCAATTTATAAATTAAATGAAAAAATCATTAGCAATATAGACAATAGAAAACCTGTAGCAGCTCTATTCATGGACATGAGCAAAGCTTTTGATTATGTCGACCGCAATAGACTTTTAAATAAGCTAGAAAGATATGGCATTAGAGGTAACGCTCATAGCCTCTTAAAATCATATTTGACAGATAGGAAACAAATCACATCCATCAACAAGATCCGTATTAAATCTAAAACCGAAAAATCATACATTTCCAGGCAAAGACTAACAAAGTACGGAGTACCTCAAGGTAGTATACTGGGACCACTTCTTTTTCTAATTTACATAAACGATATGCCTAGAGTAACATATCATTCAATGGTGTTATTTGCAGACGACAGTACCGTACTATTTAGTTCCAATAATTATTTAACACTCGAAAGAGAGATTAATAACTGTCTTAAATCATTAATTGATTGGCTAACGGCAAATAATCTTCGGATAAACCTAGACAAAACTAAAATAATGTCATTTGAACAAAAAACAAATCACGTAAAACCACGGATAACATATGATGATAGAATTATTTCCGAAGCAAAATCAACTAGGTTTCTAGGGCTCGAATTAGACAGCGATATGAAATGGAAAACTCAAACGGATAATGTTACCAAAAGACTAAGTCAGTACTCATATGCTCTGTACAATTTGTCTAAGATAGTAAACCAGGAGACTCTACTTACAGCATATCATGCATACGTCACATCCACTATGCGATATGGCATCATATACTGGGACAATTCTACAAATATTGAGACTGTATTTAAAGCCCAAAAGAGATGTCTTAGATCAGTATGTAGAATAAAAAGTACAGACAGCTGTATACCTCACTTTTTAAGGTTACGTATACTAACACTGCCATGTCTATATATGTGGCGACCGCCTGGTGGCGGTATAACCATCCCAATTTAAGGCGTAGCTAAAGTAATAGGTCAATGACGGGCAGCAGCGTCACTGATGCGAGAGCTACGCCCTGCGATCGCCAACCCGCCTGCCCAGCGTGGCGATTATGGGCATTACCCCAAATGCACGAAGCACTAAGGCCACGGCCCCCAGTTCCCGGCAGTCACGCTATTCCTGGACATGGTGGCGTCCACGGTAACGGCGTGGCGGGGGGTGCTAAGAATCTCCGGGCTACGGAAGGCCACTACAACCGACTGACCCTGGCGACGTATAACGGACGCACGCTACGGCTAGACTCGCATCTGGCACAACTTGAGGTGGAACTTGAGAAGATTAGGTGGCATATCCTCGGGTTAAGTGAAGTCCGAAGAGAGGGAGAGGACACCATAACCCTCGAGTCAGGTCACCTTATGTACTTCCGCGAGGGAGACCAACAATCCCAAGGTGGTGTTGGGTTTTTGGTAAATAAGTCCCTTTCTGACAACGTTGTGGAAATGTCTAGCGTGTCGAACAGGGTAGCGTACCTCATTATCAAGCTCACCGAGAGGTATAGCCTCAAGGTAGTGCAAGTGTACGCACCGACCTCGGCACATCCAGACGACGAAGTGGAGGATATGTTCGATGACGTATCGAGGGCCCTCCACTCCACCACTAAGACCCACTACAACGTTGTTATGGGGGACTTCAACGCTAAAGTGGGAGTACAAAATTGTAGCGAATTGGTAGTAGGATCCCATGGATTTGGAAGCAGAAATCATAGGGGGCAAATGCTAGTCAACTTCCTCGAACGGGAGGGGCTCTTCTTGATGAACTCCTTTTTCAAGAAACGGCCCCAAAGGAAGTGGTCGTGGCAAAGCCCCGACACTATGACGAAAAACGAGATCGACTTTATCATGACGGACAAAAAGCATATATTCAGAGACGTCACCGTGATCAACAGGTTTAATACCGGTAGTGATCACCGACTTGTCCGAGGCTCTCTGAATATCGACTTCAAGGCGGAACGTGCCCGTCTGATGAGGTCCAGGCTTCGACCTACTTTGCTCCAAACCATGATAGGATCCGAAGCGTTCCAGTCAAACCTGGATAACCGATTTGCTGAAATGGAAACCACAACAGACGTAAACCAGAAGCTCGTAAATGTGGTTCGCATACTCAGGGAAGAAGGTACGAGATTTTGTGAAATGCAGCGTAAGGGCAGGAAGTCAAAGCTTTCGGAAAGGACTTTAGGGCTAATGAAGGAACGACGTGAAAACCCACCCGTCACTTCGTCGGAAAAGCGCGCTCTAAACCAAGAGATCAACAGGCTTATACGACACGACCTTCGGTGCTCCAACACTCTTTTGATTAAAAGAGCGATCGAGCAGAACCGGGGGTCAAAAGTGTTCGTACAATCTCTTGGAAGAAGCCACCTGACGAAGTTGACCACAGCAAGTGAAGAAGTCGTTTCTTCGAAGCCGGCAGTCCTCTCCGAAGCGGAAAGCTTCTATGGCCGGTTATACGCTTCGCATGCATCTCGACCTGATCCTGAAAATGAGGGTCCTAGAGCCACTCTAACACGCCACTACACCGAAGACCTGCCAGAAGTCCACATTGACGAAATCGTGCTGGCTCTTAAAAAGCTGAAAAATGGAAAAGCCCCTGGAGAGGATGGCGTTACAACAGAGCTATTAAAAGCTGGAGGTAAACCCGTACTGAGGGAGCTCCAAAAGCTCTTTAATGCTGTCCTGTTTGAAGGGAGAACTCCGGAGGCGTGGAGTAGAAGTGTAGTCGTCTTGTTCTTCAAAAAGGGAGATAAGACACGGCTGAAGAACTACCGACCTATTTCTCTTCTAAGCCACGTCTATAAGCTGTTTTCACGAGTCATCACGAACCGCCTTGCGCGAAGACTTGACGAATTCCAACCACCGGAACAGGCTGGATTTCGGACCGGATATGGCACCATAGACCAAATCCACACAGTGCGGCAGATTATACAAAAAACCCAGGAGTATAGTCAGCCATTGTGTCTAGCATTCGTGGACTATGAGAAGGCCTTTGACTCGATTGATATCTGGTCCGTTCTGGAGTCTCTGCAGCGATGCCAAGTAGATTGGCGATATATCCAAGTGATGAGATGTCTCTACGAAGCCGCCACCATGTCCGTCCAAGTACAGAATCAGCAAACAAAGCCTATACCATTGCATCGAGGAGTGAGGCAAGGGGACGTTATTTCCCCGAAACTATTCACAAATGCAATGGAGGATATGTTCAAGACGCTGCACTGGAAAGGGCGGGGCATCAACGTCAATGGTGAATACATCTCTCACTTGCGATTTGCAGACGACATTGTCATCATGGCGGAAACGCTGCAGGACCTGCAACGAATGCTGAATGACCTGGCTGACTCCTCTGTACGCATCGGCCTACGGATGAACTTGGATAAAACCAAGGTCATGTTCAATGAACATGTACTACCGGAACCGATAGCGGTGCACGGCGCCGTTCTCGAAGTTGTTCAAAAATATGTGTACCTCGGGCAGTCATTGCAGTTAGGTAGAAACAACTTCGAGGACGAGGTGAACAGGAGAATTCGGTTGGGTTGGGCAGCGTTTGATAAGCTACGTCAAGTCTTCTCATCGTCGATCCCACAATGTCTAAAGACTAAAGTCTTTAATCAGTGCGTCCTACCCGTCATGACATACGGAGCCGAAACGTGGACACTGACGGTACGGCTGGTCCACAAGTTCAAAGTCGCTCAGCGGGCTATGGAAAGGGCTATGCTCGGAGTTTCTCTTAGGGACAAAATCAGAAATGAGGTGATCCGGCAGAGAACCAAAGTTATCGACATAGCCCACCGGATTAGCAAGTTGAAGTGGCAGTGGGCTGGCCATATTAGCCGAAGAACCGACAACCGTTGGGGTAAGCGAGTTCTTGAGTGGAGACCGCGGCTTGGCAAACGTAGTGTAGGACGCCCTCAGGCCAGGTGGAGTGATGATTTACGCAAAACGGCTGGCAGGAGCTGGATGCGAGAAGCCGAAGATAGAACAAAGTGGCGTGCAATTGGAGAGGCCTATGTCCAGCAGTGGACGGCGATAGGCTGATGATGATGTCTATATATATATGAAGTAGTAATGTTTGTTAAAAATAATCTTCACCTATTTGACACACTAAACAGTACAAGGAATAGCTAGAAAATTCGACATAGACAACATAAAAAGGCAATATACGATAAAAACTTTTTAGGCATGGCACCAAAAATATATAATAAATTACCTAAATATATCTTGGAAAAGAGTGATATAAATTTGTTTAAGAATAATGTAATTAATCTTTTACTAAATAAGGCATACTACACAGTTAAGGCTTATGTGTCGGATAATAATATCAGCATATAATATTGTTTAATTTGAACCTTATTTTTATTAATATTAATATTATTTATTAATTTAATCTATTGAAATTGTAATATTATGTGTATTCAATTCTGACATTCTTAGATAAATGTAAATCAGCTAATTTTGTATACTATATCTGGTAGGACATAGTGCACCATGTAACTAATACAATCTGTAACTTACCTATGATCCACAAATAAATAAATAAATAAAAAATAAAAAAAAGTTTTTTTTGGTTGGCTTTTAGGTGTAGGTACAAAGCGCTCCACGCTTATTGATTTATTTTTTAATTTAGTTTTTTTTTATATATACAGGATGATTTGTAATATACTAATAATCTTTCGCTCGTGGCCTCTTTACATAACACTAAATAAATTAGTCACGTTTTTTTTATAAAATATTTAAATTAACCCACTTGTTTTTGGCGTTATGACTTTAACTATCTACAGACTATTTTATTGGTGTAAAATCATTGTTTATTGTGAGGTTTGGGCCCTAAACCTAAACAAAGAAACATCGATGTTACACCGGAGTCTCTCAGATGTGTTATAAATGGTTGTGTGACAAAAGTAGGTGGAAGGTGAAGAAGGATTAATTTGGTGATTTAAAAAAAAAAGTTATTTGGTGTAATGTGGGCGTAATGTGTGTGTAAATAATGCGGGAGATTATTAATATAGTGTTTTAAAAATCACACTGTATAAGCGTGTTTTTCTTTTTAGTTTGTACAAAATTTATTTGTAAATTGTGTTGCTGTTGTTATTTCGATACGATAATTAGAAGTACTAAGGTTAAAGTTAATCGTCGAAACCAATCCATCCTTGTGGCGCGGTGGGAGTGTATTCGACTGCTACGCAAGAGGTCGTGGGTTCGAACCCCATTCAGGATAAAACTTTGTGTGATGAGCACGATGGTTTATTCTATATCTGGCTGTTATTTATCTATAATATGTATGTATTTAGAAATATATAAGTATGTTTATCAGTTGTCTGATTTTTATAGTACAAGCTCTGCTTAGTTTGGGATCAGATAGCGTTGTGTGAGTTGTCCGAAGATATTATTATATTATGAAAATATTATTATGATATTATCACATCAACACAACACTGCCTAATGTAAACATTAGCTCTGTGTTTTTTTTTTAATATCTAAATAGTAGGTATACTTTTTGCAATCCAAAAGTGTATAAAGGTCAATTTAAATGTTATCAATAAGAAATAAATAGTGAATTACATAAAACATTACAGTGAAGTGAGGCAGGGACACAAACATTAAAAACTGGCTATAAATTTAGTATCAACGTGTAAAAGTATGTGCAAGAAACTTATAATAGTCAAAGTTGCAAAATGTGTAACTTTAAAATATTCCTCATTATACAAATGAACAAAAAACAAAATTATTTTAAAATATTGTGAAACACACATTGTGAAAGACCCAATCCATTATTAGTAGCAAAGACAAACCAGTGTATCTCAAAGTTTTGTCAACAATTAAGGATATTATTTGTGGACACTGTTCCGAGCGGATAACCGACGGTGCCCGATGTACTGCCTGCGATCAGGACCTGCATTACCACTGTGCCGGAATAACCGAAAGTGGTTATCGCAGGCTGGGCGATGGTAAACTTACATGGCGTTGTATGAAATGCAAGTCTACTTTTACACATATAACTTCCTCACCAAGGATTGAGTCGGACTCCCAAATTCTGAGAGAAATAAAAGCCATCTCTGATAAGTTACCGCCATTGGAGTTTTGAGAGAAGAAATAATAGCGCTAAGACAAGAACTCGCTGGTATGAAGTCGTCATTAAATGACACCGCGAATGAAATAAAAGAGTTCAATAACAGATTCCAGGACATTGAGCAACGTCTAACAACTGTTGAAGGAACCCAAAGTCAATTTGAATCAATACAAGTCAGACTTATTAAGCTAGAACAGGAGTCTAATTCGAATGAGCAATTTACTAGATTGAACAATGCTGAAATCAAGGGCATACCAGAAGGGAACACCGAAAACCTGCTCAATATTCTATCCATCATTGGATCCAAAATACAGTATCCTGTAGCTAAAAGGCAAGTTACCTTTATTACCAGAGTACCAACACGAGAAAAAGGACATACTAAGCCAATCATAATATCTTTCTGTAATCAATACGTAAAAGAGGACTTTGTTGCAGCGGCCAGACTAGTGTCAAAAACCTGTCCATTAATAACCGCGTCGATAGAAATGTCGAGCAACCATAGAATCTACGGGAACGATCACCTAACAGCGCAAAATAAGTTACTCCTGTCAAAGGCGAAGAAGGCAGCTCAACAAATGAATTTTCGATACATATAGGTAGAACACGCAAAAATACACTTAAGAAAATCCGACACTTCCCATGTCATAATTGTAAAAACAGAAAATGATCTTACCAAAATTGTGTGAATCCAAAAACCATATCCATTTGCTTAATAAAATCTTTCATAACCAAAACAAATTCTCATATTTTGTATTATATTCACATATTTCTATTAATTGTATCGCATGTCTTCAATAATACCGTGAATTTACATTAAGATATAACCTCAAAGTTTGGGAACCGCATATTGCTGTGTGCTACTCACGTTTTTCATCTATCACTGTGTAACTGTGCTGTGCATCCAAAAATTCTCTTATAAATTATTTTTATTCAAACTACTTACCGCAAAGGAATATCAACCTTGAGCCACTTTTTAAGGCTTAGTCTTGGAAAAACTATCTTGACAGTGATCAGGTGGCCAGTGCTACCTACTCCTTTTGTTTCTATTCAAAACTCATTAGTAACGACATACTCGAACACATTTTTTCTAAAATACTGTGTCGTACTAAATTTCTCTACATATTATAAGTTATTTCGTTTTACCTACATAATTTATTTCTACAACTTAATTTCGACGTATTTGCACTTTCTGCGTAATAAAACAATTTATATAATCAATAAATATGCCGTAGTGTTTAGTAGTATTATAGTAAAATATGATAATGGATAATCTAAGCATGTATTAACAGAATGTACGCGGTTTGCGAACAGATAGGTTAGATAACAGTTTCTATAAAAACGAATTGTTTGACGGTCGATATAGTGTGTGGAGACGGGATCGGGAATACTCTTGTGTGGGACAGAAACGGGGCGGTGGAGTGTTGATAGCAGTAAGGAATGAGTGGTGTAGTTCTGCAGAGGACTTAAGGATGTCCGTGGTTTTGCAGCGGTCAAAACCAGCGGTGTCATATACGTTACATATTTGTGCCTTGTACCTAGGCAAAGAAAACCTGGGTAAGTCTTTTATCATTCAGCTACAAAACTTTACAGAAAAGCTTAATAACATAATTTAACTCATCCGTTAGATACATTTATTATTTTGGGGGATTTCAATCTTGGAAATGAAGTTTATTGGTGCAAGAATACCGATAGTAACGAATTACTTCCAAACAATTTTACAAATAAATATATTATTGATTTCTTTGATACAACACAAATCACAAACTTATCTCAATATAACAGTATCCACAATTGTAATGATAGATTATTAGACCTTGTGTTTTCCAATGACTCTGTATCTGTAAGCGAATGCCGTCAACCTCTAGTTGAGTCAATAGATCTGCTCCATAAACCAATACAAATTCAAGCGTGTTTTGTTGAAATACACAGATTTGAAGCAAAATCACAGAAATGTCTGTTTTCTAGGGGCGACTATCCGGCTATTAAGTCTGTTCTTAATGATATTAACTGGTCTAAGCGGTTGCACGAGGGGTCTTTGGAAGATTCTGTAACTTATTTTTATAACAAGCTTTATGAAGTTATAGACAAATATATCCCTTTAAATTCGGTTAAGCGGTCACTATATCCCTCATGGTATAACTCCTCCATTATCAAAGTTCTGAAGGAAAAAAATAAATTTCATAAAAAATATAAAACATACAGTAATATTTCTGATTATCACTCGTTCTCCTTGTTACGCAAGAGGGACATTCAAATAGAAAAATGTTGCTTTGATACATATATGGAAAAAATAGAATCATCAATAATAAATAACCCGAAGTCGTTCTGGTCATATTTCAAGAGTAAAAAATGCGGTAACACCCTCCCTAACGTAATATCCCTAACGTAAAATTCCATTCCACTTTTCAAGATCCAGATGTTGAACCTCTTCTAAATGTATCACATGAATCCCGTACACCAACCTCTACTATAGGTACAATCGAAATATGCGACGATCAAGTACTAAATCTACTAAAGACATTAGATCTTACAAAGTCGGGTGCGAAAGCCTAGTTAACCCGATCTGTATCCTTTTTAGAAGGTCATTAGCGGAAGGTATAGTGCCTAAAATATGGAAAAGCGCGTTTGTGTCACCAATATGCAAAAAAGGAGAAAAGACAAACATTAAAAACTATCGCCCCATTTCAAAAATATGCCTATTCTCTAAAGTATTCGAGCGACTGGTGTACACTGGAGTCTATTCAGCACTCAAAAGCACCATTGGGGAGGAACAACACGGCTTTATGACCAATCGTTCAACCACTACAAACCTGATTTTATCGCACGATTATATAACAGAGGCTACGGAACAGCATGCGCAAGTAGATATGGTGTTTACCGACTACAGCAAATGTTTCGACCGCATAGATCACCGGTTGCTGTTAATGAAGTTACAATCTGTTGTTATACATGGCCACTTATATAGATGGCTCGTTTCATATATTGATAATCGTACGCAAGCAGTGGTACTCCGAGGCTATTCCTTACTTTGGAATAATGTTACTTCAGGCATCCCTCAAGGATCAGTTTTGGGACCACTACTGTTCACCCTATTCATTTCTGATATAAAATCTTGTTTTCAGTATTCATATATACTCCTTTACGCTGATGATATGAAAATTCATAAAATAGTTCACAGTATCTCTGACACACAAAATCTACAAGAAGACCTTATTAGATTTGAAACATACTGTAAACGTAACAAACTGCAACTTAATGTGTCCAAATGCTTTCATATTATATTTAGTCGTAAAAAAACATTGATAAACTCGGTTTACTTATTGGAACATCAAAATATTACATAAGTTAACAATACTAGGGATTTAGATTTAGGATTTAGGACTCACACGAGATCATAATTTACATATTGAGGACATTATTAAAAAAGCATCAAAGGCTTTTAGGCTTCATAATAAGAACATCAGGTGACTTTCGCTCATTGATTCATCAATTAAAGTACTATATTGTTCGTATGTCAGGAGTCACTTGGAGTATGCGTCCCAAGTGTGGAATCCTCAGTACGAAGTTTACAATTCTCGTATTGAGAATATACAAAAAAGTTCCTCAGATACCTCGACTATAGAGCCCAACAAAGGTCTTTGGACTACAATCACCGATGTACTAGATACCACTTCTTACCCCTCCAGTACAGACGTGAAGTTAATGATGTATGTTTACCAATGAACATTGCAAAGGGATTGGTGGACAGCACTGAACTCTGTTTACGTCTGCGACCGATATTACATGAGCCTTTTACATCCGTCAATTTATCGGCGAAATACATTTATGTTGAGAAGTACAAGAAGTTTCAATGATATCCGATGTAAAGTTGACATAGACTTGTTTTGCACCATCACAACCACTGTACGAAAAATATATAATAATTAATTTTTCGACAATAACAACAGCTGTAACAGCGGCACCTATACATATAGAAAGGTTTTTTTATACGACTTTTTTTCATATCTTTTTAACATTTTTGTTTAAATTATGTTTTTTAAACTTAAGCTCTTTTTTAAAAAAAAATCATTTAAATGTGGAGGCTTGTTAATAGCAAGTAACCACGTAATGTGTTTTTGATTTATAACATGTTATTAGCCTTCTTCAAAATTAATTAAATAAATAAATATATTATTATGTTGTCGTCCGAACTACATTCACATGCAAAATTTCTTTACGATGCTATAATTAGATTCCACCACATTTTATTTCACAGTTAGCGTTAGTTAGTTACAAGTGAGGTTAATATAAGCGTGTTAAAAAAACTTAGTTATCAAATTGCTCCATTAAGTTGCAAATAAAATATTTAAAAAAAGTCATGTAGGAGACATGTATGATTTTATATTATTTCAAGAGAACTTGATTTCCAGTTAGATCTCACTTCTGTTATTAGCGAAACCTTGCCATATTTTTACATTTTTTTATTTAACAAGATCTCTGTAGTGAAAGTTTTAACTTATATCAGACAACTCACACAAGACCATCTGATCCCAAACTGAGGAGAGCCTTAACTATGGCAACCAGACAACTGATACTCGTAAACATACTTATATAATTTTAAATACATCAAATCAATCAAAAATTCTTAATTCACTTAGGAAGCAACATTGATTCTACATGTAATGCCTGTTCGCAAGCAATAGGTTAAGCCGGCGAAAGGAACCAGGCAATAAAAACTCGCGGCCACTTTTGTTATTTTCAATGTTCACAATGTTTGTTTGTTATAAACTGTATTATTTAAGTAGGTTCTGCCACCATTACAATATACACCGTATTAGAGGACTGGTGCAAAGTCAAGATATATTATAAAAAGGAAACTTAAGATTCAATATATCAACCTCAATGGGTTAAATAGTAGAATATACTTATCCTAGATGGGAATCGAACCTTTTTAATTTCCTAGCTTGCGCCCCAAAATGGCTCTGAAGTTCCAAATTCTTCTATTTTCGTTACGCGTCCGTATCTGGGTAACAGAAACATACATGTGTACCAAATTTGAACTTAATCGGTCCAGTAGATTCGGTGCAAATTGGCTGTGACTGACGGACAGACAGAAACACCTAGTGGGTACGGAACCCTAGAAATAATAAATATTTTTACTGGTCGAATGGTTTAGTTACAAGCTTAGCAATATCGATGACTAATTATCAAATGTACCTATAAACTGTAGATTGTGACTACAATAATAATTTTCTTACATTTATCAACCGACTTCAAAAAGGAGGAGGTTCTCAATTCGTCTGATTTTTTTTTTTTTTTTTTTGTTTGTTTGTTCACCGATTACGCAAAGACGGCTGGACCGATTTGAAAAATTTTTTTTGTGTTTGAAAGGGTATACTTCCAAGTTGGTCCCATTGTCCCCAGATCACGATCTGATAATGGGATCCTGGAGAAATCGAGGGAACTCTTAAAATATTAAAAGCACACCTACAGTGATTTAGGTATATGTATTTCATAGTGATTCGTGCATTTACTCTCAAAAAACACCAATTGGTGAAGTGGAACTGATGAAAATTACGAGCAGCTATTCAATATTTCACAGTTTGCGATTCAATTAAGTACTTTAATATGGTATTGAGTAGCACTTTAATCTCGATATACTACCATTATACAATGTAATAAAGCTGATAGTGAACTCCTCAACAATTAACGGCCCTGCATTGGAGCAAGCAATTTTTCGTAAAAGGATTTGAGCAGATGAAAATAATATACCTAGAATAACAAAAACAAATTAAACATTTTGAAGTTGGTGCCATAAAATAATCTTTATGTTTTATTCGGCACCAACTTCAAAATGTTTAATTTGTTTTTGTTATTCTAGGTATATTATTTTTTGTTTTTAGTTGCCTTGTATTTATTTTTGAAGTCGGCAATATTTTTTGTTAAAAAGTTGTTATTTCTCACTTTTTAGTGGGTTGGTTTATAATTCACTTGAAAAAGTTTTTTATTTAATCTAATTTTCGGGACCCTGTAAGAAAAATATTAAATTCCCAATGATTGTCTCTACCGTTACTATAATAGCTCACAACATAACATCAAAATAAATATTTAAAATCACCTCTAAATACAAGCAATTTGTATAAGTTTTTTGAGAGACTGTCCAGTTTCAGTACACACAGCATGCGCTGCGATCATTTTTCTACATAGTGTACGTAGCGAATAGCATTATAATAATAAATATATAACAGTGTTTATTATAATAATTAATTTACTGACGCAACTCATAATTTTGGTTAGACACAATGAATAAGATAAAATTATTTAAGAACTAGTTACCTACATACTAATATAATTATTAACAAAGTTAACAAACGGTCTTTAAATAAATTGGTAGCTGACTGAACGTCGCAGCATCGTCGTAGCATTGGGATATCTTTGTTTTAAATGAACTGTTTGTATGTTTTTTACAATATTCCTATTTTAATTCTATATTGTTATCTTATAGGTATTGTAATATTGTTATTTGATTTTGATATGTACAACTGATTAATTGATTATAGTTTTTTTTTTTTATTAGCGTGCGCATAAATATTTTACTTTAAGACTACATTTTTTGATTTAATCGAATCGTAGTCAACATAATATTTAATTCTAAAACATTTTTCATGATAGTCTTAACCACATATCAAATAGAATTGCTGCGTCAGCGTAACAGTGGAAAAACGTAGTCGTGGGCACATAAATTTTTTATATGACGTGAGGATCACGGGTCACCCATGCTTTAAGACCTAGCAGTTTCACTTGTGGTTTTCTTAGTGAAGCCACAACCACAAATGAAACCGTTAATAGTACTTAGTACCTAATAGTAAAGAAAGGAGAAAGTAACAGTAAATTAATTTATCTGATTTGTTTATGAAATATAACATATACTGCCTCTACGGCGTGGTGTGAGTGTATCCGACTGCTACGCAAGAGGTCGTGGGTTCGATTCCCAACACTTTGTGTGATCCACAAATTGTTGTTCCGAGTCCGGGTGTACTTTGTGTCCGTGACTTGTATGTTTGTAAAGTTCCCCGTGACACGGCGCTTGTACTATACTGCGGAAGATGCCTTTAAAAAAAAAAGATTTTACAACCTCTATAATCTAATGTGCTTGCTATGTAATCAAAATGTGATAAGAATATGTAGTAGGTACAGAATATATCTAGTTAAGTATTACATGTATACATAAATACACTATACTAAAAAAACTCTCTAAACACATTTCATGTTTGCATTGAAAATGTCTGCACTCTCCATTCACGCTGCGACCGTTGGATAGACCTAAGATAAATCGATTTTACAGCCAGTACAGCCAACGGTAGGTTTTCCCGAGGTCGATGAGCGCATTAGGTCGCCAAATGATTCACAACTCACCAAGATGAACTTACAAATTACCAATTTTTTGCTAATATTTAAACTTTGATATTTTAAGGCACCTGTCCGACCAACGGCGAGAAATCGAGTAGCGAGGAGCGATTTTATCGCTTAAGAAACGTACATACATATATATGTAGACCCCGTGTAAACAAGGGAGATACCTACATATATTAATAGTTGATCGTTGAGTGTTCCCACTGCCGGCCGGCGAGGACGTTCTCTTGAAGCGATAAGAGCTGAATTATAGATCGCTTAGCAACACTTGCTCAGCGACGCGGTGAGAACACTCCCAACACTCGACGAGAAAATTGAGAATAGCGACGTTAACATGTTTTACGTTAACGAAACGAATTTTTACTGAAAATACGCTTTTGCAATTAGCTGAACTATAAAGTTGAAAATAATTTTCTATAAATTAAAAAAAACTAGTTTATTATTTATTCCATTTATATTACATACATAAGTAATATAAATAGAATAAAAAAGTTCAATTTAAAAAATCATTTTATCGTAAAAATTTTTGTGTTAAGTAACGAAACGAATTTTTACTAAAAACACGCTTTTGCAATAAGCTGAACTATAAAGTTGAAAATAATTTTCTGTAAATTCAGAAAAAAACTAGTTTATTATTTATTCCATTTATATTACATACATAAGTAATATAAATAGAATAAAAAAGTTCAATTTAAAAAATCATTTTATCGTAAAATTGCGTAGGGTGCTAAATGTAAATTATTTTTCATATTTTTTTTTCAAAGTTTACTAGCAATGTGGAATTGTGGGTCCTACATTACTAGCAATCCTGTTAACCTCTCCAGCTAAACTCAATTTATGTTCTGAAAAATCGTTATCCGTTAATCCTGAAGAAGCAGGATAATGGAAAAAAATGTATTGTCATTCAAGTTTCAATTCAATTTGAAGTTTTAAAGTTGGTGAAAATCACCCCTTCCCCCTCTCTTACGAGCTACATACTTACCGGTGAAATTAAACGCAACTCTTCCTAATCCTGGGTGGATCCAGGATTTCATTCTGGGGGAAGGGGGCACGAGAGGCAAATCGGCGAAGAAATTCACTACGATACAAGAAATTCGGTACACAAAACAACCGTCCGGGGGTGGGAGGACCTCCCCCCTGGATCCGCCTGTGACCCCTTCCTAAATTAATTGCTAACCTTATTTCATCAACCAGATCAGAGTGTGTTTGTTCCTGTAACAACTTTTTCAATTAAATTCAAAGACGTTATCATTATCTATACTAATATTATGAAGCTGAAGAGTTTGTTTAAATATCGATAATCTCAGGAACTACTAGTCCGAATTAAAAAAATATTTTACTGTTGGATAGCCCATTCATCGAGGAAGGCTATAAGCTTTATAACATTGCGCTACGACCAATAGCGTAATGTTATATAGGAGCGAAGAAGCAATGAAAAATGTTGCAAAAACGGGTTTTTTTTTCACGCAGACGAAGTTGCGCGTGTTAGCTAGTCAAACATACGTAGACCCACAGAATGTTAATAGAATTTGATTGGGAGAAACAATCAGACGTCTACTGTATATTAAAAAGAAATAAATGAATTGCCATATACACACATCAAAAGTGTCTAGGGATCAACATATATTTTTGCAATAACTTTTCTCCTGATTAATTTTTTTTTTTTTATTTCTTTAAGGATTCATCAAATAAAGTGTTTTCGTTTGTCACAGTAACGATAAACCAAGTCACCTTTGCATTAATAAAGAAATTTGCCATTTTCCTAATAAAGGGATTTTTGACATTTGAACCACTAACATTAAAGTTCGAAAAAAAGACTGAAATAACAGTTTTCTTTAAAATTTTATTGGGTAACTTAAACAATTAATAATCCGTGTTTCTACCGCGAACACTAACAACACAAGAACATCGGTTTGGCATACTCAAAATGAGTTCATCCAAATCACGCTGTGGAATGGCCGCCCATGTTCGTTGCAACAACAAAAAAAGGTCTTCTTGCGACTGGATACCCTCCATATTCGGCAGAGCTCTTCTCTGTAGCATATCCCATGCATGCTCAATCGGGTTCAAGTCTGGCGACTGAGCAGGCCAGGGCAGGACATTGATGTTAGCTGCGGCGAGAGTCTGTCTTACAACTCTTGCGGTGTGCGGTCGTGCATTATCATGCATTAACTGAAATAAGGGACCGATTTGCATTTGTAGAGGAACGATGACGTCTGATACAATCGTCTCAGCATAAATTTGAGCGTTGAGGTTGCCTCTGATCCAAATCAACTCAGTTCTTCCGCCGATCCAAATACCCGCCCATACCATGATGGTTCCACCACTATAAGGATGGACTTCCTGGCAGGATTTTAATCGCTGTTGGCGTCCAGGGGTTCTCCAGTGTCGTATACGTCTTGTATCCGGTCTCATACCAAAACGAGACTCATCAGAAAAGCACACGAAACGCCATTGTTCTTCTGCCCAATTTCTGTGTTCAAGAGCCCATTGATATCGAATCCTACGATTGTGCATTGCTATAGGTGGTACCCGTAGCGGTCTTCGGGAATGAAGGTTCACTTCATGCAAGCGGTTTCTGACTGTTTGGTCGCTAATTAAGTTCCCTGAAGAGTGATGAAGCCTCACGGCTAACATCATGGCGGTTATTGTTGGACCTCTTCGAGTTAAGATTTGAATGTATCGGTCTTGTCTCCGTGTGGTGCAGCGATACCGTCCTCCATGGCGCTCAGCCACGGTACCAGTGCTTCGGTAACGTGTCCAAAGTCGACTGATAACACTCTGACTTGTATTCAGAGCTAAAGCCACAGTACGTTGCCGGGAACCAGCTTCTATCATTCCCACGGCTCTGAGCATTTCTTCCCTGCTTAAATGACGTCGCCGCTCCATAATAACGTTGGTTTTAATCAGTAGTAGGGAAACAGTAGCACTAATAATGTCTTCAATGCGTTGTATGTTTTTATAGGGAAAATATTGACAGCTGATTTTCATCTTTTACTCGAATTTGATTCACAGTTCCTGATTCAAATTATGAAATGCACCAAAAAGGATCCATATAAATTTATAAAATCATAAATTTATTACAAAGCCACATCTCAATCTCAAGAAATCCGCATAAAAATCCTTGATCCCTAGACACTTTTGATGTGTGTATATTACGGGAAATTACCGTATCAATAATAGCAGTAGTGTTATCTACCTATTTATTCAGTGCGGTCAGTTTTTCTAATAGGCGCGAAATTAAAAATAGTTGAAAATATGATATAAGTAACACCAGGTGGGCCAATCACAAAAGCCTGGCGGGCTACGTGCGGCCCGCGGGCCGCTGGTTGAGTATAGCTGTACTAAGCTAATATATGATTGTTAAAAACGGTCATTATTGTTTCTTTTTTAATAAACTAGACTAGAAAAAAAACGAAATCGAATTAAATTTGTCGATTACAACGTTAAGAAACGTGAATCGATGCGAGGCGATATTCCAGCGGTGTCAATTTTCAAATTGAAATTCTCGTAAACACAAGAAGTATAAGCCTTTTGTATTGTTTTAAAATAAAAAAGCTGCACGGTTACTAGATAACAAGGTAGGTAATATAAGACAAACTTTACTTTACCGTTAGAAAGCTGTCGTCCCCATACATCGGCATAAGCCGCGGTTACTTTACCAACTGCAAATAAAATTATGATAGCAAAAATGTATTACATTTTATTATTATTTAAGGGTTCCGTTTTAGCCGGCTGATACGGAACCTACTATATACACATGGCAACACCACGGCTACTTTTATTTTTCTGCATGATCTTCAAAGTTGTCAGTCCTAGCGCGAACGCCGAATGAAGGCATAAAAGTCGTAATATAAACAATCATGAGCTTGGTTTCAGTACTTTCTTTATTTTGTGAGTACACACATAAAGCACAAAACACAATTTTAAATACCACCCAATCGGACTTTTATAAGTGCTTTTCGTTTAAACGCTCGTCTCTGGTCTCGGCGGCCATGAACGAGTGACCCCAGAACATGACCCTGGATCTAATGAATAAGTTTTAATTTTATCTAAGCCCGTTTGGCTGTCCAAGAGACACCTCTGCCTACCGATGGGTACCATCGATAAATACAAAACCTTTCGGGTATGATTGCTATCGAAACACACAAACGTCAATTTAGCTACTAGAGTTCGTTTATCAGACAGCTAACGGTATATAAGTTATAGAGATCAGCCAGTAATCAACTTAAAAAAATCACCTATGTATAATTAGATTAAAATATACGAGCTATAGGTCTCCTCGATACCGGCTAGCCTAGTGAGAAGACCAACAGTAATACAGCAGTAAATATCCACCCAGCTTTAGAATAAGAATGATTGTGATCACTACATTTAATTTTAAAAAAAAAACACTTTTTATTTCAATGTTTCTTTTCAAATTTGCAGGTACATTCTTGATGGCGCGGTGTGGCACACGAGCAGCGGCGGTTGAGACAGGCTGTGGGACACCATGATCAAGCTCAACAGGCAAGTTACCCATCACAATGTTGCCGCGAGTTAAGTCCAAAGATCAATCTTATTTGTTCGTCCTCCATACTTAGTTTTTTTACTTTCGTTTATGATGTAGCTTAACTACCAAATACCACAGAGTATGTTAAACAAATTATTATGTAGTATCCACATAATACTCGTAATAATTTATAATAGGTGGGTACACGGGCACGTTTTGCGGTTTCATTTATTTACCGAATTCGTTCGCATTTGTTTGCTCGTGCTAAAATTGTACAAACCAGTATTTGACTTTCGGTCTGTGCGAGTGCGAATATTAAGAATTATTTAATCTAAAATACTTAAGTAGGTAGTATTTGACCACAAAAGGGTAGTATCTAACCACAAATATTCACATATTTTTTAAATATAAATATAAGTAGTATGTAATTATGTTAATCGTTTCCTATGAAACATAAGTAGGTAATTCAAAAGTATAGAAATCAAACTTTTTACTTAACTTGCCCCATTAAGCTTTTATGGGTTTATTGGTATATTAAAGTTTATCTTCTTCCTTTGAGAACATTTAAATAAAATATTGTTTTTAAAAATGTTTTTTTTAACTAAGTACATGTTTATTTTTTTATAGTGAAGTAGATCGAAGAATTATTCTTCGATCCAGATTTTTGAAGTGAATTAGGGATTGAAACAATGACCTTTATTTTTTGTTTTTTTATTTACTTTTAGTGGACAATTGCTTATTTGTAGCATTTTTATATTATTTTGTTAAATTGTCAGAGAGATTTAAATTATTTATTTGCAACTAAGTGTATATGGGCGCAAATCGCCAAGTACCGGCAATGAAAGTCAAATATCGATCGATATAATTATATAATCGAATGTTTAAGACTGTTATTGTTACAGAAATATCTAAAGTATTGTTAAATTATTAATTAATTAAAAACATAAAACATTTTAAAAACAAAAAACCGTTTTTGTCAATATCTGATATTTGGTAGGCTGTTTGAATTTATTAAGACGGTAAATACTTTATTTGTTGTTAATTTTTTCTATTTATATAAATAAATAGTGCAAATGTTTTAAATAAAATCTATTTGAATTATCCTAAATCAACCGTAATTATTAAACATTCTACATTTCATACTAGTTTCCTGTTTACACCGCCATCTGTTGATGATCTCGAAAACTAAACTAAAATAACTCTGATGTTTGTTTATAATAAATGAGATTAAAATTATGTAATATCAATTGTGAAATACATTCTATAAAGTGGCTTACAATTCCTAACAATATTTAATTTGAATATTAAGTTGTATTTCAATAATCATACTACAGTTATTTTGTAAAGGAAATCGTAGTTGTTACAACTGTATAAATTAACGGTAATTATCAAAGATTATTAATTATTGTGCGAGCTGTCGAAGTGAAATGAACCAAGTGACATCTACTGAGTGTTTTCATTTGCTATGAACGACTCTTAACAAGGAAACTCTGGCGTAACACCGACATGTACAACAATTGGTCTTAAATTACGAAAGTACAAGACTTAGTACCTGTTTCAGGTGCTGCAGGAATGTTGATTTCGGTGGAAAATAAATGTTTTAAAGTGTTAATTTTAATAACATCCATTGAAATACATTTATAATATATACATATATAATATATTTAAATTATTATATGTATATTATTATTTTTTTATATCTACTATTTATGTGTAAATTTACAATAGGTATGTTTCTACATTACATTGTAACTTTATACATAAGGTAACTAAAGGTACATAACTTTAATTCAATATGGCGTTATTTAGGTATTAAAACAACTTGTTTTTTTGGTTTTAAATATTTCCCCATATTTACCTGCTTATTTACAGAATGATTGATTTCCTATCACTTTTCAAACATTTGCCTCCGTAAGTCGGTAAAAAGATGCGATTGATTCTGAACTTGAAAATAGATTGAATTAATTTGAAAATAATAACTGTATCCACATAATACCTACTATATTTATATTTTCAAAAATAACAAACTTACCTTTGTACTGAAATGTTTACAAACAAATGGTTGCGGTGTCGTTGCACCTGTATTAGGGTCATCGTGTTGGTAAAACCGGTGGGGTTTTCGCGCACGCGCTGTGGATTCCCCTCGCCGGCATTTCCTCAGGCCACGCATTTCCACGGCGCGTGCGCAAGCGCAGCCTTCACATAGCTTTGATTACCTGCCACATGTGTTATACTTTCTATTTTATACTTTCTATATGTGGATTTGTTTATTAATTTCAAATTAATTCAATCTAGAGATTTTGACTGTAATACTCGTACATTACTTGTACTTGGGTTTACGACATAACTGATGTTTAATCCTAATTATATTAGATACCTCTAACATATTTTTTGTTACATTTACCTACTTACACCAATCATTTTATAATTTTGCTGCAATACGGTCGAAACGTCGGACAGTAAAACAAAGGTATTTAGCCTTAAAATAAAATATTACGCGACTTAGAACGCAGCTTATAAAATTCTATAATATGTAAATCGCGAACGTTTACGAACATATACGTGTAAATATATAAACATGCTTTTGCCCGCGGCTTCTTCTGCTTTAAGTTTGTTCACCACCTTACCGTGTAACCGGGCTTAAGAATAGTACCACCCCATCATCTCCCCGTGGGTGTCATCAAAGCGAGCGACTATGGGATTTCACACCGGAGGGACTATGGGATTGCAAAATTCGATTGGATTATTATGACATAGAACTTTTTAAGTCATACTTTTTTAATTGATTACTTTTTCATACATAATTAAACGACTGAAAATAAATACAATTTTAGGGTACTCCGATTTTGACAAAATTAGGTATGTGCACTCAGACAACCTTTGAATATGACCACACCTTTCAGTTACACGTTGTATATGATCATTTTAAAGGTATTGCTAACTGCTAACCAATAAGGGTTTCCACATTAAACTCTTTATTTACCTAACAGTTATGTGATATTTACAGAAATCGGTTTGCATCACACCACCCCTGAACGATAGTGCAAAAAAAACTTTTGTCTGAGTTCCCAATATGAAGTGCCGAGTGCGGCTTACCATAAGTAGCATGGCGGTAGCCTAATGGCTAAGGCATCGGTCTCGCAATCGTGACTACCGACGTGAACCCACTCCTAACACAAGCCGTTGAGCTTAGCTGGAGGGGTTAACAAGGTTGCTAGTAATGTGGGAACATTGCTAGTTATCTTTAAAAAAAATATTAGATAACGTAATGGGGATAAGAACATCGTCACAGAAAACTTAGTTGCGTCATAATAAGATACCTCTTTATACAAAGATTTTCCTGCGTAAAGCTTAAAAATACGCGGAAAATATTTGGAATTTGTTGTTCTATACGCAGATAAATATTTTTACAAGATAATTGTATATAGTGACGTGGTGTGAAATTATTGTTACAATATTACAACAGGATGACACTTTTGACCAGCTTTGCGATTATTTAGGTATTAGGGTCAAATGTAACAGATTATATTAACATTGTACCTAAACCTTACAATGTGAGTGCAGGGCAAGGTGTTGGTATGTTCGTAGCTTACGTAATATGTAATTAAATTTAAAAAAATTAATATAATAAGTACTGTTAGCTTGACACCTTGGAACTTTGTGCCTCCTGCAACGGTAACTAGCGATCGTACTTTATTAAATTATTTAAGGTTATTTTCGTTGTCAGGGATCGTCATGCTCACTAAAATGTCATTGCTTGTGGTGGCGGTGTGGGTCGGGTCGTCTTCCTTCCCTTCAATATGGCGAAGGGGACGATGGCTGACCCATGCGTCAAACTCGTGAACGGGTGCTACTTGGGGTGACTGGTCGGCCTGATCATTATCATTTTATAGGTTTATTATTTTTAACAGTGGTTTATAAATATTTGCATAATAAGAAGTTTTTCTTCTAATAATCGAATCGCATGTTGCCTTTACCCTCTTCTGAATTTTTGTGAGTTGATGCACCCATCCACACCGTAGGAGACTAATTCATTTAAAACTTGATTATACCAGTTTACGTACTATGGTTATTGCTTGCGTGAGTTTCATGGTGTAATGGTTGCAGCACCTTACTGGCTTTACTGTATATATACAAATATATTATAATAATGGCATTTAAAAAAAATGGCCATGAGTTTTTATTGTCAAGTTCTTTTCTCCCGGTTTTACTCTTGCGAACTTGGCATTAAATGTAGAATCATTCTTCTATTCTATTCTAAATGTTGTCTGACGTTCATTTGTAACCTAAATGAATAAAGTATTTTGACTTTTAACGTCAAAGTTATAGTCTCATTTGACACTATCACTTCAAGGACCAATTATTTCGTGCCATCTAACTGTCAAACATAACTTTCCAGCATACCTAATTATTGCGAACTTGGGCTTATCAGAACTTGAAGTAATCCATTTACTTCAAGTTCTGATAAGCCCAAGTTCCCAATTGTAGAGTCGTGTTAATTTTGTCAACGAATTTAACGAAAGTCTAGCTTTTAGTTTCATGGGTGTATACACCCATGAAACGACAGTGAAAAACAACTGAAATTACATTTTGAAAAATATTTTTTCAGTTGATTTCGATTCCAAAATAGCCTTTCAGTTGTTTTTGCTGTCCACCATCACGTTGAGATCCTAGAAATTACTTTTTAAATTCGGAGTCGTGTGAATGATACAAAACGTGGTATCAAATCTAAAGAGAAAAGTAGCATAAAAATGTAAGAAATATAATCTTTACTAATATAATAGCTGAAGAGTTTGTTTGTTTGTTTGAACGCGAAAATCTGAGGAACTCTGGTCTGAATTAAAGAATTATTTTTATTTACTGTTGGATAGCCCATTTATCGAGGAAGCCTATAGGCTATATAACATGTCGCTACGACCAATAGGAGGTGAGCAGCAATGAAACATGTTGTAAAAAGTTGCGCGGGTCAGGTTAGTTATAAAGATGAAGGTTCATAATACTATTTATAAGACTATCAACGCTATCACGTGCATCGCATGTGTCAACGGCGCGTGCTAACTCGATCAAGCGGTACTTACAATGTACAACACATTGTGATTGTGAAATAATACCCACTTAACTGACGTGTGTCTCCCACGCACTCGACGACAAAAGACCCTTCTGACATCATGGTAAACGGTTCATCACCTGTCCCACGAAGGTAAAGCTAATATTGACGGCTCATGCGCATTCATAACTAAGTATAACATTTAGATGTGTAAACGTTCTAAATTTGAAACGACCTGCGATTGCGCATATTTATTAGTAAAATTGCGGTGTATCTGTATAGATACAAGTGGACTTGACGCATGCGGGATGGGCCCGTATAGATTTGTATGTGAATGCTGTATGATTTGTATGTGTGGTGTGTATACGCTAAAAAATAACCGACTGGTTATAAAAGGGAAATCCCAAGAAGTAGGTAATCTAAGCCGACTTGAAATCAAATCTAAAATTTGTTGCTCTTACCTGCTCATCATTATATAGATAGGTAGTTACTAGTAAATATTAGGGGGTTGAAGCATGAAATTGCCGATTTGTAGTGAAAAATTAAAACACGTTGTTTTCTCTCTACAACAATTACGCAACAACATTTTTAAAAATAGGTTTGTATAAGCCTTTACGGAATGATGTGCGAGGTGGGCGGTTATGTGGACACGGTACTTTAATGATTTTTTAAAAACCAACTTATTTACTTCGAAAGTATTATTAATACCTTCGAAATTAATAAGTTGGTTTTTATTTAATTAAAAAAAGTGTTTTAATATGTTACGTGTGTATTTATGTCTCTGTCCATCCAAAAGTTGCCTGGTAGGGATAGCTCTGAGCGATAAGGCCGCCCATTGTTATACAATGTATACATTGTTTTTTACATGAACGCATGTAAAAAACAATGTATACATTGTATAACAATTTATACATTGTTTTTTAAACTTTGTATTTTAAAGTAATAATAAAAATAATCTTTAATGTAACGACATTAAAGATTATTTTTATTATTACTTTAAAATACAAAGTGCGCCACAAATACGCGTTCCTTTATTATTCCTGTTTCACTCTTACCGATCACAACGTGCTGTACCCTAAAATAGCCTGTGTTCAATTTAGTAAAAGTTAATAATAAAAAAAATATTAACCATCACCGCTCTATTAATGAATTGGGTTGAAATTTGGTACACAGATAGTTGTTATGATAACTACACTACACTATAAAGCAATTCTTTAAAGGACGAAGCCGTGGGTGGAACTAGTCTTAAAATAATTATGCAATTCAAAGCCCCGTATCACCGATTAGGTAGTAGGTAATTAGATAGATACTTGTGCCTACCTATCCCATTACAACATTGCGGAAATTAAAAAAAACAAAAGGTTTCCAGAACGATGCAGGTTACAAGAATTACACATTCATTCAATTAGGTACGTCAGTCCACTTTCAGGAAGTATTCGTTCATATAATTTACGGGTTTTCATGTACGAGTATGTCGTTAGTCATACATTTTGTATCCTTATCCATTATGAATCATTAGTTTCAACTTTCCTTGGCGAAGTGCGTCATTGCCAACAGCTTTCATTCATCTCATCTTTCATAAATTTCCATTAGGTATTTACAATTATCTACTTGTTGTTATTTAATGAAAGCTTAGCACTGACGAATACCGGTAGTGAAGTGAGTAGGTGCGTTCCTTTATTTAAATTGTGATTGAATTGAACTATTGTATAGTGTCTATTAGGTATGGTCTCACATTTTTTGTTTTATTACTTATTTTACCTTCTACTGGGTATTTTCGTGGGATAACCAGTGGCATAGTCATTTTCCCTTCAAAATATTTAATTTAAAATGTTACGCCAGTCCACTGCTGCGATGCAGTGTGAAAAAAATTATAACCCAACATAGTGTGATGATGGGTAATCTAAGATAAATATGGGCAAACCACTTGGGCTTTACTGATGGAGGTGTCCAAATATAATAATCGTAAATTGTGATAAGCATTTGCTCACTAAACAACTGTAAATCAATGTCGAGTTGTTTGTTAACATACATTTTTTATATATAGGTAAGTTAGGTAACTATACAAATTTGGACTTCCAAATTTAGAGGTTGAAGTGGGAAAATTTATAGATTTAAACTATTATTAATTACCTAGTTTTTATAAACATAGGTACACAATGTACATATGACTACGGTACGGGTTTTAATCGCTTAAATTATATAAGCCAACAACATACCGATCCTACATAAAACGTAGTTTTGTCGCGTCTGCGTCACTGCCGAAATCGGCGTTCCTTACAAACCATTTGTTTGCAACATAACTTTTTTTAAGAAAAATAAACCGACTTCAAATGATTATCAAATTTTGCTGACTTACTCCTGGACTATGTTTAAGTCTATATCTCTAGTGTTTTATAACTGAGATCTAGACTAAAACTACTCTATCTCTCAGTTATAAAACACTAGCCTCTGTGGCGCGGTGGGAGTGTATCCGACTACTACACAAGAGGTCGTGGGTTCGATCCCCACCCAGGATAAAACTTTGTGCGATGAGCACGATGTGTCTGGGTGTTATATATCTATAATATGTATGTATTTAGAAATATATAGGTATGTTTATCAGTTGTCTGGTTTCCATAGTACAAGCTTTGCTTAGTTTGGGATCAGATAGCGTTGTGTGAGTTGTCCCAAGATATTAAGATATTATAAGCTAGGACTAGGACAACGTTTTATACACTAAAATCTTCCCTGAAAAATATGCAGTCGAATAGCGGAGTCGGAAATCCCCATTTGAATCAGATCACTTGCTTACTACAAAAACGCGAACATACATACATTATCTACATACATAAACCACCTATTTTCAAGGTGGTTAAAAAGGGGGTCAATGTTCAATGCCATCACGACGTGCACGGTGCGACGCTTTCATGTTTATTTCAGGCTTGGGTTCTTCCGCACTTTAGGTCAACCAGCTCTGTGTCGCGGGGGACATTAAAAACTATGTTAGCTGTAATTGAATGAGCATCCAATGCTAGTAAACCAGACTAGTATCTGTAATTTTATTATTGTATAAGATCTGTGTATAATTTGTTGGCGATCCTAATAAAATAAAATAAATATAAACATTACAAACATACAATTAACGGGTACCTGGACTCGGAACCAACATCTCACGAAGAAGTCAGAATCTGGCAGATGCATAACTGAGTATAACATTTCGGGCGCTTTCACGAATGAAATGTATATTTATTTATTGTTTCGTCATCCTTATATAGTAATAAAAACTTTCAATTAAATTTTAAAAGCGTAGCCCATGAGTTTCTTAGCACCTTCTCATAAGCTACGTGTACATTTGGAACTGCTGCCCAACAATGCATCTTTTCTAATAGTCAACAGACGTTTTCAAACAATCATTGGTTTGGCTTTACGAAATAAAGACATTTGAGTTTGTGTTTGTGTTTCTCATTGATTAACCTACTTACTAAATTAGAAGCGGTTCTTCTCCACAAGGTGCAGACAGGTTGATGACTGCCTCTGTGGCGGGGTGGCAGTGTGTCCGACTGCTATGGGTCGTGGGTTCGATTCCCATACGGAACACCAACGTTTTTTTTTATAAAATCTTATAAAAAAATTAAAAGCTTTGTATGATATAGGTACAAATTGTTGTCCCGAGTCTGGGTGTACTTTGTTTTGTATGTTTCTAAAGTCCCCGCGAAACAGGGCTAGTACCATACTGCGGGAGTCGTCTTTTATAAAAAGAAAAAAAGAAAAGGTAGATACTTAACCAGCTGGCCTAACTACAAAATCTGGCGGCAAAGGCCCCAAATGTTTAGTTATTTTAAATCAGTAGGCACGACTTACTTTTAAAACTATTAAGTTTTGGTGGCCGGCGTATTTCTAGATATAGTACCTACCCATAGGTAGATATATTAATCAATTCTTTTTTCGATCTAAGATATCTATAGTTTTTACCTAACACACAATTAAAAACACTATATCTAGAAACCTCTATATACTGCGAAAATATCTTAAAGTAGCTATGACACATTACATTTTCTAATCTTTTTCCCATTCGTTCACTGACCTTACGATGTACGTATATACGTCAGTGTTTCCATAGCATCAAAAAGTCACTACGTAAAAAAATACGTAAAGTGTTACACACTAAAACTGGATAATTATACGTCTGATCCAGCAAAACCGCGCAACTAAGGTCAGTCAGTTACAGAGAGCGGGTACTGTCTACCGGCGCGACTCATAGGCTGTGTTGTGAAGGCGCGGGCGCCCTCGGCAGGTCAAGGTCGGCGCGAGCCACGCGCCGCGCGTAACCTGCCGCCGCCCCGGCGTGTGTCACTGTCTTGTCACTGTCTACAATGACAACAATTATACAACTTATTTGTACCTACAGCGTAATTGTTATTGAAGTCAACCACAACTGATTAATTGCAGATGTAAGTTTCCTTGTACGTATTAGTGTAAGGAATTTCATCCTGAGTGACGTTGAAGGTGTTTTACGAGTTCATAAGTTAAGGAAATAATAGAACAGTCATCCGAATTGTTAAGTAATTTACAGGAAAGTTATTGAAGCGGCTTATTCATTTAGTTGGTTTCTGCACATTAAATGTTTTCTTAAAAGTATCTAATGGGCAGTTCTCCCAATCCGTGCAGATTTATGAAATATGTGAGAATCAAAATTTTGCTTTAAATATTGTTTTTTATTTGCGTCAAGAAAAGTGCAAATGCTATTCGTTATTTGAAACTAATTTACACAGTACTGACGTAAATATTTATTAAATTAAAAGCAGAGAAGGTAAAAAAAAATGCAGAAAATTGACATAACTAGAGGAATGTGATTTGCTCGGATTCGGAGAACTACCCTAATACTATAATAATATTACGTAAGCACGTAGGGAAGGTATAGTCGCCAAATAACGTTACCCCCCCCCCCCCCCCACCAAACCCCTTGTTGTAAAAAAAGTTAAATAGCGTGAGTATAGTTACTTTATAAATAAAACGTCATAGTTTAGGTGGAATATTTTTTTACATCTTTAAATTATCAAAAACTCGTTAGCAAAATTACTTTTACGACAAAAATTGCTTTATGAAAAAAAATGGTTTTGCTCCTAAGTTCGTCCCCTACATCCAGCACTGCACAATCCTCACGCGTCCATTGGAAACATTTTGTGCATCTTATCCATTTCTCTCTCTCTTTTTATTTTTGGCATCTAAAACTATATGAATACAACTAGCTGTCCCGCGCAACTTAGTATGCGTAAATTTTCCCTGTTTTTGCAACATTTCTCGTCACTGCTCCGCTCCTATTAGTCGTAGCGCGATGTTATATAGCCTATAGCCTTCCTCGATAAATGGGTTATCCAACAAAAAAATATTTTTTCAAATGGGACCAGTAGTTCCTGAGATTAGCGCGTTTAACAAACAAACAAACAAACTCTTCCGCTTTATAATATTAGTACAGATTATAAAGAGTTACTTAAATTAAACAACTGACGAATGTTTGGCTCACGAAATAACCTTTATTATATAATAACCTTTATCGATATTTCAATAATACCGATAATATTTTAATAAAAAACTCACCTTGATCATTATTTCTTTATATATCTTATCACAGGAGCGACTTTTCTCTGCCAAACTTTTGCATTGGCCGACTGACCATAATTTAGATATAATTAAATAACATAAAACTTTAGATTCGACTAGATGGCGTTATTTAGACACAAACAAAACACAACAAAAATACAGATGGAGACGAAATTAGGTTCGGGGACGAAATTTGGCAACTAAAACTATACGATAATTATATTTGATATTTACATACAAGGTAACAAACAAGCTTACAATCCGCCTGATGATAACTAATTAGTTGTGTAGGTAGGCGGTCTATATTAACTACTAGCCAACTCACGCAACTTCGTCTGCGTAAATTTTCCTCGGTTTTGCAACTTTTTCATTGCTGCTCCGCTCCTATTGGTTGTAGCGTGATGTTATATAGCCTATAGCCTTCCTCGATAAATAGGCTATCCAACTGTAACATATTTTTTCAATTCGGATTCGTGGTTCCTAAATTGTCGCGTTCAAACAAACAAACAAACTCTTCAGCTTTATAATATTAGTATAGATAGTAGGGACCTAGACCTACTATAGATAATATAGACCACGGAAACAACAATTATCTTGCGATCTACATCAGAGTCAATAACTCTGATGTAGATCGCAAGATAATTGTTAGAATGACGTTTGATACTATAATAACTTTTGATATCTTCATTCAGTCAGTAAAACAATCATTAAAATTGAATGTAAGAATAATAAGGAAGTTCTTATTTTACAATTAGGTTACTGCACCTACACATTCCATTTCTACATCACTCTAAGGTAGACTGGCAGAGAATGCTTTTAGCATTAAGTCCACCTTTGTACAACTTTGTGCATAAAGTTTTAAATAAATAAATAAATAAATAAAATTTGTTTAATTTACTATTAGTACCTATTTAATATTAGTACCTATCTATGGGTATATTAAAAATCTAAAGAGTTTGTTTGTTTAGTTGAAGTCGCTAATTTCAGGAACTACTGGAAACCCATTTATCGCGGAAGACTATAGGCTATTTATCATCACGCTACGACTAATGACATAATACGAAAAATGTTGCAAAAATGGGGAAAATTGACAGTGACGAAGTTGCGAGGGTCAGCTAGTATTAAATTGGTAAATACTTATAACAATTAGCTGACAGAAAAGCAAAATATATAAGCTATCCATTTTAAAAGTAGTTTCTTTAAGTTGAATAGTAAAATTTGCTATTACACAGCCTGCATTGGGGGTGTTTCACTGTTTTCATTGCTCAGAATGCATTAAGTACATAGTAACTAGCTTCAAACTTGTTAACCCACGAACTTATGGCGAGTAAAACCCAACGCGTGCGCAACCAAACGTGGTAAAACATGACATAAACAAACAAGTCAGCCTGCCCACTATGAACTAATACAGTGAATAACTTGTTTGGCGAACGCCAGGTGATGACGACGCGTGTTTAGCATGGTTTGGCACAGTGACGTCGACGTTAGATAGGCTCGCCGTTGGCATGCGGCGTGACGCGACCACGGTAAATACAATCCATAAGGTAAACGAGATGGTTTTTTTATAAAAACTAGTTTGTACAAAAGTGATTAATTATTATATTTTTGATATTCGATAACTTAGATGGTAGCAAAATTAGATTGGATTTTACAGCGTGGGTTAAGAGTAGGTGTAGGTAGACTTGGTAACATAGATACACACGAGATACTGACAAGAGGTTGTAATCCGGTGGTATTTTAAACAATACAAAAACGAAAAATCTTTTATTTGTATACAGAGAAATAATAGTAGAAGGAGGCTATGTTTTAATTTATAAGAAGCGAAGTAAAGGTTTTATATGAAAATAATACGTTAAAATAATTTCAAATTAAAAGAAGATACGAGGGGCATGCCAAAAAATCTGGATAATTCTCGGCCCTTTAAATTTACATTGACTAGTTATAAAACATCGTAAACATTACTTAATGTTAATATAATAATTGCATTTTTAAAATATATAAAAATTTGAAGTCCAGACTCAGGAATTGAACCCGAGACTACCAAAAGCTAGATAACAAAAGCCGTGATAGTTCTTTAACTTACGGCTAGATGGCGCATGCGAGGGCCTAACTCGCTTGTTTCATGCAAGCGAGTTAGACCCTCGCATGCGCCATCAACGCCATAACGTACGGATAGAGAAATTTGAGGTCTAGTAACATAGTCCAGATAGGTGGTTCGATTCCGGCCCCGGTTTGGGATACGGAAGTCTCGGGTTCGATTCCTGACTCTGGACTTCAAATTTTTATATCTTTCTAAAATGCAATTATTAAATTAATAAAGTAATTGGCAAGAAATGCATATAAAAATACTATAATTACTTAATGTTGTGTAATTTAATATTGTATTATTAAGAAACTATTTTTCGGGAGGATTTGGAGCCAATTTACTCGCGAACTTGGAGCTCATTCCATTTGATTTTTGCATAATGATTAAATAAATATTATTAATTGTCCCACTTTTTGGCATATATATTGTTGATGTTTAGATATTGTAAAGCATTGAAAATGGATCTGTGACTGATGCCATCAAACGCTTTGGAGTAGTCGACGAACGCCAGATAAAGTAAAGTAGGACGTTGGTATTCTAAATGTTTCTCTATAATGTGATTTATTGAGTGTAAATGATCGTTAGTAGAGAGGCCCCGTCGAAAGCCGGCTTATTCAGGCGATTAGTGTTGGTCGAGTAAACCAGATATTCTGTTCTCCACCACCTTGATGAAGGCTTTGTACAGGTGCGAAATTAAATTGAGAGGTCGGTAATTCACAATATCTGTTTTTTCGCCTTTTTTGTGTAATTGATTGAATGACAGAAGTGTTGGGGTAGATTTCCAGTTTTTAATATAGTGTTGAAAATCTTTATAAAGGGAGAATAACTGGGTCGCCGATTTTTAAGGCTTCTGTAGTAATGCCGTCTTCCCCTGGGCTTTTATTATATTTTAAGCTCCGTGAGAAAAAGTTTAAAGCCAGGAAATATTTTCAACTTAAACTACAACTTTTTGTGAGTCTGGTTGTGCACAAGCAAGAGTTCTAGCTAATCTCTGATATGTATCAGTTAGCTAAAATATAAGAGGCGAATATACGGCGGTCATATATTCTGAAAATGGCTACGCTAGATAGCTTAGCCATTTTCATGCAGCATCGCAAAATACCAGTAAGGAACCGCAAGAAAATAACAATAGCAGAAGGTACTTTATGCTGTTTAGTGCAAATTTATAGTGGAAAAAATTGACGTTCACGGATGAAAATAATGTTAATAATGAACTGACAGGTGCCAAAAAGTCATCATATCTATAAACCTGTGTCATGCCGATAGTCATGACACAGGTTTCACCCAGAAAAAAAAAGATTTCTTATATTTCCTGTAAAGTAGACATATTCGGTATTCGGTATCAAAGAACAGTTAAACAAGCAATGGTATGTGAATGTATGTTCCCAAAAAGCCCAGTCATCTTACAGTTACAAGCGCATGAAGTGAGGAACCCGGCATTATCTTGGTCATCACAACAATATCACTCCGTACACTTCTGCCGAGAGATCCAACTTTTTTAATTTTAAAGTATTCATCCTACCTCGTCATGACCATGTTTGAAATATCAAGAAAATTTAAAAAAGTAAACTTTGAAACATAGAACCCCAGCTACTTGTAATTTCGTCATTATTCAAGGATTTATATAAGACCTATTTATTGAAAAAATCCATGTGTTTTAAATGAATAAAAAAGTGAATACAGAGTAAACACATCAATAAGATCGATATCTGAAATAAAAATAAAATGTATTATTTTTGAGTATCCAGAAACTTTTGGTTTTGTTTCTTTTGTTGTGATCAATTTGCCACACCCCGTTTTTAGGAAAGTACATGTATAGACATTTTTTATTTTTTTATATTTATTTACTTAGGGGCTTTTACTTAGTTATAATATGACCATGTCAGTCCCATCGTACCAATTATAAAATAAATAAACTATAACTAAATATAAACTTTTACCATTATTATTAAAGAGACACTCTTTTAGTTAGTGAGTTATACACAAACTTATATCTGTTTTAACAAACATCGCTACATCTAAATCTAAGCTATTAATGTTTAGCTCACTCACCAAAGTATCTCTTTCACTATTGTTTTGGACACATTCCACTAACAAGTCTATTATCCCACAGTGTTCACAATTTGGACTATTCACTTTTTTCGTTAGGAAACCAAACTTGTTGAGTGGCATGTGTCCTGTTCTTAACCTATGAGCTATTATAATACATTTTCTACTTATTCTCACATTGACAAACCAGGGGATACGAAGAGGTTCACTTTGCATGGTTTTGTACCAAATACCTTTTTCTTGCGACTTCTTATCAAAATATTCCTTCCATATTTGGTAACAATTGTTCTTATATTTAAATAATACTTCCGAGTAGTGACATGTAATTTCAGTGTTCAAACCTTCTAAAGCGGATTTTTTAGCCAGTAGATCAACCATCTCGTTACCCGGTATGCCAATGTGAGACGGAACCCACTGCAACTTCAATCCTCTATTGTTATGTACAGATATTTTAATATTACCCATTCATTCATTAAACCTCCTAATATAAACTGTAAAAAATTACCAAAACATCAAATGTATAATAAATTTGTTGACACTTAATGTAAAATAAAGTTAATTACATTAAATTGTAAAAAAATAAAAACTGCCGTCTATTCATGATTAAAAAAATCGTATCTTTAATTGAATAAATTATGCTATTTTATTTATTATTATCCCATTTATTTAGACCAAAGACTTACCTAATTATTATCAATCCGAATTTCAACAAATTACCATGCACAGACGTCATTGTTCTATATGTCTGATCAATGCACTACAATACACAACACATACGTACTCAAAGTACCTGCTCACTTAATGCAAACAGCAGCGTAACGAATATTACAATTTTACCAATTAGCCAAATTCACAATATAAGTAGGTAATCAACGTTTTTATAACTATTACAATCTTTGTTTACAAAAAAACAATAATATTGTAAATCGATCGCAGCAATCGGCATGTAATCGTAGCATGACTTTGAGGTCTGGTGGTATCCCCGGACACGCGTATTTAGGGCTCGGCTAGTCGCGAAGTCGTGGAAAATTCGCGTACTTTCCGTTAATTTCGCGGTAGGTGGGCGTCGCATTGTTTTGGACCGTTTAGTGGTGTAATTGATTTGGCGACAATCGGCGTTGTCATGGGGAATCCTCCCGGCGCGCCCGCGCTACCTCGCCGGCGGCACCGCGCCGCTCCGGCACTAATAGGCCGTCTTCACGCCGCGTTACTTACGATTGTTACTCGTGTAAACAATCATGGTCCAGTTATCGACGGGACAAACCTACTTTAGTCCTCTTTGTTACGATCACATTCGGAATTTTGTTTATTTTTTACTAGTTGCCCGCCCGGCTGCGTACGGGTTTCCAGTTCGGGTGGCATACAAACTTGTCGTGACAATTACAAACTCTGCCAAAAGCATTAGCTAAATAGGTGAAGCCCTTTGTTGTAATAGCGTAAGTTAGTACATACAATCCGGCAATGACCCGCCAACGTAAACAACACCGATGTTTTCGTTCAACGACAACCGAGCCTGCTGATGGTGGAGGCACCAAATCCGCAAGGGACACCCTCACCCACAGCTAGGCTATTATGAAGGAATACCATGTGATTTTTAGTCACCTCTCTCCTACGTGCCCTCGTAGGAGTGGGATCTTATTTATTCAAATACATAATGACATATTAAAAAAAAGACCATATATTACTGATCTCTAGTTCCTAGAAATTAAATTAGCAAAATAAAAAAAATCATTTCTCCTTTCCAAATCCAACTTAGGTCAACCTTTACCCATTTTAAGAGCCTAGTAACTAGTGCAAATCCACCCAAATTCTTAACCTTGCTATAGACATATTCCATGACTCTGGGTTTAATTTGGAAATAATAGTCAACATCGTATTGACTTTCGTATTGACGTCTTACTTTCGTCTGACTATCTTTAAACATTAGGTAGGTACTTAATAAAATTAAGTTAGTTCACTTCATAAAATCATTTAATACATTTATTATAGATACTTTACTGGAACTTACTTACTAAACTACTTAGGTATTCGTTACTAATTGAAGCATTGTTTTACTAAAAATTTAATAAATCAAATTTTCTTTTGCTTAATTTACTACCCACACCGACACGTCACCAATACGAAGAAATCGTTGCAACAGAACCGACCTATCCTTGCAAGCCATCAATTACAAGATAAAGCCTACCGCCAAAATTAATGTTGTGCCGATAATAAATAACGTTTTCCTCAAATTGGCTATTTCGTGGTAACCCATCAGTTGCCTGCGCGGGCGCACGAGACGTGCACCGGTTCGGGGAAGTTTTTCAGGGGTCTTAATATTCGCTTGTCAACTGAGCTTTGGGAGCGCCGCCCTATTGTTGTAGGACGAGCGAAAGAGTATCGTGGATATGACATTTTCACATCCGACAAATACTTACTTCTACTTCTTACTTCTCTCTTCGTTTTTCGTTAATTTACATTTCTACACGTTATAAAGAAATATCTGCTTAACTGATCAAATCCTACCTTAAACCAGTCAGTTCAACACGGTCTAGAAGTAAAAATTTGCGTCCAAGTCAGCATTCACCAGATTTGTATGCACCAAAAAAGGAACGGTATATGTTTAATCTTTAAGTATCTTTGTTCATCTGTTTCCTCATAACTATATTGCTATTATCTCTTTGCTCTTAACAACTAATCACTATTTCACAAATGAGGTATCATTAGAAGCGTCTTAATCGTTCGCTGGTTATAGAAATATGAGGTCACAGTGAATTCAATATGGCGCTCTTTACGGTACATAAAGTCCTGAATTCAAAAATGAAAATGTCTGAACAGTATCATATTGAGTATTAAATAAAAGAGCTTGATTAGCACATTCCGAATATGAATATATTACTAGTGCAGCCCGAGTGCAAGCAAAGCAGCAAGCAAAGCTTGCTGCTTTGCTTGCACTCGGGCGATAATATAATTATTGCGATAGACATGAAACGCTAAGGCATCAAATCTCGTATAACTTCAGTAACTTCTAGACTACGTACCACAATTTAATAAATGGGATATCATTAGTATCATTTTGATTGCCTGCTGGTTATAGGATATGTGACGTCACACTAAATTCAATATGACGCCCTCTAGAAGACATTCCCCGAATTACAAAAATTTAAATGTTTGAATAGTGCCATGTTGGATCTTAAATGAAAGAACATAATTAGCACAAAACGAATCTTTTAGGTATACTCTATTTATTATGGTTATTATTTACACTAATATTATAAACAGGCATAGTTTCTCTGTTTATTTGACCCCACTAATCTCGAGACTACTAAGCCTTGCTTTGGACAGCCTGTTTATTGCAAGAAGCTATAGGCTTTATATCATCATGTTACTACATAATAATCTCTGATCCCTATATTGTTTATGATGCCTGAGAGAGATGAGAGAGCCTGGAGATTTTGTCACACAGGTTTTGTACCTAGTACAAACTCCAGCTCTCACTAAGGTTTAAGTTCTGTATTATTAGCCATATGAAACCAATGTACTTACCTTTTTGAGAGAAAATAAATATACTATTATTATCTATTATTATTTTATGGGAGTGGAACAGTAAAGATAGAAATCCGGTACGAGATTGAGCGCAGGACAATGGATGGATTGCTTAACGTGCTATCTGAGGTACGCAGAGATGTGTCATTTTCCGAAAACGGTCACCCATCTATGGGCTGACATAACGTAGCTTAACCTCGCGAATATCCTGATCGGCTTGGTTAAAAAGCTAGTGCTGCAAAGTCAGTACAGGTGACCTTCACCCTTAGAAAAGGAGACTACCCTCCTGTAAAGTTGGGACAATGACCTTGTAAGACATCTTGGCTTACACATTGATCATAGACGAACATCAAATGTAAAAAGAAGGAGCTTCAGCTAAAGTACAACAGCATATAATAGATGCTAGGAAAGAACTCGAGACTTTCTTTGGACAACAAACAGCTTGTCTATAGGGTCGTTTGGATATATGGTCTGTTATTGTTTTTAAACTTTCGCAATTTTTATGCATATTAGATATATTTCGGGACTTAATCGCGACGTTTCGATCGAATTGCACCGATCGTGGTCACGGATCGACTGAGTCATTTGACCCGTGTCCACGATAGGTGCAACTCTATAGGTGTGTACCTTTAAATAATTTACGCGATTAAGTCCCGAAATATATTTAATACATATGGTCTGGAAATATGGGGCAGTGCGATTTCAACAGACTCCAACGCCAACAGAACAACATCCTAAAAACAATTCAATTCACGAGCACCTTGAACTGAGAACAGTCAAAGAGGAAGTTCGGAGTTTGGCAGCGAAATACAAAAAGCATCACCCTAACGAATCCATAACCCTAACGAATTCGCTCGCCAACTCACTAGGACCAGTATGAGGGACGACTAAAACGTCATCATAACCTAGAGCTAAAAGACAGGCAGTAGGTCTAGGCAGCAGATAAGTAGATGCTGCCAATTGGAAGCCACTCATGATAGTATCACAAAACTGTCATGAGTATCACAAAATAGATTTGCTCATAGTTTTAGAGCTGATTGCAAAAACACTTTCACTATATGGATTGTAACATGTCCGAAATAAAGATTATTATTATTATTATTAAAAAACAAGCAGAGAAAAAAAAATCATTTGTGTACTTACATAAGGGCAAACTTTATGATTTCGAGCGTAAAGTTTAATTAAATAACATGAAATGGGTATATCCTTATTAATCTCCCAATTTGCTGAAAGAGCCAGTCGCAGAGCGCGCGGGGTGGTTCGATCTACTAAACCCTCGACTGCCGCCGGCGGCGCGCCGCATGCGCCTGCGCTTCCCGGAACATTGACTCATTGTCTAACCCTCCGCAGGTCCAATGATCCCTACTCTGACTGCATACATACGTGGGATACGGAGAAAGGCTCTGAATTTAATAATTTTTCCCACAAAAAAAGGCTTTCGGATGTTTGAAAATATGCCAAAATGATGTTGGATGACTTTTTAGTTGCTTTTGTTGCGAAATTTCAAAGTAACACCGGCGGGGCGATGACCTGAAAGTATTTCATAATTTGACCCTTGATACCTACGATCTGTTTTTTTTTCTTAGAAGTTATATCTTAAGTGTAACTTAGTAGTACGTATGGTTATAGTCCGAGAATAGAGCGCCAAAAAATGCAAGCATTTTATAAAGGCTGATTTTTTGGCAGTACATCACTTTAGTGGAGTACAGAAGTACCTTTCCGTCAGTTAGCTGGATTCCTTAGTGATTGGCGTGCAGGACCTTCATCAGTTACTGACGGCATCTGTTTCGGAGTTATACTAAATCACAGTGATATCAACCGTGGAATGCTTAGTCTGAGTACTTTGTGAGCCAGATTATATCTAACCAATATTATCTCGGCAACAAGTACATAATATCTCGATGGCAACAACATACACAATTCTAAGTATATACCAATATGCATCATTATAATATTTTGATTATATTATTATGCAAATCCCGACTGCTTTAACACAAGAGCAAAATACCTCCTGTAAATTGCATTAACACAAATTTGTTGTATTCGTGGAGAGTATTGGGAAGTCCGAAATGTAGTGTATTTATGTGTTACTCATAGCACAGCTCATACCTAATGAGGTAATACGCCATAACAAAGTCTCACTGTTACAGATTCTCGTTAATCATTAACTACTGACATTATCCCCGAGACTTAAGCTGATTAGATAGCAAACCATCCATAAGTCAAAGATCAACATCCTTTTCTGTTTCTAGAAATTGGGTTTCTTTGGTCAAGTTCCCGTTTACCCCGTGATTCACGTCTTGTACATTATATCGTATAGCTACACGGCAAACAACATGATCACTTAATCCATATTGGAATCACTCTGATATTTTGTTTATGTGCGTATTTAATCTCCAGTAAATCTTACTACAAATAATATAATTTTTTAACATACAAATGAAAGTCCTGGGGTACAATTCACATAATTAAAGCAGTGCAGTTGCATTTCAGTTGCAGTTAAGTTTCGATTAAAACTGCCATTTTCGTAACTTTGGGATCGATCTTAAAAACGCTTGCGCACCGTACTAGAATGTCGTTATTGCGCTCTCGAGACGCATACTTGACGCACGCGTATTTGAGATCGATCCCAAAGTTATAAGAATACGAAAATGGCCGTTTTAATCGAAACTTAACTGCAACTGCACTGCTTTAAATACGTGAATTGACCCGCTGATTCGTTGATTCTCTCAACAACCCACGGCCTAAACCTACAGTTGACTATAAAAAATGTTAATGTTAGCAACGACCGAACGAGCTACTGCGGCCGCAAACAATATAAACAGAGCATTAAATGTAGAGTCATAAGTATTCAGTCTACGTAAGTTAATCACTAGACCGACAGGTCATTACAATATAATTTTAAGTTTTAAGTATTGTAATAATATTACATATTAATATGTAATTTATATGAATAATTTAAACGCCTGTATTTCTATTTGAATATTAAGATAAATATTTTTAAATCTATTATTCAATCAAGCCTGAACCGCTGACGGTTTAAATCATCAATAGGAAATTGGAAGTGTCTGTGTATACCGTCTGCGGTTGTATAAATTCAGAGGGTTTTATTTACATGGTGTATAATACCAGAAAACCACTTATTAGAATGTTTGTATGTCTGTCTGTTTGTTTGTTCCGGGTAGTCTTCGCAAAGTTCATATAAAAAATATTTAGAATTCCGCAGGGAAAAATAAAAATTTTATACAAGTTTAAATTATATTCTATTCTATGTTTAGTTTTAAATGTTAAATATACTTTAATCAGAAAAGTATAAAAATATTAATATACTTTTCTGTCAACGAAGTCGAGTCGGGGCTATATTGACCAAAAATGTAGTCGCTCATCTATCATTCAATTCATCATCGTAATTATGTAAAGTTTCGTCTTCATTACTACAACATTATTTATTTTAAAGAAGGCTTACATACTAATTGTTACACATTAATCATCAATCAACTTATTTAATAAAATAATTTAATATAATTAATCGACTGCCTCTATGGCGCAGTGGGAATGTGTCCGACTGCTACGCAAGAGGTCGTGGGTTCGATTCCTACACGAGACACCACTTTGTGTGATCCACATAGTGAGGTGACGTGCTTAAAAATAAAAATATGGGTTTAATTTATTATATATATTTAGGTAGGATAGGGATATTTTTTAAAAACATAACTCACACTAGCCCTATTTCGCGGGGGACTTTACAAACAGGGACACAAAGTGGGTGTACTTTAGACTCGGAAAAGATCGCTCGGGCAGGACATAACCCGCGATCATAGGGAATCTTTGAGAGTTTTTTTCATCATACCTTTATTCCCTATGTATAAATTAACTTGGGGCTAGGTACCTCCGATTAAAACGTCCGATTTAAAAGTGTCGGAGCCGAAGTTGGAGTCGGAAGTTTTAAATCAATCGGAATTTTCGACCTTTCGGAGTCAGAATCGGAGCTCTGTAACACAAAATTTCGCGCGAGTATTTGGACGGTTTCGGGCTACATTTAACCCGAAACCGCCCAAGTACTCGCGTGACGGGGGAGGGAGGGAATTTTTCAATATTAATAATATTTGATGTGATGCAAATCATTTTGGTAAAATACTTTTTTGTCGACGTGCTTAAGTATTTGATAATTTTATTCCCATATTTTTATAATTTGTCTTCTAACTGTCTGGCGCCATAAACTTTGTTGCCCTTCATTTTGCTGCACTGGGCATTTACATGGCTTGCCCTGCCATAGATTGGGCCCTGATTAAAGCTAGGCCCTAATATCCATTGATGCCACAGAGCATTGTGGAGCATGTTTCAAATATGTTTTACACAAGAGTTAAATTGTAATATTAACTACCTTAATATAAACCCCAACTTCCACGCGAACGAAGTCGCGGGCACCGCTAGTTATTTAATAAAATAATTTAATATAATTAATTAAATTATTTAGAAAACATTCGTTTTAAGTAAGAACTTTATAAATGTTATAGAAGAAATAAAACAGATTTTTTTTATTTAGCAATACAATTAGATCACCGTTGACATTTGTCCGTCTCAGCTTTATAGTGAGGTGACGTGCTTAAAAATAAAAATATGGGTTACATTTATATATGTAAATTAAATGCAATTAATATGAAAAATAATAATAATAATATCTTGGGACAACTCACACAAAGCTGTCTGAACCCAAACTAATCATAGCTTGGAATTACTATGGAAACCAGACAACCGATAAACACACTTATATATTTCTAAATACATACATATTATAGATAAGTAACACCCAGACACAGAATAAACCATCGTGCTCATCACACAAAGTTTTATCCTGGGTGGGGTTCGAACCCACGACCTCTTGCGTAGCAGTCGGATACACTCCCACCGCGCCACAGAAAAGTAATTATAGATACTGTAATTTTAATAGAGTTTACTTGAAAATCAAATACAATGAAAAATCATCACTCAAATAACTGTTCCGTTATTAATTTCTATAGTATATTTAGGAAACTAAAACGAGTAGGTACATAGCTTAACAAAAAAAATTATAGCATTTATTCACTTTGAACTATTAGAATGCTAGTTATCTCTGAACTATTTATTTTTTTGACCTGAAAAATATAAATTGTTAAAAATAACCAATATTTTTTTAGTATATTAATAAAAGAGCAAAGCATTCGATTAAACTTATCTATGAACCGGTCTTTGGATTTTATTTGGGTACCATCCCTATCGTTTAAATTAAAGCCTTCGCAAAACAGCGGGCGGGAATGAACGGCGCAGCGGCAACGATGCGATGGCGCCTTCATTATGTTATAGTACAAGTTGTATCAAAATATTACAGATTTTATCATAACAGGTTGCGCATTGTAATGCTCGGTTCTCCTCCCTCATCGATGGCGTATTTTTGTGATTATACGTATCAACTATCACGACTCCCTCCAACTTCCTAAGCCGTCTTACGTAACAAATAAATAGCGCTAATGCTTAGTGCGTGGTTCATGCAATGCTTAATATACAAAATGTCACACAAAGACGTCACGTCATATCGCACAATGAGGCTAAAGTGTGAAAAAACTATATAAATTATTTAAACAATTTGACACGGGAATAAACGCGTTTAAACTAGGTAAAGTAGTTACCTTATGCTTGACGTTTCGACCGGGTTACACCGACCGTGACCACGGTCGGTGTCAGTCGAATGTCAAATCTATACTAATATGATAAAAGTGAAGAGTTTGTTTGAGCGCGGTGATCTCAGGAACTACTGGTCCGAATTGAAAAAATATTTTACTGTTGGATAACCTAATTATCGAGGAAGGCTATAAGCTACATAACATCACGCTACAACCAATAGAAGCGGAGCAGCAATAAAAAATGTGGCAAAAACTAGTTGTATATATATAATACAATGAGTAAGGTAAGATTTGAATTATTTCTTTAGATTTTATCTTATATTTTTTTCATGAGTTTAGCAGACTAGTATTCCAATTTCTAAAGAAAAAGAATCCATTTATTCGGGTAATGCTTCAATAATTTCAAACGAATTTATCTGAAAATCAAATTAGGAGCTGTCAGTTAACATTGTTAACTGACAGCTCCTAAGTTAAAATAAATAAAAAAAAATAAATAAATAAAAAACTAGTGAACCTGTTTATTAGATATATTTCGGGACTTAATCGCGTGAATTATATAAATGTCCACCGATCGTAGTCACGGGTCGACTGATGGCAGCCAAGCGATGTCTCCGTGAGGCGCGGGGTTTTTCAACTAACCTCGCCTGGTCTTGATCATTTTGATAATTTGTACATTATACAACATTACATTTAAAAATAATAATAATCAACACTTTAACAATACACAAGAATTTAAGGAGAAACAATTCAATTAACACCAAAAATACTATATGTGAATAAAAAAAATGGATTTCTTATTAAAGAAAGAGAGTAGTCCTGCAGATCTTATAAATCCTGTCGGGAAAACCGTAGATCAATCTGGACAATGTGACGTACGTACAGTATTTATTATGGGATGTCCGCGAAGACAAATATTGCGGTTAAAACTTCAATTTATGAGCAAACTTATTACGTCAAAAGCTCTTCATAAAAACCGTTAAATCTAAATTTGGCGGCCAACATGTGGTTTTATGTAGTTATTCGTCATATTAATTTCATGAAATATGGAAGTTCATTAGGCAGAGTTAATATTTAGACAGACTATGATTTATTACGCGATGATCTCATTACAATGACTATGTTTTACGTTTGTGGAAAATACAACTTTAAATGTTTCAGATACATCTGTTTATATCAATACAATGCAATTATTTGTAATGGTTCCACACAGGACATTGAGCGTTCCCAGTTCCATATTTACATAGAGCTTTGCAAGTTCTATAAATAAACATTGGTTCGTAGTCTGGGTCCTGGGTTTACGTTGTGTCTTGTAATTAATAATAATATATTGCAAAAACTCACACAACGCCATCTGATCCCAAACTAAGCAGAGCTTGTTCTAAGGAAATCAGACAACTGATAAACATACTCACTTTGACTGCCTCTGTGGCGCGGTGAGAGTGTATCCGACTGCTACGCAAGACGTCGTGGGTTCGATCCCCGCTCAGGATAAGACTTTGTGTGATGAGCACGATGGTTTATTCTGTGTCTGGGTGTTATTTATAAATATATAAGTATGTTTATCAGTTGTCTGGTTGCCAAGCAGAGCTTGTACTATACAAGCTCTGCTCAGTTTGGGATCAGATAGCGTTGTGTGAGTTGTCCCAAGATGTTATTATAAGATGTTATTATGTCCCAAGAAGATGTTAAGAACTACAATTTCACACGAGACACGGGAATATACGTGTTTAATCTAGGTAAAGTATTTACCTTATGCTTGATGTTTCGACCGGGTTACACCGACCATCCATTAAACGTGTTTATTGCCGTGTCAAATTGTATTTATAATGCAACGCGTAAGTTTAAAAGTTATAACATACATAAATATTTGTAAATACATACATTTTATAGATAAATTACACCCAGACACAGAATAAACCATTGTGCTCATCACACAATTTTTTGTCCCTGGTGGGGGTCGAACCCACTACCTCCGGCTTAACAGTCAGACGAGAAAGTCTTCACAGAATTCGAATAATTTTATTTTTTTCATTCTGCTCTTCATCCAATTGCTTTATTTTTATAAAATCTTTCATTTTAGTACAACACAATCTTAGTTAGGTAAATAGTAACGGTTTTATAAAACAAATTAAAATAATTAAAAGTAATTGGAAAAAGTTAAACCGACTTCAAAAATTAACTGAAAAGAATACATTTATGTACCCGAAACTAACCTACATATTTTTATGGTTTAAATTTGTACTAAAATTCTGACAAAAATTATTGGATATAATTTTTTTTTTTTTAAATTTTATAGATAGGTACTGATGAAATCAACTGTATCTATAAAACCTAAATTTTGTGAGGTCGACCTCAAAAAATTTGGACTAATTACAGTTACTTTTATGTTCATATAACAGTGTTATTTCATTATTTTCAGTTCATTTTTAAAGATCGTTTATTTTTTTTTAATTACTTTTTTTTCGTAATTATCGTAGAAACTAAAAAAAAAACTTGTATGTACTATTTGACCAAGATTTAGAGATGTTTTTCCTTTGAAACTTCCTTATAAATGTTAGCCAGGCCGTCAAATTTACACGTTATAATTTATATATTCCATACTACTGAACTGATTTTGATAGAAGTTATACTGTTCCCTAAGTTGGGGTTTCTTCTTTTTTAGTTAATTATCAAATATTTAGTACTCATCTGTGTTATTGTTCAGTAAAATTAATAATATAGGCATGTATCACTGTTATACTGTTATACTGCGTCATAGTTGATTTTAATTTAAATAAAACATATTTTTTCTACAATTTGTTTTATTAAACTCATTACTATTTAAATAACTAAGATTGTGTTACCGACTTTAATGAAAAATAAATTTTATAAAATAAAGCTATGGGACGAATCGCAGAATGAAAAAATAATATTGATTCGCCCCATGGTCCCAAAGGGTCGTGGGGTGAATGAGTCTAGTTTGGAATCAGATGACGTGGCGTGAGTTTAGAATAAATAGAAACATGGATCGACTGACATAATGACTATTATTAATTGATGACAGTTTCATTCGTTACAATGAGTAGTTGGCTTTCAGTACAGTAGGTAAGTTTACTCATTTATATAAACTGTATTCAAATAATGTCATAGGTTTTTATGTTTAGTATGTAACAGGCAGACGGACATCAGATCTCTCTGGAAAATTTTGCAAAGAATAGAGTTAGATCATTTTTACTGGACTGCGGAGGATGATTATGTGTTTGACGCATATGTATGTTTGTAAGTATCTTATATTATTCGAATCGCATGTTGCCATTACCCTCTTCTGTAATTTTTGTAAGTTGATGCACCCATGCACACCCTAGGAGGCCGATTCATTTAAAACTTGATTATACCTACTTTACGTACATACCTACTATGGTTATTGCTTACGTGAGTTACATGATGTAATGGTTGCAGCACCTCGCTGGCATAACTGTGTATAAACAAATATTTAAAAAAATCCAGGACAATATTTTCCAATGGAATTTGTACGAAAATTTAGTTACTTCTCATTTTGATTAGCTGTTCCCCGTAAACTTGTAAAGCCTACTTAGCTGTGATAGATTTCCTTTTAATGGCACTTGACCCAGAAAATTGCGCTTAAATCTAAAAATCCCCTAAACGTTTTAAAAAGACACATCTAATGATAACCCACACGATCACCTCCCCCAGGTGTAAAAAACAAACACCCCCACTTTACATATAGGGGAAGTACCCTAAAAATGTTTTTCTTCAAGATTTTATTCCTTCACTTTGTCGGCGTAAGTAATATGTGAGAAGGCTGTAATTTTAGCCTAGCACTAACAGTCTCAGAGCAAAGGTGCGGACGGACAAAAGAAAGCCGGAAAGAGATGAAAAGAAGAAGAAGAAGAAGAAGAAGACGGAAAGCCGGAGAAAAGAACCTGGCAATAAATACTCGCGGCCACTCTTTTTAAATTGCCAATTTTACAATGTTTGAATGTTTATAAACTTGATATGGGGGTAAGGTGCTGCCACTAATAAACTCTACACACATGGTGTAGAGTTAATTAGTCGCAACAGCAGTAAAAGACTGATGCAAAAAGTTGAAACATGAGATAAAGCAAAATCAGCCTTAGTGGGTACAATATAGTAGGAGCATCTACTTACAACAAAGATAAAAACTATATGTGCTTAAATATTGGCCAAAGTACTTGTAACGAATGATCAAATATAAAATATGAAATATATAAGGGTTCCACTTTGCCATTATGGCTACGAAACCCTAAAAGTAGCCATGACTTTTTCTTGCCAATTTTTTTTCTCACAGCTTTAACCCCTGCGAACTTCGCATTCAATGTTGAATCATTACATTCCAAATTTTGTTTGACGTTCATATGCTTTGCATTCTATAACCTAAGTGAATAAAGTACCTTGTTGTTGTTTTTTTGAAGCCGGGCTTTTTTAGTTTATTTTTAATGTGTAAAATTTTATGAAATAACTCTTAATCTGAACAACAATAAAATTTTCAATCGATCCAATGATGCACCGGATGTGTCGAATTTGCAACATTTCGGTGCGGTAGAGTACGTCCACGTTCACTACACTGTACATTCGACGGTAGATGGTGAGCACCTATGTAGTGTAGTGTAGTCGCTTGGTATAGTATTAAAATTAACAACGTAATTAAATATAACATACCGCAGATTATATAGAAGTGGTTTTGATGTTTACTACTAAAAACAGTCAACCGAACTACTACACGGTTTGCTCTCCCCGCTGGCTGCTATCATACTGTAACGGTAAACTATAACAAGCGTCAAAACAACCATACAGTTGTAGGGTAGATACAACATGGGTAGTAGGAGCATTCGCCTTTAACTGATGCGAACAGTTAATATTATTTTATTATAAGTACATACCTAGCGGACATACCACCCCATAAGCGGATCCAGGGGGGATGGGCACGGGGTCACGTGCCCCCCAGACGATTGTTTGTGTACCGAATTTCTTGTATTGGATTAAATTTCTTTGTCCATTTCCCCGTTGTGACCCCCTCAGAAGGTTTTTTTCTGGGCACCTACCCCCTGTTGTACGTGCAACTCACACTTGGCCGATGTCGGGTGAAACCAAATGCACCCCTTCCCCCTCCTAAGCATGTTAGATCCGGCTAGTGCATGATATATAAGTGGCAGCAGCACCTACAACACAATTTTGTAAAACTGTCGCAAGTTTTTTTGTCTTGTTCTTTTCTCCAGTTTTACAGAGTAAGCACTTAAACATCCGCCTACACTCACTAACAGTCCAAATCGGTTATTATCTAACTCCGATACAGCTGACAGGCAGAAATGCATCATTATCAATATTATGTCATTAGTGTCACCTGCGCAGGCGCACCGCCCGCGTCGCTGTGTGCTTACGTGAGCTGCGCACGCGTCCCAAAGCTGGTTAAATATGAGAGTAGTAGACGAGGTACGTGGCGACCGGAACACCGCATAGTTTGGAACTTAAGGCCTGGTTGCGTTTCCTATATTATTATTTAATAAATATATTTAGAAAATTACTTTATTCTATAAAACTTGCGACTTCTTGTTATAATCACCAGATGAAAAGCAGTTAACATTTGAGGCCTCGGTCATCGTAGTTTTTGCCCCACCAAGTACCACAATTAGATAAATTACGGTAACTAGTGGAGCAGAATCTAAGATAACAGAGGGCTCAAAATGTTTTTGGAGAACATCTATTAAAGTTGTTAGCTACCTATTACTTTTACCTGATTTGTTTCTCAAATGCACAAAATGTTTCTCCTAAAATTAAACTTGTTAGTACTTAGGTACCTATTTTACTAAATCTTGGTTTGTTGGACCAGAAACAGTAATATTTATGTATGCCAATTGAAAATATTTATGAAGTCACATTACCAGTAATTGCACAGGTTTACGTTTTATAAAATTCAACTACTTATTAAAACATAATTGACATTTCGCGACAGTAGTACTTATGTCTACACACAGATTTTAATCCAAGCACCCAACAACTACATTTATCTTTGCTTGTATTAGACTAGTTTCTGAATTGCGCTGGTACCTATTATCAAAGTTAAAAAAGCGCCGTTCCTTAAGGGCTGTACGGTGCGCGTGCGCGTCGTCACGTAGGGCTGCACCACTGGTGCACGTAGACACGTAGATACCAGCGACAATCCGGTAGAAAGATTATTGTAATGTGCCGCATAACTTTGAATTAGAGAGTTCATTAGGGTTCACGAGTGTTGGGCTCGCGTGTGCCGATTGCGGAGACGTTAGAATGGACTTTAACTGTTTTATTTTTTAAGTAAAACAATACTAACAATACTTTAAGTTAAAGCATACTGTTAGAAGATATCACGAACCAACATTAGCTCCATGTGCAATATATTGTGTTCAACCGCAGGTATCAGAACAATAGGTACTATCTACTTGCGCAGTGGATTAAAATTGACAAAACGTTGATACGTTCAGTTTATATTTTGTAAAGGTACTACAACAGGTACAGGTACTAAAACTCTTCTTATAAGTAACTTAACTAGGTTCAAGGGTTTGGGCTAATGAGTGAGTGCAAGAAGTTTTTTTTTTTATACAGGTTGGCAGAAGTAATACTTTAAATAGCCCATCAGATTGGCTACTATTTAGTCAGAAATTTAAAAATGGGCCCTGTTGTCGTAGAAAGCTTATTTGCAGATGTAAAATTAGATAATAACCGTCACGTTTGACGAGCGGGTTGGCGATCGCTGTGGCTTTAAAATACGCAGAGGACGATGCTGCCCGCCCTCTGCTGCTAAGTCCCTGAGTCGCCTTGACTACACCCACGGGAAGATATGGGATGATATTATTCTTAAGCCCACGACAAAATTAGATAGATACTATTAGATAATAATTTGAAATAATAAGATCGGTCACGTGACCAACTGCTGAATTGCTGCACGTTCGTGCTCGTTCACGGCATTATAAATGTTGATAGCAAGGCACCTGAGCCAAAATTGTTGATTTCAGGTTTGAAATTAGGTTTAGGCGAGTACTTTCCTACTTGGTAAATGCGAGATTACAAAATATCTCAAAGAACTTCTTTCTGTTTGTACCGTGTATTAACCCTTTTGTTCTGCTTTTTTTAGTCGAAATTAAATAATTTATTTCTTCCTTTAAAGAAATCTGGCGCCCGTGTCTTTAGATCCTGTGGTCTGGTTCATCGGCGACTTCTTAAAAACAATAAGTAATTCCGCGTTCTTGAGATAAGTCGTGTTGTCAACTGTCATTATATCTATCAACGTAAACATTTTAAGTCTTTTGCAAAAATTAGGTCATTTAAAATTGATATTACTTTTTTCCACATTCAACCACTAGCATCACAATTATTTGCGCGGATCCTGAAAACTTTCTCTAAAATAAAAGTAATTCCTATACCCGTCAAGAAATCGAATTAACATATATTTTTATTATATAAGTACATTCCGCATGAATACATTAATATATATATATATATATATATATTATATTATAATAATAATATCTTGGGACAACTCACACAACGCCATCTGATCCCAAACTAAGCAAAGCTTGTACTATGGAAACCAGACAACTGATAAACATACTTAAATATTTCTAAATACATACATAATAGATAAATAACACCCAGACACCCACAGAATAAACCATCGTGCTTATCACTGATTAAAAGTGTACTGATTAAATTGAAATATTTATCCTCGGAATCATCGAACCCACAACCTCTGGCTTAGCAGTCAGGGTCACTAACCACTAAACCAGCAGGCCAGTCAAAACATAGGTATGTACTATTAGAGATTTCCATCCCTGAGTGTTTTTCCGATTGCATCAATCCCGAAATCCCAAGGTAATCCCGGGATTTTTGAATGATACAAAAATTATAAAGTAAAAAACAGTTTTTATGCAGCCTTTTGCAATTGCAATCACAATGATGAAACTGACATAAATATATTTTTGAGAAAAGTGTCTTTAAAAATATACTTAAAGTTTCGACAAAAAGAAAATGTTAGGTTATAATTTATTGCATGACATGATTTCTTATTCTATTAAGAATAAACTAACAAATAAGGTGAAACTAGAGACGGGCCGACTATGACTCAACGACGTCCAACAAACCGACTAGTCGTTCATTTATGTTTATTATTTGTTAAAACTGTAGTGATGCCAGGTAGGTATTTACTTTTGGGATTGCTTACTATTTCGACCGGGTTTTGTGCCTTTTTTCAAAAGTTGTGCCACCATGTGATTATGAGCACCGTGTGACCGAAGAGAGATAAGAAGCAGGATCGACTGTCTTGTACCCACTCATAGTTCTACAGGAGCTGGTCCTCCTCACAACAGTAGGTAGGTTCACAGTTTTTACTTAAACATTCGTTTGATTGGTACTATAATATTACGAATATAATCGTTAAAATAATGTATGGAGGATCCGAAATCAATTAAAAATTTAAGTACCTACCTACTTTCCCTGCTTTAGTTATAAAAAATCATAACCATATTCCGAATGTGCTTTACCGCAGAATCCTGAGAGTACGATATAAAAGTTGCCTTCTGTGCAACCTTTATACCGTACACTTTTTTTTAAGGCCGTAATGCCTAACGCACACCTCCAGCACTCGGGGCAGACGCTGGAGGTAGTGTGGGACCTGTCCCCACAAAAAAATCGGCCGTGTACCGTACCATAACTCAACGTCTGTGATCGACATCTTTGTGTGTGTGTGTTTGTGTCGGGGGCGTTTACTATGAAGTAAATAGTAAATACTTGCGTTCTGTTCTCTTATATTCATAGTCGTACCTGTGTCTGTACATGTAACAGTACACGTATGTGTATCTGTATCTATATTTTTGTATCTTGTTTTTAATTTATCTGATGGTGAAAATCGCATGAAAATTTATAGCGTAGTTTAGGAGTTAGTGGGTATACCTACCTACAGATAGACAGGCAAACACGGAAAAGCCCTTCATGTTATACTATGTAAAAATAAGAATATACGACTATAAGTACCTACCAAAAAAAAATTAAATAAATAAGTAAGTAGTACCTATACTAAAAATAAATACCCTATAATAAAATTCAGTTCACATGACGTTGCTTCGGGATTCTACTAACTAAATCGGCAATTTGCATAATTATTTAAAACTAACTTATCCTCGCAACTTCGTTTGCATCATTTTTCACTTTTCATTGATGCTCCGCTCCTATTGGTCTTACTACTGTATGTTCTTTTGCAACAGCTAAAAGCCTTTAGTTGTATTTTTGGAGTCGAGTCTTAAAAAAATCGAGGACTTAAAATCCTCGAGTTCTTTCATCTCTAGTAATAGCCCGACTAGTTGGTGAATTTATAGAGGCCGACTTGTCGCTGACTAGACTAAGACATTTATTTTGCAAATATGAGTAGTACATATAATTATGTGGTGTAACAAATCAAAAACAAGTGCAAATTAAACCGAAAAATAAATCGAAATTGTTTAAAAAAATGTACCTACGCGGCTATTGCGACTTTAACACTTTGTCACTGCAGTTTAACAAAAAAAAATAGTTAAAGCAAATTTAGTTATCAATTGATTTTTTTTAATTTATTGATTTAATAAATTAAAAAAACGACATGACAAATAAATCAAAAATATAAAATATTAATCACAAATTATAAAACAAAAATCAAAAAGTATTTATAAAACTTTTTTACAATAAAATATTACCGACTTCATAAATAAATACAAGGCAACTTAAAAGCAAAAAAAAGTGTCCGTGACTTGTATGTTTGTAAAGTCCCCCGCGACACAGGGCTTGTACCCTAATGCGAAAGTCGTCTTTTGAAAAAAAAAAACTTTTTGAGGTTGTTGCCATGAAATACTTGTTTTTGTTTAATTCGGCACCAAATTCAAAATGTTAATTTATTTTTGTTATTCTAGGTTGATATTATTTGTTGACTTTATTTATTTTTGAAGTCGGTAATATTTTTTTGTAAAAAAAACTTTTACTGGCCAACCCACTTGTACTTTGTACTTCACTTAAGCTTATGTCAACTGCTCAAATCACTTTACAAAATATTGCTTACCCCGATGCAGCTCTATTAAATTGTGTAATAGTAGTATGACGAGAACATATTAAAGTAATTGAATCGCAAATATATGAATAAGTCCGCTCGTCATTTGTGGTCTTCATCATCAGTTCTACTTCACAAATAGGTGCATTTTGAGAGTAAATGCACGAATCACTAGGAAATGTACCTAAATCACTGTAGGAGTGCCTTTAATATTTGAAGAGTTCCCTCGATTTCTCAAAAATCCCATCATCAGATCGTGATCTGATGATAATGGTACCAACTTGGAAGTATACCTTTTCAAACACAAAAAAAAAAATTTAAACTCTCCAGCCGTCTTTGCGTAATCGGTGAATAAACATACACAAAAAAATACAGTCGAATTGAGAACCTCCTCCTTTTTTAAGTCGGTTGAAAATAGGGAAAAATTTATCATTTGGACTCGAACTGGGGTCTTCTGGTTTCTAGACCGCCCGATTTCCCACCAGAGCTATTATAACATTGTAGATTTCGGCGAAATTTACCTTCGTATTCTAATAATCTTACAACTTTTCGATCAGGGTCACGTGATCCTGGCGCGAGTTTAACATTCTATACCCATACCAAAAAGTGCTCAACACTGCTAAAGAAGTTTTCACTTAAGTTCTCTCTCCAAACATATTAATCTCCCAAGAGTTAATGAACTCTACAGACTTAATTAACATTTTCTTTATTAAACCTAAGAACGCGGATGTAATCGTAGACTACAGATAATACGCATAAGAAAGAGTCGAGGCAGCTGGCAACAAGCTATTCGACCTAAACCTAACACAAATAAGAGAATGAATTCCGGACTTAAGTTTTCTTTTTGTAGGGCGCGCTTCGTAGCGCTATGCGTAGCGCTTCCGGTGAGTCACGCTCCCACGCTGCTCGCGCACGCTCGCCTCTCCTCTCCTCCACTGCCTTAAGGCGGATTCACATTTATCTGACGCAGAATAATATCGGTTCCATACATGTAGTATTGTGATGACATGTCGCTACGAAAGCTGTCCCGATCTATTCAGCGCGTTGAAGGCAGCGAGACAGCCGCATCACGAATCAAGACGCATCAGATAAATGTGCGCCATTTTGTGTTGTGACGCGTTAGATTCTTTGTTTGCAATTCCTTATTGGCACCAGAACAAACAAATAAACATAATAAAATTTGAAATCTAGCCATCAAGTCATGGCACGACATTTGTCGTCACGTCAGATAAATATAAATCCGCCCTAACAAACACGCCCCTCTACAACATGCATCTATGGCATGTCCGTTCATACAGTGCCACAATACTGCCTATACTTAAGTCCAACATCGACGGGATTATGATATACTTGCACAAATCGACTGCATGCGCTTGGCAACTGAAACGCACGTACATTGCCATCTTATTTTGAGGCTCCTTTTGTTAAATGAAAGAAAAGAGGTAATGTAAAGGTAGGTTGATGTACTTTGGTGTTCCTAAGTGGTAGTTAGGTGCAGTGCGACCTAAATTCGTGTGTTAGTACGATGTAAATGTGACCGCAAGACGTGGGCGCGACTTGAAAAGTTGATAACCTCTACGTAAACTTAATAATGTCAAATTTCTGTAGAAACACATGATTTTGGCGTTCGTAGAATACAAATTGGTGAGTAAAAAGTAAAAAGTATTTCTCATTTTTATCTTTTCACTAAATAACAACATGCAGTTAAATGAAATCACGACTATAAAAGTAAGTTTTGTTCAGTCTTTTATGTTTGAACGCAATAATCTCAGGAACTACTAGTACGGAATAAAAAAATATTTTACTGTTAGGTAGCCCATTTATCAAGAAAAGCTATATGCTATATAACATTGCGCTACGACCAATGGAACCGGAGCAGCAATGAAGAATGTTGCGAAAACGGGGAAAATATACGCAGACGATGTTGCCCGGGTCAGCTATTAAATGATAAATCTAAGTCTGTTTCGAAGGCTCAAGCAGACACCGACATAAACCGTTTAGTAGATGCAACTTTACAAGTCGAGAAATAATGAAATTGTCAAAAGGTGATTCAGGCAGTTTTGTTATCGGAAGTTACGTCACAACATTTGCATTTATAACGGTACAAGTAGAGGTTTGTTGCGGAGGTAAGATGACTCAGAAATGTAAAGATGGTTAGCGATTGATAAATGGGGAGGCTCCGCTGAGGGTACGTTTCATCTGGTTAAACACAACAACAAGATCATACAGGTAAGGACTCTTACCAGCCTGTACTAAACCACGGCAACGCGATTTGGTTCCCAGTTGAGCTTTTAAGTGATAGAACCTGAGCTATGGATATGGAATCTCCATGGTCCCGGGTTCGAGTTCCTGTAAAGGGGCCTTTAAAATATATTTTTTGTGTTGTTTTTTTTATTTATGTTCAATAAAATCAAGATTATTTATTTCACAAAGAACATTGTTGACAATGTTCTTAATTTATCATGTTTCACCAGACTGGAACAATTTCAAAGTTTTTGTTTGAATCATTTAATACATTTGACGCCTAAGCTGTTTTTTATAGTCCTTTTATCTTTCTTTTTGTATATATATACACACCTTGTGTGTATATATATTATTTGATTTTAAATGTAGGTAGTGTTATGATTCTAGTATTACGTTTATTTTCCTATATATAGAATAAATAAATAAATAAAAACATGGCTGACCTCGTAATATAAAACTATTACAAGCATATTATTATATTTACTATTTATTGTAATCAGATTAGGTTATTATTTAAAATTATTAGTAGATATGTATATAAAAATATGTTATGAAGTAGTACCGTAATCGAAATGATTATTCATTATTATTTAAAAAATCATTAATTGTGTAAAAACATTTTTCCACTAGCCACTTTTGCAGTCTGTATCTAAACAACAACATTTAAGGGAAGCTCTCTTAATATTAATGGTATTTTGTTATACACCTTTACTGGCATTTTTTTTATGTAGGGTAAGGATCTTGTTACAACAAGTTTAGTTTATCCCTTGAGAGGTATTATTTGTGTTCATACTCTTTGGAAAAAAGATTTGGGCGATTCTTGACAAACATCGCTATTTCAAATATATAAAGAGATACTGCCGTGAGAATATTGGCTTTTTTGAAAAATGTTCTACAGAATGCTAGAGACTCGGCGCCGCAAATAGCTCTCAAGCATTTATTTTGGCAATTAAAAACCTTAATAATGTCTGTGTGCCCCATAACACACAGATCCAATATATCCGTGGTATGCAGGCATGGCAACATTGTAACCTGCCTGTTTTCTGAGGTTTCTGAGTGCATAGACTAATTTATTAATGCGTGTACAAACGGTTTCAATACAATGTGTATCTAGGGTTATAAGCGTACCAAAAAAAAAATCTACTTCCAGAATTACATGATATAATAATTAATATGATAACAATATATAGTATAAGTATTAGTGGCAGCGCCTTACCCCCATATCAAATGTTATAAACATTCAAAAATTGTAAAAAATATCGATTTCAAAAGAGTGGCCGCCAGTTTGTATTGCCATGTTATTTTCTCCGGCTTTACCTATTGTTTGCGAACTTTGCATTACATATACAGTGTACACATGTACACAAGAGTTGTTTTGCATCCTAAGTGAATAAAAGTTTTGATTTATTTTTATAATTGTGAAATTATACTATTTTGGTTCCACTCATATTACTTTACATATACCTACCAATTTGTTACGGTTTCTATAGTCGGCTTTAGTAGATCATTATAAATTATTTATTGAGATCATGTTTACTAGAAATGCTTAAAAATAAGTCCGCAAAGAGTGAGATTTGTGTTGTACAAAATTTGTGCTGTCGTTTAACTATATCAAGGATAATATAATAATAATAAAGCTTTATGAAAATATATATATCTGATGCTGGTTTTATAAAAATAGTTGATTACTCTACTCTCGGCTAGTCTACTGTTTTAATAATTGTATTTTAGGATTGGTTCTTTGGCTATATTTGACATAATAATAAAGTGATTGTAAAATAATGTAGCCATCTCAATCGGATTCAATATATATAATTAATATATTCTTTTGCTATAGTATCTCCTACTTTTTCTTTTATTACGGCTGAAGACGCACGACATTTGCTTTTAGCGTTGTCTGTAAATTTATTATTATTCTTTAATTTTCGAAAGCTCTATACATTTTTTTAAGTATCCTATTGTATTTCGTCTATAGTTTCTTAATATCACTTGTACTATTTTTGTGAAAGTTATATCTTAAATGGCGTTTTATTTTTGCCGATCTTTTCATACCTGTTGTTATTATTTCTCAGTTCTTCAGTACCAAGCAAATGTTTATTCATAGAAACACCCACATAGAATGGTCGCTAATACCTTGACCGTGTCTTAGGAGGTGCTAACGACACCATGCCAAGGTACCTACCGGCTTCTTGATAGTAGTGCCTACATAGGTCTGATATAAGGAAGTTACAAATAATGTCTATTATGCGTATGTAATTACTCTGCTATGTGTTACATAACGTAAGAAATATGAGTAATGTATGACTAAAGGATTGTAACGCAGTTTCAATAACAGTCTGACTAGAAATATAATAGGTAGGAAAAAGATAAATTATAATATAGAATAAGGCAAAAAAGTATTGAAATTTCACAAGAGTTTTAAAATGGCTCATAGGAGTCGTAAGCATCAGGCTCATTGCGTTGGACGCAACGACATTAATCTTTTGTAGGTAATATTACCACACGATACAAGGCTAATTTGTTAAAATCTTGAATAATTTCTATAAAGCACTGGAACCTACCTGTATCAAACAGTTGCAATACTTTACTTGCTGGCGTAAGTAAGTATACCAACAAATTGTATCAATAAAAATTCATATTTTTTTTTAAATGGAATTAAATTTATGTTTCATTGGCTCTACTGTTTGACTGTTTTACAAATTATATAGGGAACTTAGCGCACATTAAGGGGGGGGGGTAGGTACGTTGTCATTCCATCAAGAATGTTTTAGTATCCAAAGAAGTTCTTGATCCGATGGATTTAAAGTAAGATAAATCTATCCAATCAAGAAGTTAACTTAAACTTACTTGAGATCAAAATAAGGATCAACACCTGCGATTTTATTCCGAATGATAATTTTATAGCGAAAAAGCACCATAAGGATTATGCGATCAAAACTCCCAAAGATTAAATAACTTTTGCATAGTAAAATAAAGTCACTCCCGCTATCTGTGCGCTTGGATCTTTGAAACTACGCCACGAATTTCAATGCAGTTTTCAGCAATTGATAGAGCAAGCAAATAGCAATGATTCAAGAGGAAAAAAATCAAAATTCTTTATTCACTTAGGATGCAAAACAACTCTTGTGATATGTCGGGTGAAGGTTCACGGACGTCTGACGTAGGCTGCGCGTGCACTCTGACTATTGTCTCATCGGCCGCGCGCGTCAGCTGCTCGTCGCAAGCCGCGCGCGGCTCGCGATAGGCCGCGATGCATGGAAATGAACATAAACATGTACAATACACCATCCCGCGGGAACAAGATCCACGCGTACAAAGTCGCTAGTTTATTATAAAAGGAGATTTTCGGTAATCGATAGATAATCGGTTAATCGAAAACTACCTGTAGCCTACCTACAGGCAGAGTTGTCGGTGTACCTACTTTAAAACAGTCGTGTACGTCCACTATGTGCGTCATACATAATACTACTCCTCATTCATACATTAAACAATTGGTGCGCCATGTACGTGTCCGAAAATCCCTAAATGACTCACTAACGAAAAAGGAAATAGGTACGTACCACAGACACAAATAGAAAGATCAAAAACCACTTGATGCCTACTTGAAAATAAACTTACCATTAGCTGGCTAATATATATATTTTTTTAAAGATAACTAGTAATGTGGGATTGAGTCCCACATTACTAGCACTCTTGTTAAACTCTCCAGCTAAACTCAAAGGCTTGTGTTAGGAGTGGGTTCACGTCGGTAGTATAATGGGTAGGATCCGAACCTGCGACCTCACGATTGCGAGACTGATGCCTTAGACATTATATATATTTTGAAGTTTTATCTTCAGCTGCATGTTATGGATGCTTCTTAAAATAGAAACTAGGCACTTATAGCCAATTGCTCGGATATTTTGATCCCCATATTAATGTGGAAAATAAAATGAAAAAGATATGTTCCGGACTGTGTTGGTACCTTATCTAAGATTCTCTAACAACTTTCTAGTTCTAGTAGATATGTAAACAAGTGTTAGATCACTCAGTTCCCATACACCTGGCGTGGAGTCATGCAGTCTGCGATGACGAGTGCCTAGAAAGGGGTGACTCAACGCGGATCTCCCACGACGACGCGATCTATATTCCCATTCCCGCGGCGTAACACTATTGACAAGTGACAATATTTCATCAAAGCGCGAGCGTAGGGTTTACAATACTACGATAAAGTTACACGTTATGGCGACATTAACTATTTAATAAACCCTTAAATTCGGTACAAAATATTTTATTGACTTTAGGGAGTTTCAGTTTTGTGCCGAAAGCTCTATTGAGCAAGTGATAGAGTTTTGAAATGAAGAATAATTATCAATATATTATAATACTTACTTATAAAAAATGTGAGCCTTATTTGAAGTATAATAAAGTTTTGTTACACATTTTGGTACAAAATATTTCTGCATTAGTATTTTCTGTGCGTAACCGAGTTTTATTGTGACCGGGACATTTGTCAATATACAAATTATTAACAGAACACCAGGCATGTACCTGCCGACCCACGCACAATATAGGGTTCCGTAGCTCCCCAGCAAAATAATGCGGTATAAGAAAGAAGTGGGTTTTCTGTTGCTTTGTTTCGTACTACCAACAACGTTAAATAAGTATTATTCAATGGAAATTGTTACCAAATCTTCTAAAACCACCATTTATCTGGCTGGGGGAGAGGGACACTCGACTCTTACAAAAAATTTCACTTTAATTTTTCACAAACGAATCCCTTAATAGAAAAGTGATATTCAGAATCCCTATTTTTTTTTAAAATATTATATTAAAAGATCTATCCAACTATCCTACACGATGTGGTAGGTGAGAAAAAAATCACATTCCCACTCTACGTAAAGGTGATCACAAAAAAAATTATTCTACCACTTTGTCGGCGTAACTTATATTATATCCCTGCCAAATTACAGCTTTCTAGTACAAGCAGTCTCTGAGCTAACCTATGGACAGACAGAGCGAAACTTTATGGATTCCGTTTGGAAAGTAGTTCCTTTTCCTATATCTTTCTGGAACGTAGTTCCTTATCGCACGATTTCATTTGTTTGCAGGCTGGGAGGATAGACGAATAAAAGCGTAGCGTTTTGACAGTGCGCAAAAATCTACTATGATTATGTGAAGCTATAGTAAAAAGTTTGTGTAATAGGTTGTTTGTATTTTCGTAGTCCTCACGATCTAATGGTATATTCCGATATGCACAGGTCAGCTATTTACTGCCCTGGAAAGAACTAAAATATTTTTGAGCAATGGCCTGGCTGAATGGTAGACCGGTCGAAACGTCGGGCAACAAACAAGGTATTTTACCTTAAATTATTCACGCGATTAAGACCCGTAATATATATAAAGATTTTTACTTTTTAATTAATTATTTTTTATTTTAAATATGCAACTTCGACTCATTCGTGTTGAGGGAAAACATTTAATTGCATAGTATTTAATATATAATGCGTTTTAATAATAATAAAAAAATGTAATTCGCTATTTTGTGGTGGCGGCCATCTTGGATTTAAGATTTGTCATAGTGTATATTATTCTACTAGTCAAGCCCTTTCATTTGATAGGTACCCTTAATGAGGGAATTGTCAAAAAATATCTAAACGCGGATGACAGCCTAGTAAACTGGACTGCGTTCCATTTTAAACAGTAACCAGTAACCAATAACTAACTATAAAGGAACGGCTTCGCAGTAAAATAAATTGACGTCACACCTTACAGTGCTTCAATGCATATGGGATAGAATACCCTTTGATCGCCCTACCTATATAACACCACCTCCTTATTCTACCTTCACAGCTAAGCTGTCAAAATGTAACGCTTAGCTCCAAGAGAATATAAAACTTCGTAATAGCCTAGCTTCCGACTTAAAAGCTTCATCAAAATTGAATTATTCGTTTTTAAAAAAATCTCCAATAACAACAACATATCAACGTACGGATCAAACAGAAAACAACCTTTCAACCCGATTAAGAAGCTTTTAGAATCGCCACGTTCAACCCTGTTATGAGCACGCGCATGTCACCGTACACCGCCCACCTCGCGCTTGACGCATCGAACTTCTCGCGAAATCTCTCGAGTGATCTAGCAAAGCCGCCGCCGCACCGTGACACACCCCATTGTTCTGCCCTGCTCTTGGTCAACATTTCACGTAAGGATTTACATACTATGATCTACATAACGTACTCATTGAGTTATGTTATCGGGCACACGCTGATCTTATTTGTAATACTTGAACAATGTTGCTCGTTGAATAGGGAAATAAAAGAAATTATAATAAAAATAATTAACTACAAAAGTATGTAGCCTTTGTCACTGCCACAATTCTTTCACCACCAAACTTTCCGTGCCAAAGAAATGAACATACATACTTACGCAACATTCGAAATTTACTTGCTTTTCTTTCTTCTAGTGCAGTCTCTTGAAAATCGATAAACAATTATTACTAACTAGCTGTCCCGCGCAACTTCGTATGCGTCAATTTTACCCGTTTTTGCAACATTTTTAATTGCTGCTTCGCTCCTATTGGTCGTAGCGTGATGTTATATAGCCTATAGCCTTCCTCGATAAATGGGCTATCCAACAGTGAAAGAATTTTTCAATTCGGATCAGTAGTTCCTGAGATTACCGCGTTTAAACAAACAAACAAACAAACTCTTCAGTTTTATAATATTAGTATAGATTGAAAGCTTATTAAATTTCTACGAGCAATTTTAAATGGTGGTTGAAATTGTAAATTGTTGTTTTTCTGAATTCACTGTAACGACTTTTGGATACAGCCGTACCTTACTGTTGATAATAATAATAATAATAAAACCCCTCGGGGCTAGTCGTTGTCTCCTTATATGAGATTAACGCAACACTCTGAGGGGATAGTAGCAGCTCTTGAAACCCTTATGACACCAATAAAAAATGTCTCATGAGGGTGAAATAGGAGTACACAAACCGCAGGGCAGCTTTGTGGCGAGCTGAATGTGCGTGGCGACACTGCGGTCCCGATGCCTCAGAGAGTCGGTCAGGGCCTCATCTCCCGCTTGCCTTTACTGGCCGGCGGGAGTGGAACACCAAGAGCGCCCGCAGGACTCTCAACTCTGTCTTGCCTTAATCGGCCGGCCAGAGGGAGGTCGCCAGAGCTTGTACGCTCGGGGGTGGAAGTGTGATTTTCAAGGGCATAACTTCGGGGAAACCCGCTCAGGGGCCTTCTTCGTGATGGTGAAACCGGCGCCGCACCGCTCGACACCCCAAGCTGCTCACACCCATGTTGCTCCCTGTCGCCTGATTGGCTGTATGCCTGTGGCGGCCAGAAGGGGGCCCATCTAGTGAGTGGCGAGTCACCGCCTGCCCATTTGTCCGTGTGTTTTTACCATGTGTTTGCAGGGCAGGCGCCATAGTCCTTCAATAGTACCAGCTAACCATTCCACTAACACATCACCTCCATAACCCAGTTTCTTAGCTACCACGTTTTGACAATAGTTTTTACACTAACCGGGGAATGTCGTTGAATGGGGGAATGATCGGGACTCCATAGTCCCGTGATATGGAAACGACATATATAATAATAATAAAAAATCTTTATTCACTAAGGAAACAATATACTACACTGTGAAAAGTCGATTCTACATTTACATGCAATGCCTGTTCGCAAACAATAAGTAAAGCTCGAGAAAAGAACAGGCAATATAAACTCGCGGCCACTCTTTTTAAACATTATAGTACTGATGTAAAAACAAGAGGTCAAAAATATTAAAAGAAGAGTACACGACATTGGATATATCAGCCTCAATGGGCACAACATAGTAAGACACGTTTTAGTTCCATACCCGTAGATAGAAGTTTGTCTTGTAAATAAGTCTTCTATTTTTTTCACAAAAAGCTTTTTTTAGTATAATATAATTCCGTAAATCTCAAAGTTACCTGCATTGTTTTTATTCTACAACCCTAAGAACCACGAGCGGAGCTCTATCAACCCGGCTAGTCTAGTCACTTCAAATTAGTCGATTTACCTTGTCACTTAGGAGCCCGTTGATCTATTATTATACTAGTGTATTATTATGCATTATATCGAATAAAAAGCTGCAAATTTGAATATTTGTATTGTTTAATTTTATAGCCTGGCCTCATTAGCATGTGCGCGCGCGCAGCGGTGCGGTCGGTGAGTAAGCGCCAGTCTCACGCGTCTAACACCACTTTACGAGCCATACGTCGTGCGTCCTACATGTTAAACTTGTTATAAAACACTATGTTTGTTTACATTATCACTATTAATATCTACGGGATGATTTAAAGAATTTCCGGACGGATCAAATCGGTCAACTTTATCGTGATCAGGATCGTAATCTGTATTTTAATTAATCCTTGGTCCAGTGACCAGCGATTAATTAAAATACAGATTACAATATTATAATAATAGATCAATGGGCTCCTAAGTGACAAGGTAAATCGACTAATTTGAAGTGACTAGACTAGCCGGGTTGATGGAGCTCTGCTCGTGGTTCTTAGGGTTGTAGAATAAACACAATACAGGTAACTGTGAGATTTACGGAATTATATTATATGTCTAACTATAATAGATATGTCACAATAACCACTTTTTGTTCAAATTTGGCCATCGAAATACGGGTAGGATCGAAAGATGATGATATCGGTATCAAATTATTTATCCTTATTCAATTATGTAGTATCATAATAAAGGTTGATTATCCACGCGTAAATTCCTTTTTAAATTATTCAAATCGGGCCTTTTGTTTAGAAGTTACGACAAGTTTATAACTGGTAAAAGTAAGAAAAACGGGGCAAGAGCATGTCGGACCATGTTCAATGTAGAGTTCCGCAGCTGTTATTACAGATAAATGCACTACATATGAAAAAATACGATTTGCAGCAGAAAGTTAAGTTAAGTAAGTTTATGGTACTTGAGCCCTTTTGAGAGAAGCGCAGTTTTTCGCCAATAACTCAAAGATGGTGTATCGAACCATGTTAAAATATTTTTTCTTTTCTTTTCATTAAGCGTTATTTTCATTTTTTTCTCTGTCACACGGTTCAAAAGATGATGGGGGGGGGAGGTGGCAAAATTTATGTTGTTTGCTGAAAAATGTTTTTTTAAAGCTTTTCAGCTTCTGTAACAATGTATGGCCTGGTGCCCTTTAAATTTTCTTTCTATTATTTAACCATCAAACTACGCAGCAGCTTATACAATGCATATAAATCGATATTCATTATGTTGTTTTTTGTTAATATTCATTATGTTGGTTATTGTGACATATCTATTATAGTTAGACATATACCCACGCGAACTTTTTTGTGGGTAATACTCATTATTAGTATGTAGTACATTATTTTGATGTATTATCAGTAGCTTTCGCAGCGCACGCCAAATAAGCAAAAATTTTAATGCCTTGAATTACATTATTGCAATTTTCGTAGTGATCTCTAATTTTTTGACAGTAAAATGTATTACTCCGAGCCTATGTTACTCCCCGATAATGTAACTTTCTAATGGTGAAAGATTTTAGAGCAATTCTTGATTGTATATATATAAAAGGTAAGAGGTAAGAAAGGTGTGGTCATATTCAAGGGTTGGTATGTACCCATTATACTGAGTGCATATACCTAATTTTATCAAAAACGGAGTACCCTAAAAAAATATTTATTATTTTTTCCTTCGATATTTATGTTATGAGTGAAAAGTTATTAATTAAAAAAAGTACTACTTAAAAAGTTCTATGCCATAATAATTCAATCAAATTTTGTAACCAGCAATTTTTATGCCATACACCTTTCACTACTGAATTTTGACAAAAAGAATATACTATAACTATGTAATAATAATGCACTATGGTACTAGCTATGGCATCATTGTAGGTAAAATAACGTACCCAATTCGCTGCTGAAATTTGACTACACCTTTCTGTTACACCCTGTATTTATTCAGTATAAATAAAATGTATAAATTACATTAATGAATTGTTGGTATATCGGTATATCGGTATATCGGTGCCTTTGAGAATAATTACATTTTAATTGTAAAAAATCACGGCGCAATTTTAGCTTTCTATGACTTCAGGAAGTACCTACCCTAACAGTTTTGGTGATCATCAGTCAGTGTGTGACGAAATCTGAGTATTTTAGATATTATTAATTTATACAGTTTAATAGTTATACCGTTGAAACTTGGTGTATCTAATAAGTACTCTATGTACATCATATATTGAAAATTAACACTGTTAAGACTAAATCTATAGGAATCAAAAATACGAACGCGCTTTCGTTGTCTCATCTAGGCGGGAGCCATCATGTTGTGTTACTTAATTTGAGCCAATATGCCATTTTGTTTGCTTTGCTCTGGCTTTATCCTGCACAGGTTGAGCAGTGTGCCTCCAGAATCGGGACAAAAATTGTCTGTTCCATTTGGGAATCGAACCCACAACTTCTTGCACAGTAGTCGTATGCATTTCAACCGCGCACTGAGGAAATTTAAATTTCGTGATCAGGATCTATTCTATGTAATATTACGTGATAACTTTAAATTAGGTGAAAGTAAATATATTCACGATCAAGCAGGAATGTTGGTGGAATCCGGATGTTTTGCTCTACATCCGTGACCTACGCACACTTACAGGGTATTACAAATCTCCTCGTTTACACAATCATATATTGCGCGCAACTCCCGACGCGTGACGCTCGCGCCACAAGGCCGCAAGGGCAGTCCCCGCGCCACCGCCACCACCACTCCACATCATACGATCGACTCATTCATCCGATATTAATTAAAGCAAGTGCAACCAGATGCCCCAATTGCATCAGGAAATGCCTCTGATTCAATCTTGTCAATGATATCTTAACGAAACTCAATACCTACGCGAGTAAAGTGCCGTATAGCCACGGTGGCGTAGTGAGGGTGTCGACCCTACATGGGAAAGCATTTTGTGTCATCATCACTACATAGTATAAAACAAAGTCGCTTTCTCTGTCCCTACCTAAAACTACGCAACGGATTTTGAGGCGGTTTTTTTTAATAGATAGAGTGATTGAAGAGGAAGGTTTATATTATGTAAAATAACATAGTGGAGAAATAAGGAGCGGTGCAGCAATAAGAAATGTTGTAAAAACGGGGAAAATTTACGCAGACGAATTTGCGCGGGTCAGCCAATTGTGTTCGACGCAGGGCTACCCTACTCTATTGTTCTCAATTTTTTTAGAAAAAGACGATCCCTCATTAGGGTATAAGCCCTGTGTCGCGGGGGACTTTACAATACATACATACAAGTCACGGACACAAAGTACACCCAAACTCGGATCAAAGACCGAGACGATTGCGAGACCGACTTCTTAGCCATTAGTCTGCCGCCGCTTTTCTGTGTACGATTTGCATTTTTAAAGGTATTTCAACAAACATTTTTTCATATTGTCCTTAAGAGAGCTCACCTTCTACTTAATCAGTCTCTGTCTCTGAGGCAGCTGCAGTTTTAAACCTATTGATAGGTATCAACATTTAGGTACATTATCAGATCCTTTACAAGTTGATTTGTATGCCTTTGTACCCTTTCGCTTATTTTTCTCTTTGACGTTAAGAATTCATGAATCTCGACATATTTTAATTAATATATAGTTCTCATTTCAGATGGTTTTTTTATATATGCTTGGGCATAACTCCGTCGAATATAGACGAATATTATATATAAAATGCATAAAGATCTGATGATGAGTTTCGAAGATAAACAACAAAACTCTTCAATAAACGCCAGCAAATCAACCGTGTTTTGTTTTTATAATTTATCTTGGGACAACACACACACAACGCTGATCCCAAACTATTTATTATACTGAAATTAAAGCGCATTACAATTGCAACCTGGTTAAACGTCAAGAAATTTTAAGGTTAATAATGCGCATTTATTCCTACTTTGTACTATAAACCAAACAACTGATGAACATACTTATATATTTTTAAATACATACATATTATAGATAAATAACACACAGACACAGAATAAACCATCGTGCTCATCACACAAAGTTTTATCCTGGGTGGGGATCGAACTCACGACCTCCGGCTTAGCAGTCAGGGTCACTAACCACTAGACCAACAGGCCTACGTGATATAAGTAGAGTTAAAATGCTACTGACAGCAGACCATTTGCGAAACACTGGCCTAATTCTCTACAAACACATATGACAGACTACTTACTGACTTCTGCGCTACACTTGATCTTGTCCTCGGCAATATAGCACAATGCACTCATTCATTACACTAATTGCTAGCTGTAACACATATATACGCTATATTTGATTGAAGTTTAAAAAAGAAGCTTTTGTAAGCCATGGTGGTGCTTTTGATATTTCTTTTGGGGCATTATTTTTCAAACTTTGCAGAAATCGTTAATAACATAACAATTTTTTTTCTCCAAGTTCCGATTGTATCTGATTATGATACAGATGTTTGCTGTGGTCATCACCGGGTGTATTTTGCTATGATCTGACGCAAAATACCAATATATTACTCATAAAGTCGTAACTCTTAATTATTGCAGTTAACTGTTAAGTAAGCTCGCGTCATACAGACGTCAATGCTTGCGGTTAACTAATTGTTGTGAAAGATTAGTCAGATAATGTCGAAGAAATTGCTCCGAGAAGTAGATCCTGGTGATGGTTCGTGTTTGTGATCAGCCAACATTTGCGTCAGAGTTTGTTTGTTTATAGTTCAAACACGGATAACTACATATAACGTCTTCGGAAACTAGGTAAGTACTATGCACGTGCTTGGAATCTGCCACGTCGTGTTTTTTAAGTACTTACTCATTATAGGATTTCCCCAACAGTAATTCATGAAACATTCTCATTCATCCGACTGAATTTAGTGTGTGGGTGTGTACGTATGAGTCATGAATGGAACATATTTCTTAATTTCTGAGAGGTGGCTCGTTCTTGTAAAATTAACAAATGTGTTTTAAATTAACTGGTCATTAGCAGCAGGTGGTTATCAATTAGGAAGCTATAGTATTACAAATATCAGTTACATCATTTACATCAGATATATACACTGACGGACTTATAAACTGCATCAAAGTAATAGACGACTTTGAAATAAATATTTTAACCAAGTATGCAAACTTTCTATACAGATTTAAATTGAAACCTCTAGATTGGTTCGTGAACTTTAAAACAGCGTAGGATCATATCTTTAAGTTTAAGTTTATGTACTGGAAAGGACCTTAAGACCTTTTTTGAAGAAAAAACAGAAGTTTAAGGAAAAATTGTTTAATTAAAAAATTGGTTTTAACAATAGACACAAACTTTATGCAAGGGTTTATTTGTGTTTTAATAAGGTGTATTACCCCCACGTGCCCTTATTACGGATTCTAATCGGTTCCGCATAGATTTTATAAGGGTTTTTAAAAGATCTTGCGGAATATTGTCCCATTCTTCTGAAAGTGCTGTTCTTAGTGCTGCCACTGTCGTAGGCGAAGGGTTTCTCGCATATACAGCTCTTTTTAAATTGTCCCAAACATGCTCGATGGGATTAAGATCCGGGCTGCGTGCTGGCCAATTCATTGTACGTATCCCAACCTCTTCGCAATAATGTTGAACTTGTGCAGCTGCATGCGGCCGGGCATTATCCTGCATTAAAGTAAAATTTTCGCCTATGAATCCCATGTAAGGCACCACGTGATCTTCTAATATCTCTGTTATGTAGCGATGTGCTGTCAAACCCCCTCTATTACCGTTTTGACGGACCATGTCTATGAACACAAGTTCTGTTCGCCCGTTCATCGATATGCCACCCCAGACCATACATGAACCGCCTCCAAAAGGAACACGCTCCTCAATGCAACTTTGAGCATATCGCTCCCCACGTCGACGATAGACTCTTCTGCGACCATCTGCACCATATAAACATGTCCTACACTCGTCCGTGAACAATACAGAGGCCCACTGCTCTTCTGTCCAATTCAGGTGATGACGCGCAAATCTTAAGCGAGCTTGTCTGTGAGCTGCAGACAACTTTGGACCATTTGCTGGTCTAAAAGGGGTGATAGCCGCTTCCTTTAACCTTCTTCTTATTGTTCGTGCACACACGTTTTTTCCACGCACTTCATTAAGCTCGGTTTTGATGTTAACTGACGTGAGGAAACGATTTCGCAGGGAAGTTGTAACAATAAATCGGTCATCACGACCTGTGGTTGCTCGAGTTCTGCCTGTACCACGTCTCCTCCTGTAAGAACCTGTCTCTACAAACCTTCTGTATATTCTACAAACCGTAGACTGGTTTAAATTTAAATTTCTACCAATCGTTCGTTGATCCAAGCCCTCCCGCACCAATGCTACAATTTGTGCCGCTTGTTCGGACGAAGTATCCATATTATGGTTCAAAAACTCTCGATGTGTTAAAAAACTAACCCAACAATTATGCTGGTAACAATAATTCAATTGACCAAACAAAAAAAATCAATGAGAATTAATTTAAAACTTTGCTATAAATAACACGCAAATCTGATACTACGAGTAAATTTTCTTTTCCCGGCTATATTCATTTGTTTTACCGCAGTTCTATTTTTAAATTTAATTTTTTTTTAAGATTAAGAGCCAGTCTTTCCATATTTATATAATTTAATCTAAAAAGTTTGCATACTTATTATAAAAAAATCCTTTTAGAGTAAACCTGAACTTTGATGCAGTTTATGAGTCCGTCAGTGTATATATATATATAAATAAATATATATATATATATACATATATCTGATGTAAATGATGCCCGCTGAAGAATAATATATATATATATAGAAAGCTGTCAGTCAGTCCATTTGTTTGTGGTTAAAGATGCAACGTGTTTAAAACGTCGTGTAATCTAAAGGTAAACAGTGCACGATCATGTATATGGTTTTGTGGGCATTTGTCTTAGTTGTAAGATTATTTTACTGAAATTGTCTTAGTAAATATTTAAATAAATAATGTTAATCCCTATATTATTTTAAACCCAATGCCCTTATCTGAAGTAGAAATGAGACTGACCCTGAAGAGTAAAAAGATGAAAACAAAGTTGTATATCATCGTATCGTTATCGTTTGATATCAGTGACGTCGCCCGGCAGGTGTCGGTGGTTATCACTCGTTATGTGGTTACGCTAACTACACAGAGCGCGGCGCGCGGCCCCACGCAGTCTGGGCGCGCGCCACGTCTCGTGAGCGCGCACCTGCGCTGGCGCCGATCACAACGTACATCATGCAGATTGTAGAGCTTCGCTACGATAATGTTCAGACTGAAATGTACTAAACACAATGCCTGCTACGAGAACTCACGTAACATGGAACAAAACCGCTGCAATAAATTGAACAATTATTGAATCACTCTTCGGTTCATTATTTGTCGAACAACAACACTTTCCCCATCTTGAAACAAGAAATATAATAAATACCTAGTTTGTCAAGATAAAGATACAATACCCGAGACCACGATAGTTTCTAGTTTCGATTTAGCGATTAGGTTTTGAAACTCTTATGTTGGAACCATTTCTATAAGTATTTTTAAATAAGGAGAAGTTTTACCAAAAACCTTATAACCGGCTACGACAGTATTTTTAGACCATTTCAAAGCCGAAACAATCCAACTTTCATTATAATCCCAAATTATCATTTATTTCGGACAATGATCCATATTGGGTCAGTATTACAATTTACATGTTAGGTACAGAGTTACTTAAACAAGCATATCAACAGTATAAGTATAAATATCTGATGTAAATGATGCCAGCTGTAGAATAGTACCACCCCATGTGTGGACCCCGGTGTCCTCAAGTCGGAGGACGGACAGCAGCGTCTTCGGAGTACTTTAAAGCTGCGATCGCCAAACGCTCGCCAAGTTAGGCCCGAATTTAGGATGGACGTATGCTCGCCAGTCGCTTGAGAAGTCCAAGTCGCAAGGGTTCATACCATCGTAATGTTAAATTTGGAACCAATCATCTAAGATTTTTTGTTCTTATTCACACAATAAATAACCTCGCGTAAACTTGGAGGACCAGACACCTAGGATGCTATCTAATCAGCTTATTTATAATTGCAATAATTGAATTTTTGGAAGATAGAAAAATTTGAAGTCCAGACCCAGGAATCGAACCCGAGACTTCCGTAAGCCAAACCGGGGCCGAAATCGAATCACCTATCTGGACTACGTTACTAGACCTCTAACTTTTCCATCCTTTCATGCTCGCGAGTTGGGTCCTCGCATGCGCCATCTAGCCGGTAGTTAAAGAACTAACACGGTTTGTTTTATAAAGTGATTGGCAAGAAATGCCTATAAAATTACTATATTATTTATAATTGGTATTTTACAGAAGAAGACAAAAATGTGCTATTAAAAATACTCTTTGTATTTTAATAGCACATTTTTGTCTTCTTCTGTTTTTTTTAAATAAAATAAAAAATAAAGATGAACGATTCGCTTGTTAAAATGTACCTAATAATTTATTATGAATAAGTAGATGTGAAACGGAATCGATTAGCTATTCATAACGATGTAATAGTTTGATCAACTGTTAACTATACCTAAACGAATATTTACCTGTAATGACGTGTACAGTGACACATAACAGTTTAATATATTAGTCCATATATATATATGTTTCCTTGTAACCTTACCTTGTAATTTAAATTCTACGAAAAAACACGTTAGTTCTGAATTAAATTTTAAATCATTCGTGATAGCAAGAACAGTCAAAAATCCCGAGCGTGATTTATTCACGTCACAGCTGATTGAAATGCGCGTGCGCGTGTATTGTGTGGCCGCCGCGCTGCCGCGCTGGGTCTACGTGAGCCTGCGCATGCGTAGCGCCCACGCACCGTTGCCTTACTACGGACCACTCGCGGCCATGGCATTAACCTACCTGCACCTTTGAGCAACCCACATTTGGAATAGCTATGAATGAATACTGACTTATTGTGTTCTCTATTTCGTCTAACGGATGATACAAGTAAGCATTGTCATTCAACAATACGATATTGATTCAATTTCTCTGTTCTCTCGTTAATTTTATGTTACAATAGCTGTCCCGTGCAACTTCGTATGCGTAAATTTCTCATGTTTTTGCAACATTTATCATTGCTGCTCCTATTAGTCGTAGCAATTAGCCCATTTATCGAGGAAGGCTGTGAAAGAATTTTTCAATTCCGATCAGTAGTTCCTGAGATTACCGCGTTCAAACAAACAAACAAACTCTTCAGCTTTATAATATTAGTATAGATTCATTTTCTTGTTTATAGGTAATGGGATGGGTAAAGTCAAAAGAAAAAAAGAAAGCAAAAGAAACTTCTTTGATTTCAAAATAAATGTTGATAAACTTTCGCGATTTGTACACATTATTAAAATATATATATTACGGGTCTTAATCGCGTGAATAATTTAAGGTAAAATACCTTGTTTATTGCCCGACGTTTCGACCGTATTGCAACGGCCGTGGTCACGGGAATACATTTATTATTATTTAATTTCAGCTGACGTAAAATGAGTACCTCACGGAATTTACCGTATCAGTACGTAACGGAAAACAGTGTTATCATGAATAAATATATTTTGGGAAGATTACGAGTATGTCGAAAATCACTGTTTGGTTATGTAAAGGATGCCTTTACATAACCAAACAGTTATTTGACTGGCCTGTTGGTCTAGTGGTTAGTGACCCTGACTGCGAAGCCATAGGTCGTGTGGTCGATCCCCACCCAAGATAAAACTTTGTGTGATGAGCACGATGGTTAATTCTGTGTCTGGATATAATTTATCTATAATTTGTATGTATATAGAAATATATAAGTATGTTTATCAGTTGTCTGGTTACCATAGTACAAGCTCTGCTTAGTTTGGGATCAGCTGACGTTGTGTGAATTGTCCCAAGATAAAAAAAAATTACGTTCTAGTTCTTCTTCCTAAGAGACAATAAATCATATACAAATACACGCAAAGAAATCATCTTACACTATTTTTCATAATATTTAAATAAATTATGGACGCAATTACAAACCAAGATGGTACCAAGGTACCAACGTATAACGCATAGGTAAGGTACCTATTCATATAATAAAAGGTCTCAAAGCAACAAAAAATAATCGCAAACGTTCTTAATAGGTAGCAACGTAGTAGGTAACAGAGACGAAAGGCTAAAAAAATGATGAGGCAACCTGATAGAAAAATGATATCTTGCTGGAAATGGTTGTTTGTACCCATAATACTAAGTAACTACAATCCAAAGGGAAACCGATAGTAATGGTGTTCTAAGGACCCTCCGCCGCTGGTAGGTAACGATTTGCAACTCGTTGCTCTACAATATTAACTGTGCCTAAAGTTACACGCTTTAAATTATAGTTTGATGGGTGGATACTGCATATGGTTGGTGATCATTCGCACACCTGTTAGGCGCTTCTTCATGCAAAACCCAGCGCTAGCCGTTTTTAGTGCACTTTTGTAGAGCTATCTGCTCTTTATCCAAAAAGAAATATCAACTAATAAAAATACATTAAATTTCTACACAATTTTGACTCCAAAATGGTAGATTTTGTCTTTGTTAAAGGAGTATAGTGTTTATTTAATCTCCTTACGACGAAACCACAGAGATGAGAAATAATCTACATCTACACTAATATTATAAAGAGGAAAGATTTGTATTTTTGTATGTAACAAATAAACTCAAAAAGTACTGGACCGATTTTAATAATTTTTTTATGTTGGATAGCCCATTTATCGAGGAAGGCTATAAGCTATATAACATCGCGCTACGACTAATAGGAGTGGAGCAGCGACGAGAAATGTTGCAAAAACGGGGAAAATTTACGCATACGAAGTTGCGCGGGACAGCTAGTTATTGATAAAATGCATCTCCTCGTAAAGTGCCATTTTCTTTGATTTGCTACTTACATTAATGGATAGGCAATTTAATAAAATAATGTTTTTGCTAGAAACATTTTTTTTAAGGACCAAAATTTTAATGTATAAAGATTTTATTCCAAAAACTGTGCATTCGCTACAGTGCGGCGAAGAGGGAACAAATGCTCAACATTATTTGGTCAGGGTACGACGACGGCCTTAATGTTTTAGATTCACGCTCCCTAATCGTGACACCTAGGAATAGTGCACATTTTATTAGACTTAACGTCATTGAATTATACCTGATAGAGCGCGTCATATACACGCGCATAACCTATTTGACTTATGCATATACTTAGAAACAAGTCCACGGGTACTTACATACCAACAGCATCGCGTAGGTAGTATTATTAAAATGTTAAGATTGTATGTTGTTTATGTAAAGAGTTTTATTTATAACAGTAAAGGTAGGTAACTATAGTTTTTGTTACAGTTTTTGATCGACTCCACGAAATTGCTATTGATTGACATGTAGGTAAATACATATTGCTACAAACGTAGATATATTTCACTATAATTTAACGAAATTGAAAAAAAAATGTATCATTTACTTACCTACCTTAAGACGGATGTCTTTTTCTTTTAATTTGTAGTTACTTGTAATATTAGAGCAACAGGAACACTCGATGACAGGTGTTGCCCCATTGCTTGGTGACGCTGTCGTAATATGATATTTATGGGAGTATATGTGGGAGTGTGTCCGACTGCTACGCAAGAGGTCGTGGGTTCGATTCCACACGGGACTACACTTTGACAAATTGTTGTTCTGAGTCTGAGTGTACTTTGTGTCCGTGACTTGTATGTTTGTAAAGTCCACCGCGACACAGGGCTTGTACACTACTGTAGGAGTCTTAAAAAAAAATACTATCAGAATTATATTCGACACACAAATAGTGTGTGTGCACCTTTGTTTTGTAATCAAATAAAATAACATTATACAAGTATATGCACTCACAATATTTATGTCTATATCCGACGGCGGCGGCAACAAGCAAAGTAGTCCTTTAAGCAAAAAATATAAGCATATTTGTCCTAATCACATTCTTATAGGTAACTGCATTATAGCAGACTCTTTTACTTATAATTGCATTTGTTAACTCATAACATATTCAAGAGCATTCGTTTTTCTTATGTCAGTGTTATAGTTTGCTACAAGACTGACTTATAATTTTATAACATACTTGAAGTTGCTTTTAAATGTAGTCTTAAAACTGTGAGACTCCTCCTACCCATGTGAACCTTCCTAACTCCAACACAAGCAATTTAGCTGTACAGTAATACAGTTAAAATGCTACTGACAGCAGACCATTGGCGAAACACTGGCCTTATTCTCTACAAACACACTACACACGCTACACTTGATCTTGTCCTCGACAATATAGCACAATGCCCTCATTCATTACACCAATTGCTAGCTGTAACACATATAGCTATATTATATAAGTACGTAGACCAGTAAGTGGGTTGGTGACTTTATTTGCAAAGACAAATACCTACAGATTTATTTCATACAGGAATAATTCATAGGAGTACATTTGTAAAGGTAATATTTTGTCAAGTTAACCAAGACAAATCATAAAATTTGTATGACAAATCACAGTTTAATTATTGACTATTTGCAAACCTACAACCAACTACCTGTCCGCGGGGATTCCTGTAAACAAAGAAATTTTGACATATTTTTGTATGTTTCTTTATACTGTTTTATTATTAGTGCAAATTAAAATGTAGTCTAAAGATAGAATCTATAAATGAATTAAAAGTCCGAGTGCAGTCGTTGCAAGGATTAGCCGAGAAAAAAAACAAAAAACCCCGTCTTTATTTTGTTGTTATAATCAGTAAAACAGAAACAGACTCTTCCATCGTATTTATTGCATTGATTAATACACGTGTTTATAATGTCCATATTACGTGTTCGTATAGTACCTTTACATTCACACGATCAGACCGTAGTGTGCAGTCATTCATAATTACATTAAAGGTAGATAGATACACACCTGCGTAGGTACGTATACATTATACACTTGCGGTTTTATTTTTTAACAATGTTAAACCACAACTGATGTAAGTACTACTTAATATACAAAACAACGTACCCACCTATGTACTGTAGTGAATATTAACGCATGGGATCGGGCAGCGAGCTACGTGCCGCCATCAACGATTACTCATTCACGTATCAACCCGACACCCCCGCCTGGCCGGCCGCCTGAGGCGAAACCGTATTAATGGTTTCGGGGTATATTTCATAACATTCCTTACTGTTGCAAGCCCTAATCGTCATAAAAACATAATGAAGCGGTGTTGCAAAGGGCCCAGCTTTCTACATCTCCATTGATGGACGTTCAAGTTTTTTTGGCAGGTAGAATTCTTTGCCTGTTAGTCAATGGAATTTCATCGACTGGTCCATACATGTCGCGCCGCCCTACTCACGGTCGTTGAACTGCAAACAAGGTCACATTTACTATAATACATATAAAATCACGTGTCGTGTTTATTCGCAGCTGTAGCTAGCTACTAGATGTAGGTAGTGGTGATAATTAAAATAGGATACAATTGGTATGAGTCACGTCATGAATTATGCGTCTCCAATTATGTCGATTAGTGGTTGAGTCAGTTGTTAATGGAGAGAAATGGTCTGACGCGAGCTCTGATCACGCTCCGGTAGGCATGTGCACCTTATTACGTAGTTAGGTCACAGAACACCGAAAGTAGAAATGGCAAGGTTTATACATACGAGTAGGTAGATAATTTGCTCGGCAATGCACGCAGACAGTTATAGATCACTGACAGACACGAAAACTCGACACACCATCTAAACAAAGTGATCCCTGATTTAATAAAGTTAACCTATATATAATAGTAGCCTAGGTATATATTGTTTTAAATTAGACGGGAGGATATCCCAAATTAATCCTGAATCGGCACTGTGACTCATTATGCGTATTCGGGTTTAGTCATGTCATGACACGAGAGCGCATCAATGAAAGAAACCCCAATGTATAGAGCAAGTCATTATTGTTTCTGATCTTCTTTTGTAGTAAGTCTGAGAAACGTTTTGTTTAACGTATTGTTAGCGACAATGATAAATCGTTATTGTATTGGTGTTAACAATTGTGTTAACAATTGGTGGCTAAAAATGAAGGGCGGCAAATAGCAGCTCAATGTTTATAGACACTTTTTTTCTTTCAAATGCAGTTATCTTATCTCTGTAATATCTTTGGGAACTTTTGCCTATTTCAATTCTTCTTGAAATTGGAAACGTGTGTAAATTAACTTCAAGGCACGATTACATTTTCACGTTTTTTTGAAACCCAGTATTACCAAGTATTCTTAGCAATTACCAACTATGTTGTTATAGAATTTGTTCCCTAGGGAGAGGTCTTTGTCCATCTATGACTCATACGGGTGTAGCTCTGAATGGATTCAAAGAAATGGATGACGCGCTTGCAACTTGTATCACTAAGTAATTATTTACTTCAGAAGTATGCGCATGATGATCATGCTCATTGAAATGGGTTATTCCTACAACACCGGCTTGTTAGTTGCGGCAACAGTTGTCCTACTGTACCAGCTTTCAAATCAAATTAAAACATTTAAAACCGAACAGTTTGGCTTAAAAATAGGCTCTTTTACTATTTTGGAAAACATTATCTCCATACACTTAAGGCACTCTAAGTTTGGGGTTTGGAGATTAGTTTATACTTTTAATAAAAGTATTGCATGTTGTTGTGTTGAAAATCATCTCAATTACCGACAAATCTATACTAATATTATAGGGTCAGCTAGTATATAATACAATCAGTCAAGCCCAAAAACATGTTGACAACCATACTCGTAAAATCCGATCGATCCGGCGACGCACTTACCACATGCGGCGCTCTCGCTGCTTGCGCCCGCGCACCCGGCGCGCCCGGCGCGCCCGGCGCGCCCGGCATGTAGTCCGCAGATGGAGGGCGTGTATCCGCCACGCTGTAGGTACGTCACTCGTGACGTCGTGCGCACGAGCATTGCGTCACGCGTACCTCAGGTCCGCCTTAAAACAACTGACCTCCTTATCTTACACGACGAGTAAGCGACACTTGCGACGTAAGACCACCAAACATTGATATACAAACCACCAAATCAAATAACCGTGACTCTATAGAACTTTATTAAGTACGAGCAGGTAAGTGTTATGGCGTGTTTTAAATGTATGACGTCATAGAACACGGTCTAGCGGATGTGTGGTGTGCCTTATTAGGTACGATTATCGTGTGACTTCTAGGTACACTAGGTACTACCCAATACTTATCCTATTGACGCCATTAGGTATACATAATACATACTGTGTCACCGGATACCACAAACAAAAGAAAGGGTCTTCTGTAAAAACTGTTAATTTTAAGACTGGCAGTGAGTTAGTTGCCTCTCCTACTCTGCTATTGCTTAATGGAGAGTCGTGTCAATTTTGTCCGAGACACTCATAATAAGAAAGTAAAGATCATCGAATCTAAATTAATTTTAACATAGGTCTAATCAACTTTACCGTAGCGCTTAATGAACATAGGTACAGGGTGTTCCAGTAAGAGTGCACTTTTTAAATTTGGTGTATTTTTCCCCTGCATGTGTACCTACCCTACATAACACTTAAAACAGTGCATGCATCCAAGTTCGCGTTTCTTTGATTCAAAAAGCTTTCAAATGATGGTAACATAGTATTCAATTTTATGATTTATACCTTCCGATAATATTTCTTGTTTTGTTCAAGTTGTCTTTAATGTCACAATCCTAGGATCCATCTTTAAAATTTGTTTAAAACTAACTACTAATATAGTAAAGAAAACTTTTCCACTTTCAGTATATCCTTAAAGACATTTCGCCAGTGCAAAAGTTATCGAGTCATGATAATGGCTAAAATGATCTCACTCCACATCCGAGGAACTATTACACATGCTAAAACCCAATCACAAAATGTCTACGTACGTCAATCTTAATTCTCATATGTTTTTGAGATCACTACACTCAAAGCCATATGTGAATTACACGCATTGCGCAGAATATCCGTGGTGTGAGCTCAACGCTCCGAGATTGAGGATATGACACATAAGTTGCGCAACACCGCGCACGCGCCATGCTCTGCAATCTTGTATTAACTAATATTGCGCAACGTTATCTCGTATTAATTGCTTTCGTTTCACTAGCATCTGCGCTGAAGTAGTTGAGGACTCACAGTTGCATCTAACTGACGTCGGATGTGCTAGTGACTTACCCTAAAGGTCTCATTTCAAAAGCACACGAATCGTTCAAAAATAAATCCTAAGTAATGGTGACCAACTTGGCCGACTAGTTTACTACTAGACCGGCTATTTTACATCTGGTAAGAAAAATCATAGTCACGTCAGTTCTTGTATATACATATGTCCAAAGCGAAATATTTTAATGATTATGTATGTTATATATTTGGGTATTACAGTTTACAGTTACAGTACTAGCTATGTTATTTATGTACGTTTACTTTCTTTGTTACATAAAATAAAAATCTAAACACCAAAAAATCGAAGTAAATATTACACTTTTATTTACCATACTCCTACTGTTTTTTTTTTAATTACACTGAGCAATTGATAAAATGAAAATTTAACGTTAAAATGTATAATTGTAAAACGATGATTAATACCTGTTATGTTTATTAATTATCCGTTACATCTCTCTATCTGCCTGCCTGTTGATCACGTGGTCATCACATCTTCAGTCTTAATATAAATACCTAACCCAGAAATCGTCTTTAGTAGGTAAGCAACTGAAGCTAACGTAATCTTCAAGTTGTCTATACTGTACGTACCTATATATTATATACCATTTCGATAACCAGAAGTAGAGTAGAGATTTCGAAATATAGAGTTATTATAATTCGCGCCAACTTGCGTGTTACATGTAACAAACATACACTAAGCTCATCTACTAATTCGATTAAACAGCAATCGACAATCAACATCGCTCTATCTAACAATAACAAAATTAAGGCAAAAGCACCTAATTCCGCGATATTTTCACCATAACTTATTATAATATATTATAATATCGAGCATATAACGGCAAAAATCACGTTAATCACGTTTTTTGTATGGGAGCATAATTTTTTTTTTTTTCTGTTTTTAGTATATCCATTTTTTTTTATTTATATAAAGATAACTAGCAATGTGGGATTGTAGTCCCACATTATTAGCAATCCTGTTGACCCCTCCAGCTAAGCTCTATGGCTTGTGTTAGGAGTGGGTTCACGTCGGTAGTAGAATGGTCAGGATATGTTGTTATAGCGGCAACAGAAATACATCATCTAGGAAAATTTCAGGTGTCTAGCTATTACGGTTCATGAGATACATCCTGGTGATAGGCGGACAGTGGAGTCTTAGTAACAGGGTCCCGTTTTTACCCTTTGGGTACGGAACCCTAAAAAAAAGAGGGGGGGGGGGGGCGTTAAAAAATCAGAGTTGTTTTATTATTCCAGAAAATATACAATTTAAGAGCGCTTAAGGGTTGTACTTTGTATAAACTTCTATATAAAGACTGTAAAATAAAAACTATTTAAAGTTATGTAAACATAAGTTTTTTTTAATAATATATAATATTTGTATGTGTAAGTACATCTAAGTATATCGAATAAAAGTAATTTAAATAACAAACATTCTTTCAGTTACTAAAACCATACAAAAAACATAACGAGCTGCGTAAGATAATGAACACTGTATTTAACGTGAGTCAATATCACGGTATTAGGCACTCGCACAACCTTATTCCGACTAAAATACATCGGAATAGCGATTTAAAACACTAAACCAAATTTTCTAATGCCGAGTAATAATAATAATATATAATAATATCTTGGGACAACTCACACAACGCTATCTGATCCCAAACTAAGCAGAGCTTGTATTATGAAAACCAGACAACTGATAAACATACTTATATATTTCTAAATACATATATAGATAAATAACACCCAGACACAGAATAAACCATCGTGCTCATCACACAAAGTTTTATCCTGGGTGGGGATCGAACCCACCCAGGATAATAATAATAATAGAATAAGTCTTAATTGCAATATCATTTAACAAATATAACACTCAGAATTATATTAAAACACATTAATACTCAAATGTGAAGTGTTTTCGATAAAAAATACCTATAACGTTAATAATATTTCAACCTAAACAAAAACTGACACAGTATAATATAATAATAATAATAGAATAAGTCTTAATTGCAATATCATTTAACAAATATAACACTCAGAATTATATTAAAACACATTAATACTCAAATGTGAAGTGTTTTCGATAAAAAATACCTATAACGTTAATAATATTTCAACCTAAACAAAAACTGACACAGTATAAAACTCATTTGAAACACTATTTAAATACATTGGAATAAGGTGCAATTTTTAGAACCCCTTGGAATTGGATGCCTTTACCATAACATTATGTAAACGCCTCGAAAAACCCACTGATTGAATAAATTAACTGCGTTCTGTTCGACGACTATTTTGTAACTATAAATAATATATTGCAACAAATACATAAATACTTGTAAAGGTGCAATTTATGAACCTTGCCTTCGGACAGCTTCACAAACCGGTTGTTAGAGTAAAACAGTAATTACCTGGCTTCTGATGACAAGTTCCTCAAGAGTTGATCTAAATTGTTTATCAATATAGATCTTAAATTCTTCAAAAACATTCTAAGAAATATATTTTTGGAGGTCACCTGTTCATAGATGGAGATTATTACCTACACGAATATTTAGACTGGACTGACTCATTTTCACGCTAACTTGCACGAGGGAAATCTTTGTCTTTTTTCTTATGTGTCATATACAAACCGTTATTTTCCGATTACTGTTTTGATTGCATGACCGTGAGTTGTTATTGCTTATAATTTGAGTGTTCCGTCAAACACACTAGACCCACGCATTGCGTTATGTATATTACTACCTACCTAATGCATATTAACAATCTATGTAAGTAAGTATACATACTGTCCACGTAGTATCAGCTAAAGAATAGTACCACCCCATCTCTTCCCGTGGGTCGTGTGTTGTTTTGTGTATTGTGTTTCGTTGTGTCGATAAGGCGACTTAGAGATTTCTTATACAATAATTGCATTTTTTTTTGAAAGATAGAAAAATTTGAAATCCAGACTCAGGAATCGAACCCGAGACTTCCGTAGTCAAACCGGGGCCAGAAGCGAACCACCTATCTGGACTATGTTACTAGATTTCAAATTTTTCTATCTCTTAATGCTTGTTTGTAAAGTCTTTGGCAAGAAATGCCTATAAAAATTAGAGATTTCTTCTCTGTTATTTGTCCTCTGCGTACTTTGAAGTCTTACTGTGATCGCCTACCTGCACTCCAAGCGTGGTGATTATGGCAATTCCCCACAGGATCATAAATAAGTAGGATCTACTGGGGAGATCGGAGCCCTGCAATGGGATATCATATGGGTCAACAAACACTTACCTAGTTGATCTATTTTGTACATATAGAATTCTATCGTAAAACAGTAGCTGATAGAACAGAAGTTTCTTGGGGCATGGTCTCATTCCACTGAAGACAAAACACAGAAGGAATGTTCGGTGCATTTTCAAGAAAAATATAATATCATCTGGAGTAGTCTATAGATAGAAGCCAGAGCTTGTCTGAACGTTTGATTAGAGCTATCTCGCTCTGCGCGGGGGCCGTAGACGTGTGCCGCTCGGTCAAGGTCGCACGGAGAAAGAGGACGGTCGGACGCGTCGCGCGCGCTCAGTGAAAGTAAAACAAGTTCCTGCGTGTAACGTTGTATGAGTGTATGACGCATGCGTGGCGTGTGTGGTGCAATCTGCTCTCTTTCACTTGCCGGTGTAAACATGACCCGGACTTTTTGGCAGGTCGTAGACCAGGGCGTAGTATAACGGATACACGTAAGGACTGCAGCTACGTGACGAAATCACTGCGTAAGTAGGTACACTTCAAATTATCTATTGTGGACACAGCTGATTATGAATAGATTCATTCATGTTGTATTTTGAGGGTTATTTTATAGAGACTAATTGTTAGGTGTAGCGAACCGCAGTTGCGATATAGAGTCATTCGGGGCACAAGTACCTACGCACTTTTCTATTGTTTCCTATAATGGATTGAAATTAATATACTATTGCATACAAATTTCCGTTTTATCTGAAGTACATATAATACAAGTTTAAAATACTAAAATTTTGTCGTAGTTTTAATGTGGCTCCTCAATCTATACACAAGAGCATGAATTTCCATGAAATAAATTGTTCAATTAACACTCCAAAACATAAGTATAAGTAGTGAGTGGGTTCAAATTTGTAGTATGTGGACAAAGAAGTAAAGCTGAGTGACTTTAGTAAGCAAACGCGTTATAATTGGCTCCTCAATCCTGATGTTCTATAAAATAAATCATTGAATGTGAACCTGAGATCACAACGAAATCAAAAACCAGAGACACTAACATTTAGTACAAATGTCTATGAAAAATAAATCACTTTTCAATATTCCTGCCTGAATATTTAAAAAGCTTGGTTTATTACCGTTACCGTCTCTTTCTACGAAATATGTATGTTTGTGTATAAAAATAAAGAACTATTTAAGACAGCAGATGAGGTGCATTGTCAGAACAGACGTGATCCTTTCAAATTGGTACTTAGCGATATACCGAGATTAACCAAATATGTATAACAAAAACCGCCTAGCAATGTGTATTAGTATCTACAATAAACTGCCAAACCATCTAAAAAGCCTGAATATTAGATTATTTAGAAATAAGCTGTACGCATGGCTAAATGAAGCCAACTTTTATAGTTTAAAAGAGTTTCTGAACAAAAAAGTTGACGACTTTGTATATTTTTAAAGATTATTTGCATGCTTTACTGCAGCAAACATGTTTGTACCTATTTTATTTGTAACACCACCATATACCATGTTTTATGCATTTTTTTTTATTATTATTATTTATTATGATTTCTTAAGAACTCGCTATTAAGAGTGCCCCTATTATATGAATGAAACCTTGACGATGATTTTTTAAATTTATTTTTTAACTAATCGAATAAAAAATATATAAGTAAGTATGAACAGAGGAGATTAGATTCTGGTTTTATATGTTTTAGGTATTAAGTAGTCAATTTTAAATAGTATATAACTATAGATATAGCAAATAGTAGAATTCAATAGTATCCGTACAAGTCAACAATTATGACATAATTATAGGTAGAATAAGTACTTCAGAAATATAGTAATAAATATATTTAAATGTTTGCGCAAAATTGCTTTTAAAAACACAAATCCTTATTATGGGGTGTGAAAAATTGATTTGTCTTTTTAAAAAAAAATGTGTTTTTAAAAGCAATTTTAATGTGTTAATGATACCTCGGTTGTTTTACTGTTGTTGTAATGTATTATTTATTGAATTGAAGCTATGTCTAAGGTGAAATGGCAGTTTAAATAAAATAATAATAGTAATGTGGATCTACCACATCATTGGTAAGGTTTCGATTATCGCAGTTTTATCGAGCGCTCGTCCGCCCCCACGTTGTCGTAAGAACACTAATGGACAAACTTCGTGCGCTGACGCATCTACCGTTACCCACATACCCACGTCACTCGTGCTCGACGCATCACCAGGAATTCTCAACATCTGATCTTAGAAATAAGATGGTAAGGAAAACCATTCTTAATCAGATTCATGATTGCATAAATAAAAGATCCTTCCTTCCTTCCTTCCCTACAGAAGTATCTACTACGAATTTTTGCTTTACATTATTTATTTTTTTATAAGCTAAGTAAGTTGTAAGTCGTTTATTACAGCGATAAAAAGTGGTCCGAGGTTTGTCTACCCTTGGCTTCAAGCTATTTACTTTATCTACTACTAGCTGTCTCCGCGAATTTTTGTGAATTGGGTTCAATTGTAAACCATTCTCGATTCCAATGGAACACACAAAGAAAATTTCATCAAAATCGGTCCAACCGTTTAGGAGGAGTTCAGTCACATACACACGCACAGAAGGATCTATACTAATATTATAAAGCTGAAGAGTTTGTTTGTTTGAACGCGGAGATTACTCAGGAACTATGGATCCGAATTGAAAAAATCACTTTCACTGTTGGATACCCCATTTATCGAGGAAGGCTATAAGCTATGTAAAATCACGCTACGGCCAATAAGAGCGGAGCAGCAATAAGGAATGTTGCAAAAACGGGGAAAATTTACGCAGACGAAGTTGCGCGGGACAGCTAGTTATAAATAAAAGATTAACTACTGAAATGTGACCGAATCTTTTTATTATATATACTTTATATTCAGTTTATTAATTTTTGTATCACCAAAAATCACACTAATAAATGATTTGATTCATTATTTCTTAACATTTAATCCAAAAACCTATGAGCGTTTGTCCGGAATGCTTTACAATCTGCAGTTATAATATGCTAAGCAATATAAAATACGAAACTTATATTTAGGTACATAATACAAATTACATGTTTTATGTTACGTTAGTATGTGCAGACAGATTATTATTATTTATTTGTAATTACATCACTGTATGTATAGGTATATTAATTATAAATAGATCACAATGCGGCGGACATCAATAACATCCTGCTAATTGTGAAAACCGCAAACCACAGGAAGATATTCGTTTATTATTATTATTAAGTAAAACTATTTAATAACATTAGAACCTGTAGTATACCTGTGTGCGTCACACGTTTTCACCTTTCTGTGACTTATGATTTTGATTATCGAGAGCTGCTTAATAGTAATTTTTGATCATATATAGGTTGCGATTATATACACGAATTTGCTAATGGAGCGCGGTCGCCCGGTCTACAGCTTACTCTTGCCAAGAACAAGACACTTTAAATAATTCTTTCTCTTGCCTTAACTTCCAACTCACCTGTCTGTTAAATTACTAATTTAAAACGAAGCGCCATTTAACATTAATCATTAATATGGATATTCGGACGTTGAAAAGGACAACCTCTAGATAATGTACATAGTTTTATATGCTTACTTTTATGAGATTGTTAAATTGTGATGAGTATCAAATAGTAGATTTACGTTATTGTAAATTATTTAATTATATGTTGTAGTTTAACGGTCGGTTTCAATAATCTACCTATCGATGGATTTGGCTACTAGAGGTAGAATTTTGACATATTTTGTATGGAACTTATGTCAAATATTTAACTCCAGTAGCCAAATCCATCGATAGTTAGAGTATTGAGACCGGCCGTAAAACTCATTTATCAACGGTGGTCACGGGTCGACTGATGACCAATAAAAGGTTCGTACCTTTAAATATTTCACGCAATTAAGCCCCTATAGCTTTCTAATGTATGTCGATCTGTTCTGTCATCAGTGAGTCACAAAATTCTTTAGGTCTTCAGTTACTGGAACAAATACAAAACTAGGAATGTTAAAAGTAGGTACACCTCGTTAGTTTGCAAAGAGATAAGTACTTAGGTACTGTTGTACGTTTCATTGCTTGCATCGTTAATTACATGTCCCACTAACATTAATATGCGAGTTCTATGAACTTTAGACATTGACTGTATTATTATAATTAGTGAATCTCATGGCAGAGAATGCTTTTAGCATTAAGGCTGCCTCTGTACAGCTTTGTGCATACAGTTTTAAATAAATAAAATAAATATATAAACATTTTATTTTTTAACTTTTTAGTTTGCTATTTATCGCAGTAGTTTGTCTGTTACATCTACTAGATGTGGTCTATTTGCTTTTTACTTTTTTTTTTTCTAGAAAAGATAACTAGCAATGTGGGATTGAGTCCCACATTACTAGCAATCTTGTTAACCCCTCCAGCTAAGCTCAAAGGGTTGTGTTAGGAGTAGGTTCACGTCGGTAGTATAATGGGTAGGATTCGAACCCGCGACCTCATAATTGCGAGACCGATGACTTAGCCATTGGGCTACCGCCGCTTCAAATTCAAATTTCTATTGACGAGATGTGGATTAATTGTTACTAACTAGCGATCGTGCTCCATTAAATTATTTAAGGTTATTTTCGTTTCCTAATGTCAGGTATCGTCATGCTCGCTAAAATATCATTACTTGTTGTTATATTACTAATAAGAGGGTAGTTGCATCTACCCAGGCTAATTTAGGTAAGTACGTGTGACTTGTCAAATAAACCAGTGCGTTTCTGGCTTACTCTCAACGTTCGTAGATAATAGTGGCGACGAATACCGGCGATGAAAGAAAAAAAAAATGTCTCACTTTGGATTTTAGACTAGTTTTGACCATAGGCCTCCATACGTGGAGAAATTACAAGCAGCTATTTTCTCAGTAGTTTATTGTGAACGATTTAGACGATGTAAAAGACTCGGAGTGAAGCGACGAGCTATACTGCTAAGTGCTCGTATTTTTTTGTGGGTGCTTTCAGCACTCGCTAAAAAATAAGGTTTAATTAATGACCAACAACAAACCAGTGCGTTTCTAGCTATCCGTTGTTTCATTACTCCCAACGTTCGTACATAACACTTGTGGTGGCGGTTTGGGTCGGCTCGTCTTCTTTCCCTCCAATATCGCGAAGGGGATGATGGCTGAGCCATACATCATCATCTATGGGTGCTACTTGGGGTGACCTGTCGGCCTTGTCATTATCATCTTATAGGTTTATTTTTTAATTAGTGATTTATATATAATCGAATGTCATTTAAAAAAAGTGGCTATGAGTTTTAATTGCCAAGTTCTTTTCTCACGGCTTTACTCTTGCGAACTTGGCATTAAATAATGTAGAATTATTCTTATAAAGATTGATTGATTGATTGATTCTATTTCAAATTTTGTCTGTCAATAATCGTTGCATTTTGTTACTTAAGTGATCAAAATACTTTGAGTTTTAATTATGAAGCAGTTATTGTGTATTATGTCAAACTTTGTGTGTTACCTACAGTGAGTAATAGACCTACAGGTAAAAAAGTTGGTCGAAGCCACGTGCGTCAGTGAAAAACCTTCCGAGTGACTCAATAACTTTAGTATTTCATAATGTGTGAAAGAACTGTTGTTGTATCATACTTATAGCTAGATTACAGATTCGGAAAACCCCTCAGTTTGACCATACCTACCCAATCATATCTTTAGAAGGAAAACTGGTAATATGGCAATTATGAGCCCGATGAATAACATTACATACCCACTAGTTAATTTCGAATGTTGGGTCATATTTATTATGTTATAGCGTGTGAAGAGATTCTGAGGAAGCGGCACGTTCCACCGAGTGAGTCACGCCGCCCGCAGCCTCCGGCCCGTGCGGCGCACGCGCAGCCTCCGAGTTCATCTGAATCGTTACCTCGGAGCGCCGGGCGCCGGCCCGTGCCAGCTACCAATTCCCATTAAACTTTTCGATTTGCGTCATACAACGGCTACCGACGTCAAAATGATAGCATGTATCGTCAAGTATCCGTTATATGTGTAGGAGTCACTGAGAATAATTTCACTAGCTGTTATATTTTACAATGTTTTACTTTAATATGCTTTAACTATGAATTGCATAAATATTTTAGGGTTAAATACGCTCTATATTGCCTCATTTTCGCCTACGTTGTGTATAATAGTCACGGGCACGGGTGTACACAAGTCATCAACATTGAACGCGGTTAAATTGATTAAGCACTTGCTAGTGTCTTGCCGTCAACAGACTCTATCCCATAGACGTATAGACCTGAACTATGGCCCGTACATGCACAGCACACGTCTATGGGTTAGAGTCTGTTGACGGCCTAACCTCACAAAATTGACCACTTTCTAGAAATAGACAACGCTGCTTTGAGGACAATACCTGTCAAAGAGACAGGGCCGCACGAGACATTTCTCTCTTTCACGCTTTGCAGTCAATATTTACTTTTTATTTGAAAGGGATTGCGCGGTCCAGGTCTAAACGTAGTATATTTAATTTATGATAGGCACAGAGATAGGTAAGAAAACGAAACGACAACTACTTTAGGTACTCTTTTTTACTACATATTACATAAAAGTTATAAAAACAAGATAATACTCATCTAAGTAGTTACCTACTTGTTATTTGGTTAGTGAAACGTAAAAACCACAATGAAACAACCAGTATTTAACTTACCTTCATCTCAGCGCCAAGTTAGTTGGCTGTAGGTATTGGTTTACCTATTCTTATCTGAACATAATGCTAGGTAAACCCCACTGGTTTATTGTCATTATGAGATATAGCAAAAAATAGATAAAATTAGACGCACGCGCCAAGTCCAACGCGATACACCTAGTTAATTATTTAGTTACTGGTAAAAATCTTGTTTCCCAAAGTCGTGCTCTCGCGCACGCTGGGGCACCCGTAGTACGAACCTCAGGGCGCGCTTGCGGCTGCCGTTGGCACGCGCACTCCAGCAGTCCAAGATCCAAAATAAGATCGGAGTGAATCACCCCCTTACTCAAATGTATCACTTACACCAAACAAAATACAAAACACTGACAGTCCGTATGTTATTGTCACTCGTGCTATCGTGCCGCTACCATCCCTGGAGCACGGCGAACATGAACTAAATGATAACTGTAATCAATGTCATAAAGTCAATGTGGGATCGATGTCGCGCCTGCGCACTCTGCGCCTACGACGGACGACGTGACGGCGACGTCTAGACGGATGATCATGCCTTGTTGGTTCATCAGACTCGGTAGTTAGTTGACAATAGCGTCACTTGTTACAGTTGTCATCGCGCCGTTCCTGTACTGCAGCACAGGTTCACAACTCAATAAGCCTCTTTATCAAATGTCTAATTCTAATTATATTAATATCTAGGTAAAATTCCGGAGTAGGTAATCAAGGTAAGGTGGTGTGCTGTTGTCGAATAGAGTTTGCCGAATAGTCACGAAAAAGAAGAAATGGAATTTAAACTAACCTCTTTGGACACAGATATATTAAGATATTAAATGGCTTGAGCCTTTGAAGCGTCATGTGATTATACGAAAAATAAAGCACAAACTACAAAATAACAAGTGTTTCACTCTTACTTCTAAGTCTTTTTAATTGTCTTCTAATCATTGAAATAAAAATAAAAGAAGCCTTATTAAAATGTCATAGAGCTGAGCAATAGAGTTTAGTGGTCAGTAGACGTATGTCGGTCGCGGGAGTTCCCTCAGCTCGCGTGCGCCAGCGCCGCGCCTGCCGCTTGGCGCATGCGCGCACGCGACCTCGCGCCGCGCACCAACCTTCGCAAGGCCACCGTCGCATACTTCAATGAATGTATTTACCGTTACACACTTACTGTACAAGAAACTTTCGTTGTATTACTATTTGTTTATGGTGCAACGGTGACATTCCTATGTAGTCACGAGCTTTCAGAATTTATTAATATTCGAACTTTAATAGCCTTGTGGCTTTTATTTGTTATGTTTGTGACTAATATGAACGGAACGTTTGAGTAGGTAACTTAATGTAATACTAGTTCTGTGAAATAGTATGGCATCACCATCACCTGCAGTCACACAGAGCACAGAGCACAGAGCACGCGTCCTCAGAGTGACGTCTTGAACTCTGACGGTGTGTCGGCGACAGTGTTTTAACTATCAAGGTGCTGCGCTACGTGTGCGTGATATAGTTAACTGGTTACCTAGTGTGGGAGATTTCCCATTGCGCAATGACGCGAGCGCCATTTTTGAACTGTGATGTAGATTTTATGCGATATTTTCCTTCAGAGGTAGCGGCAAAAAACTATTGCTACATAATTTCAAATCGGTTTAATATGATACACGCATCATATTCATGGAGTGAGTCATAGTGATCGGGCCGCACACCCGCAGCCAGTTATGTAACTCATGGCTCGCGAGTGTCGCCGCCTCACCCCCCTTTATCTAATACTCTTTATGTGAATACTTGGCGCTGTGAAGTACTGCGGTCACGTGACAATGTATTTATATCTTGTAGTGTTGCTGTCTTTATTTATGTAATGTAGTTATATAATAATTAATTATTTTATTGTAACTTAGTAATCATAGTAGTTTTTAAGATTTTAGTAGTTACTGCTAATTAAGACTTTAATTTTTCAATTGAAGGATGGTCTTTGTAGTATGTTTTTAGTTATTACATTTACTTTTTTTTAGGTTTCTTATAAAACCGATATTTGACAGATATCTCAAAGTAAATGTTATGAAAATTGTCCCTAAGCATTTCTGAAAAATTGTTTTCAAATTCATTTTTCTTATTTAATAAGGTGACAAATCAACCTTCGAAATATTACAAGTATTTATTACATAATAATTTTCGTGTTATTTTAAGATTATAAAATTGTTGTAATACGGGAACGCGTTTATGTCTTTTATACGTTGACAAATAATATTTTTGTGACCACTAAATATTGTACTACTAAATTATGTTGTATGTACCAGTGCGATGACCTGGTTGTTACTCCATCACAGTTGACAATATTAGATGTTATTGTTGGCACATTTTTCTATTAGAACGAACTTGGTTGCGCTGCGATATTACCATTTTAACATCTGTTTTACCGTGTCAAAATACTTACACAACGTGTGAAATTAATAGTAACGAAATGTACAATAAACGCATAACACAAGCAGGAGTTTGACCTACATTGCAATTATCTCAAAAAACGTTTTTATCGTCCATCAATCGATTAGTAATTTCCCTGGTATCAATGGCATGTGGATGTGACATAATAGGAAAGTGCATTGTGCAACTAGAATCAGTTTTTGTGCAACTTTTAGCAATAATAGCTACGTACGTTAATGTGGGTTTTTACTGAAACCTGCAAGTACACTATAGGTAGTTGCATCCTACCGACAGAACAGAAGGCAACATTCATACAACACGCGCACGCGTAGACATCGAGAACGCCGTTTAAAGTGACCACAGACTACTCCATGGACTATAATTCCATGTCTACGAACGATGTTGCCTCGGTGGCGCGGTGGGATTGTGTCGAATTCCCACACTTTGTGTGATCCACAAACTGTTGTTCCAAATCTGGGTGTTACTTGTGTCAGTGACTGGTATGTCCCGTGTACGTCTTCATAAAAAAATGTAAATGTGTGCGCGGCTCGAGCGAAGTACGTATCAAGTTTGCCTTCTGTACTCTAGGTGTTTGGTAGTGCGAGTGCAGCGCGAGCCTAACCGGTCTCGTGGCTAATCGCATCGGCACGCGAGCAGGCGCCGGCCGCGCACGCGACACGCGGGAAACACGCGTCGACTCATACACATAACGGGCCGCGAACAGTCAAGGCTGGAGTTTCATGAATGAGTTTCATTTAGCTTGACTATCGCGAAAGCCTGAAAATATCGTATAACGTACTTTTTAATCGTATTTAATAATTTAAATCTATAAAAATCTATGATTTATCTCAACATTTTTGGGTTTATTTAGATGTTTTTAATCACATTTAAATAAAAATTAGATATATTTTAATTAATTATATCAATGAACATACATTTTTAAATATATCTATTTTTTAAATTAAAATCTAACCATTTACATAGTAGAAGAACAAAAACATTTTAAGTTTAGGTTGTAATAATGTAGTTTACATACAAATAATATAACAAATATTAATCTCAACGAATAAATAAGTTTTTATTTTTATTTAACAATGCGTAGGATAAAATAATTTACACAAAATAATTTACAAATTGACTATATTTCGGCCGCGGCTCCGTCCGCGTGGAAAATGGTTATCGCGATAAAAACTAATTCACGTCTTTTCCCGAGACTTATGCTATCTCTATACCAAATTTCAATCGTTTCAGTAGGTTAAGCGTGAAAACGTAATAAACAGACAAAAATATTTTCACATTTTTTTTAGTTTGGATTAGCTTTTCCCCGCGTCTTTGCCTCCATGAAGTTTGTTCTTGATATTTTTTCAAATTAGTCCTCGGGCTTCAACGAAAAATAGACGAATTGGTTCAGATTTTAATCCAATAAGGGTTGATTCGCTTTCAAACGCTGAAACAAATCTACCTACAAAGGCAAATTTTCACAGAATTAACTTTAAAACGGTCGAATTTACATACAAACTTGCAACCCCTATTTTATCCCCTTAGGGGATGAATTTAACCCCTTCTTATTTTGGATGGGTACATTTTATGATTTTCAAAAACGCTGAAATACGGGTCTATTTAAGACCCGTAATTTCTTTTTGGCTTTTTGGTTTAAAATGAAACCAAAAAGCCAAATAAGAAATTTCACAGATCTAACTATACTGACGAAGTATCATAGAAACTTGCTACCCCTATCTTACCCCCCTTAGGGGTAAATTTTCCCAAAAACGCTGAATCACGTATTGTTTTATTATAAACCAAAACATGTCATGCGAAATTTTAAAAAATTAAAACTGTCGGAGTTTGATAAAAACTTGAAATCCGTAGTTTACCCCTTATCTAGAGATGTTTCATTATTTTAAACCAAAAAGCTAAATATGAAATATTACAAATGTAACTTTAAAACTGACGGAGACTTAGACGGACTTCATACAAACTTACAACCACAATTTTACCCCCTTAGGGGATGAATTTAACCCCTTCTTATTTTGGATGGGTACATTTTATGGAATATGTCCTCGAAATTTCTCGTCTCTACGATCAACGAGTTAAGCTGTGCTTTGATCCATCAATTAGTCAGTCAGTCAGGACAAAGAATTTTATATATAAAAGACTAGCTGACTCGCGCTACTTCGCCTGCGTAAATTTTACCCGGTTTTGCAACATTTTACATTGCTACTCCGCTCCTATTGGTCATAGCGCGATGTTATATAGCCTATAGCCTTCCTCGGTAAATGGGCTATCCAACAGTAAAAGAGTTTTTAATTCGGATCAGTAAATAGTTCTTGAGATTACCGCCTTCAAACAAACAAACAAACTCTTCAGCTCTATAATATTAGTATAGATTTATCATAATTATATAAGAACTATTTAGTTCTTTTAGAATTATGATAAATATTTTTTTTAGCATACCCATATTTATGGGTATGCTCTTTGAATAACAATAATAATATCTTCGGACAACTCACACAACGCTATCTGATTCCAAACTAAGCAGAGCTTGTACTATGGCAACCAGAAAAGTGATAAACATTCTTATATTTCTAAATCTATGTATGAATTTAGAAATATAAGAATGTTTATCACTTTTCAGATAGATTATAGATAAATTACGCCCAGACACAGAAAAAACTATCGTGCTCATCACACAAAGTTTTATCCTGACTGGGGATCGAACCCACGTCCTCTTGCGATACTTTTTAGATGTTATTTATTTATCTATATTATAATATTATTATTATAAAGCGGAAGAGTTTGTTTGTTTGTTTGTTTGTTTAAACGCGCTAATCTCAGGAACTACTGGTCCGATTTAAAAAAAACTTTTTTTGTTGGATAGCCCATTTATCGAGGAAGGTTATAGGCTATATAACATCACGCTACGACTAATAGGAGCGAAGTAGCGACGAGAAATGTTGCAAAAACGGGGAAAATTTACGCATACGAAGTTGCGCGGGACAGCTAGTCTATATTATAATATTATAAAACTGAACACTTTGTTCCTTTGCTTGTTTAAATGCGATAATCTCTGAAACTACTAATTTGAATTTAAAATATATTTTCGTGTTGGATAGCCCATTTATCGACGAAGTCCAAAGGCTATATATCATTACAAATATGAGCGGAAAGCCGAAAGACGTAGTTGCGGGCTTCAGCTAATTCTCTGATAAAGTTCAAAAACAAACAAATATGACATTTCAATAACTGGGTTTAAAAATATATATTTAAAGTACCTACAGAGATTATAAAAATCTCTGGCTTCTCCCCAGTACAGACTAGAGAGAGAATTTCGTCAATATTAAAAGTAATATTTGTGGCGGAATCCACACATAATTATATAAATAAATAAACTGACACTCGACAGCTCGCGTCAAATTCTGAATCGCGATATAGAAATTTTCACAGCCGCTAATTATATATACAAGTTCCCAACGTTAACCGTTGGGCCGCGGCCCACCAGCCATGATCACTTCGCCTAGTCAAATAATCCTCCCTTTATGTTGGAGGGACTAACACCTTGCCCTCCACATATTGACGAATAAAACTTCTGTCATAATATAGAATCATGAAGATGTATCTACTATGAATGCCAGCTTGAAGTCGAATTTGACATTGATTTAATTGGAATTAAAACAAGATAGATGGACCTGCAAGGTTAATCAAAGTTAAATAAATATTTTGAGTTGGCCTACTGCTTTCATATTTAGATACTATCTGTATGCAGCGAGTTTCCATCGTTTAGGCAAAGAGATATTTTTTTTTCCTTTTCGCATGTTTTCATAAAAATGTAGTTTTCCGGCATCCGCACAGGGGGCTTAGACAAATGACACACGCTTCTCTGTCCACACACGCTAACGCGAAAAAATGTATGCATTTGACATAAGGTTGACAAAACGTCACGCGACTGTTACTGAATTTGTAAACAAAAACCAACAGTAGCGTGTGCGGAAAAAGAAGTGTGTGGCATTTGTCTAAGCCCCCAGGTAATAAAATAAAAGACTTTTGTTAACTTATAATCTTAAAACGCCACACGACGAAATTACACAAAGACTGCCTTCTAAACGTTGCGTCGTGTGTCGCCAAAACTGACAACAAATAATAACAATGGTCTTAACGTTCCCAGAATCCCTGAACCCTTGAATACATAAACTATGCTTTCCTTAACTTTAAGACGTGATCAAAAGTATTTCTGTCGCTACTACAGAAAATAGCCGTGGTCGCGTGGCATCTTTGATCTGCTCATCTTTGACCGATTGCCATGCGACCACGGCTATTTTATTTATATTAATATTTTATTTCATACTTATTAGATCACGGTAGGTATTATGTCGTAGTCGGGTTATAGTTTTTTAAACTTTATTTTATTTCGATCTTTTCCGTTTTAAACTTTGATGCCTGAGCCAAAAAAAGGCCTTTATTAGGATTCCGTTGCCAAAGTGGCAAAAACGGAACCCTTATAGTTTCGTCATATCTGTCTGTCCGTCCGTATGTCACAATCATTTTACTCAAATACTACACAATGAATACTGATGAATTTGGTGAAAAGGTGTCTAGTCGTTGTCTAGAAGGTGCAATGTCATGCATGAACTGAAATATTTGTCCTATATGGACTCTGTTTAAGACGATCACATATTCTATGATCTCGTCATGGCATTTTTGGGCCGTCATACTAACATAGGTCCGTTCGCGCTCCCATACGAATGCCCTCTCATACCATGATGGTGCCGCCTTGATACGAATAGACATCTTGTGTGTGATGCAGACGGCCTTCGCTGCCTGGAAGTCTCTAAACACGTGTTCTTCTCGAATCCGGGTGGAATCCTTCGTTGGTCCATAATAAATGTAAGCGAGCCCAAATAAGCCTCCTTCCGCGATTGCCACGCCGTAGAGCTGGGACTCGAAGCGGCCTGCGCGCATGCAGACCTACTTTATGCAACCTTCTCCTGATAGTTTGGTCGCTTACTCACAGCTGGTGATCTAACTGGAGCCTCTGCACTAGTTGCATCGCCGTAATTTTATAAAAACTCTTAGTTATTCAGAGTGAGGCAAAAGTTTTGTTTATACATAAAATAAAACACAATAAATATAAATAATCAAGACATTTATTTATTTTATAGGTAGATATTACACAAATATTGTACGCGTTCACAATTGGTTGGTTACAAAATGAAGTTAGGTAGTTATAGGTACATACAAACACTCCAGCCCAAAAATACATTTATTTAAACATTTTGCACAAACTAAAAAGTATTTTAGAACCACGTGATATTCAGTGTATAAGTTCGGACTATAAGTGACACATGGGTAGATAAGTAGGTACATCGACGTCAATTTATCCAAGTTCTCATTTACCAATATTAATGACATAAATTCCCATAGGGTCATAGTTTCTCGTTATTGTGATGTATAGTTGGACTCTTGATCTGTACCTACCTACTTATAGGTACACGTAATCACTAGGAAAATAATGTATCCATTGTTTAATTACAGTACGTTTAAAACTAGCTTATGTGTCATAGTTTATTTACTCTGTGTCTAAAATAATTAGATATTTCGTACTCAATAAAACTAAGAGTAGGGCAGACGTGGAACATCGAATTTCATCCACCTGTTATCCAGATGAGACATTTTTATTATAAACACAACTATGTTAGGATGCCAATCGAAAAGTGTTCATGGCTTTTTTTGTTTGATTTTAAATTTCAAAGCAAGCAAGCCTATACGATTATTTTCGTCATTCAATTAACATTCTTTCGATGCCAATTTTTGTTGGTTATCACATCGGTGTCAAACATAAATAAGTTGGCAAACTTACCAAAACATAATCTCCGTGTTAAAAACTATCAGTTGAAACTAAATTTGTTCGGTTATCAAAAGAGTACCAAAGGGTTATGAAAAAAAAAATTGCCATGGACACTTTTCTATAGGCAAGCTATCATATGCGTGTTTATAAAGCAATAAAATTTGATACAAAATATGTCTCATCTGGTTATCAGATGGGTGAAAGTCGATGTTCAGCGTCTCTTAGGTCACACTACACTTAGGAAAAAACTATTATATCTTATAGCACGTATTATATATTGTATAATTACAGAGATATTGTAATTTAATAACTAATATCAACAACTTTTTCATTAGTACATACTACACCTACTTTGAAGTAGAAGAAAAAATAATTTACATAACAATTTACTACAAGTATAGGCAAGTACATATCAACCCATATGATGGCCCACTGCTGGGCACGGGTCTCCCCAGTAGATCCTGGGGGTAATTGCCATAATCGCCACGCTTGGCGAGCGGGTTGGCGATCGCAGTAAGGCTTTAAGTACGCAGAGGACGCTGCTGCCCGTCCTCCGGAGTGAAATCCCTTAGTCGCCTTGACGACACCCACGGGAAGAGATGGGGTGGTACTATTCTTAAGCCGGCACCACACGGCATAGCCGGCACCACACGGCATATATAGGCAAGTATTTACAATTTATAGTAATTATTTTATCAAGACATGCCTACCTTCCTGCTTACCTAGGTACATTTACCTGATCTATCTGAGTAGATGCTTATAAATCATATTATTATCTAGGTATACATTACAAATGTATTTAAATGGGAACTTAAGGCAAAATGGATTTAACAAAACATTTTTTAATTTTCAAGTTGATTTAAAAGCTTAGTCACAGTGTCATTACGTCGATGTCGCCCTCGTTAGCAACGATGATAATATTGATTTACAACAGAGTTGTTATAATAATAATTTAACTACATATCTTCCTAAGTAGGTCGCTATCCTAGCAACAACAAAAAAAATGATGCTTAAGATAAGGACGCAGGCAAGATGCTGTTACATTTCCCAATGTCATCATTTGATTGCGGCAATTGGTAGGACCTACTTGTTCTCTTTGAACTTCGTTCCGGACACTCCATCAGAACATGATATACATTCTCAATTCGACGATTCAACTTTCAGCACTACGTCTCTGGTTTCACTAACCAGAGGCATCTAGTACATGATCAGAAAAATAAACCTCTCTAGCCAACTGATCCAGGCGCGGATTCAGAACTTTGTTCAGGGCGGCTAAGTGTGAGTCACTTGCATGTCTCAAATTCCCCCAAAAAAAAGTTTTTCTGTCGAGTCTGGGGGGTGCAATTGCCCCTGTTTGATCCCCTTGCCCCTTGGATTCGCGTCTGAACTGATTCGCTCTCTATTTTCAATCAGATCAATATAAGCAAAGCAGGCATCCATTAATATCACGCGTTTATTATTCTTGAACAGATTATTCATATGATTTATTGATTACACTGTAATGCTACTGGATTCCCTAGAGTTTTCGAAGAAAGAAGGGAAGAGAAGCTAGGAGTTGAAAGTCGCTCTGAAACCACGAAGGGACTCGATATATGATAGAGCCTCAGCAATTGCAATTAATTCAGTGTAGGTACATAACACATAATACTTCCTAAATTATATATTTAGTTTAATAGAGATCTTCTATGTGGGTCAAAGAACGCCGCAACAACTTTACAAAAAATATCAATACCACAACAAGATATTATACATTATACATGTATATAATATCTAAGTAAGTTCATTATCACTATTATAATAGTTACGTATCAATGTGTGGTAGTTCATACTCACACATTGACAGAGCGCGAAGCATGGTAACAAGAATGATAAATGAAGTGTCACTGAATGTGAACAGGCGCACGGCAGCGGCGGCGCGGGCGCGGGCGCGGGCGCGGACGCGGGCGCGGGCGCGGCACGCGACCGTAATTAGTGTTACGTTAGATACCTATATTTATAAAACTCGGAATTTTACATCGATCGCAGGTATTTAATAAGGATTCAATTATTTAATTCCTTTAATAGCGCCGATATAATATTGTTACTGAATACATAATAGAGCTGTTAGTGGGCTAATTTTATTCGTTTGATGCTAACTAAAGTCTAAAAATACGATCGGTCAACTAAAACGCTCACTAAAAGTCCCACAATGTGGTTGTATCGGTTAACTATAACATGTAAAGTGCGGGAAAAAAATAACGGTGACGATGAATATTTTTATTTATCTATCTAACCCTGCTTAGCCGAGTTCTAAGTGAGCGACAACTCTCCAGTTGCATGTAGCTTAAAAATACTAACGATTTGATAAAATTGATCTAATTCAATCAATTTGTTCATTTACATAGGTACCTAATTATAAGCTGCTTTCAGGATTTTAAGAAAATCGCGTTCAAACAAATTTTCAGCTTTATTACATTCGCTGACGGACTGGGTGTGCATTACTTATCTTTGCAGTATTCTACCATTGACCTTAATAAATAGAAATCCGTCAATAATTGTTAATAATTACAAATTCGGTAATTCCTAATACAAAACTGTTAGTTAGCTAGGCAGGTACTATGTTACCTTACATTACATGAAATAAGAACAATATAACAGGAAAATTATTACAAAATACCAATTTATTACTTCATTGATCAACCACAAGTTCTACGGGAGTCAAGACAACGCTACGAATATCTGTGTGTGGAATTGACCTCAAACAATGTTTACTAACCACTGCCTACGTCGTCCCGCCCGCTGATGTCACAAGGGAAGTGACTTCACAGGAAAGTATCTACCTACTACAATTACATAGTCATCGTTTACATGGTGGTTCATCTCGAGTAACACATTGAGTGACCAAGTGTAGGTAAACAAACATGACAACGCAGTTTTGGACTAATAATAATGGTTACATTTGCAAAGTAGATATTATTAGTTAAATTGGCAACAACTAACAACCGTTAATTGACCAAAATAAAATATTTCTATAAAAAGATGAATCATTACCGAACTAATAAATACGAACACGTGTTTGAATGGAATCCTCCGAATTATTCACAAAACCAGTTTTTATGTTGCTTCACATTTTTTGCGATATTCAAATTATACGCAAGTGTCGGTGTTCGCGCAACAAATGGGGTTTTGCCTACGTAGTGTAACATATGCTAATGTTATAAAAACACGACGCTACGGACACTTGTGACGATTTATTTAGATTAGAACGCGGCTCCGACCCGTAACGTCACTACTGCGATAACAAGACGTCACTAAACATCTACATCATTTCCATATCGTCATAAATGTACGACTGCGATGAGATACTTGTAGCGTTATCCTAAAATAAATTTTGTTTTTGAATGTGGGTTTTTTATGTTTGTTTGTTACCTAATGACAATGAATGTTTTAATTTAAATTTAATAATAAAAATTATTTATTCACTTAAGAAGCAAAATACTACACTTGTGAAAAGTCGATTCTACATTGACTTGTAATGCCTGTTCGCAAACAATAGGTAAAGCCCGAGAAAAGAACAGGCAATAAAAACTCGTGGCCACTCTTTTCAAATTGCCAATGTTTACAATGTTTCTCTGTTTATAAACTGTATATGCAGGTAAGGTGCTGCCACCATTATATTATACACCATATTAGAGGACAGATGCAAAAAAAAGAATTCAATAATATTAGAAGAGTACACGAGATTGGATACATCGGCCTAAATGGGCACAACATAGTAGGAGCATCCACTTTATGTAACTTCATCAACAACATAGTACGAGTTTTATGTATGTACACTTACCGGTATATCATATGTATATAATTAGCCAGTTGCAATATATTTATTAAAAAAAAAAACGATCCTGAGGTCTCTCCGTCCTAGAAAGGCAACAACAATGTAGAGTCACATTCCTTGTTATATTGTATTTTACTTAGTAGGTATATATAGAAAATATAAGTATAATTAGAAACACGTTTTGCACTTTTGTGTTTGTAGATTTTAATGTACACTGATTAGTGAATGGTACACTAAAATCTACTAGTGCTGATATACTTAATAAAGTGTATCAACACCATCTGAATTAGTAGAAAAAGTTAAAGTTGCTAAAAATATTTAGCAACTTTACCTTTTTCCAGAGACAGGGAATCCTGACTTCAGAATTTGAATTCTAACTCGAACCCACGACCCCTGGCTTGGCAGTCAGGGTACCTAACCACTAGACCGACAGGCAGTACGTAGTCAACGGACATATTATTTTCTTCTTATTCTTGTCCGATGCCTTAGCCATTAGACTACCCCCGCTTCAATAATATCTCTTAGATCGTCAGTGAAGTTGTCTTAGTCTGTCTCTGAATCAAGGGACCCCAATGAATACTGTATAGTGCATGTTAGATATTCTGGATTTATAGACGGAAGTTCGAACAGGCGACCCCCGACAGACAAATAACAATTTAGCTTCAGTCAAATATTGTAAACATTAAGTAGTAAGTTACGGAGACGAGCCCCCACCGCTGTTGTAGGTACATTACATACGGATACTGATAAAATATTGTGAGTACTAGCCATTGGCTGGCAGTTGACCAATCGAGGAATATCGTTATTACATGAAATTTGCAACCAATGGGTGCGCAGGCGCAGGCGCCGCTCCGCGACCGCAATATCACCACGGTACGTACTAACTGGCCAGGATCGACACTAACATAACTCACATGTAGCCGACGTAGTGTTTGAAAATATTCCTCGATTAATCATGCTATCTATCGGTTATAAAAAAATCCTTAACGCGAGTCCATCACACAAACTTATAAATAGAACATAGTCCTTATAAATAATCTCCATAAATAAATTTCACTTAGCACGGCACTAAATACAAATTTTCGCATCCCAAACTAACAACTAGTAAAGCGAGCAGCGCGTCGTAACCGCACGCGTGGTCCGCATCGCGTCGCTCGTTTATCGGCACGAGGCGCACTATCAGATGCCGCCGTGGCACTGCCGCGCGTCGTCGCGCCACTCTGCGGACGCGACTGCAAGCCCCGCCTGCCGTAACTCGTCAGAGAGAGGGTGTCGTATTTATATCGCCGTATCTTAACACACCTACTATTCGCAATTCAGTGCTTCGACGAGCGCCCGCTTCCTACGACATAAACACCCGACTCACCGACATGTCTCAAGATAAGCTCGTACTGATAGTGATCGCGGCGGTCGCGGCGCTGGCGTTTGTCGCTGCCAGGCCCGCCGAGTACAAGGAGTTCGTCGTCTCCGAGGTGGCGAACAAGACCATGTGCCCCATCAAAGTGGAGATCAACGATGACCCGATGCGCATACCGCGGCGCATAAAGTACCTCAAGTGCGCCGACCGGCCCAACAGCATGTGCAACGATCACCACATCTCGCACGGCTGCTGCAAACGCCACCATCACTCGTACCGCACCGAGTGCGTCGAGATCTACGACTTCGTGCAAGTGACGTACAAGAACGACCCGGGCGAGCCCGCCACCATCAAGGTGCCGGTGGGCTGCACCTGCCTCATCGAGGAGTCCACCATAGCGGCCGAGGTGCTCTGAGCAGTCGCGCGCCTGCCACCCGCTGCGCATGAATCTGCGGCACACGACACACTAGTTCCTATACATTCCCACTACAAGTGACTGTTAGTTATGTGGACACTCCGCCGAGGAGGAGATAATACTCGCATTTAATTAATTTATTTTATTTATTAGGTATGATTTCATGGTTGTGACGGCACCGGCCGAGACCGCTAAGCGCCGCGCCGAGTGCCGCTAGTGATATTTAGGCAGCTATTAATTTAATGTTGACAAGTCTGTCATTTTAATTCTAAGTGTTATATTTGTGTACATTTGCGATGTGCAGGCGCATCGTCAATTCGACTGAGCCGAGCTGGTATCGGCATTTTTATATTAAAAAATGTTTTTTTAGAAAATCGTGGTTTGTTTTATATTCCCTGACAAGTTTCTGAAAAGGTAAATTAATAAAATATTATTTTTATAATAAGTGCAGGCACTGAAATATTGCAAATACCTAATGTGGCTACTGTAACGTCTTTAATGCACATTGCACATTTGGACATTAAATATTGCGCAATACAATTGTTACACAATATTCAGAAAGTACTTATCCAAAGGTGTAGTCACACATCTAGTATAAATTCCGAAATCTTCAGTAATGCTTGTCAATTTATTACTGCACGGCAAACATTAAACAATTTACCTAACCTATATTATAACCCAATACCAATCTATACTTCTCACTACAAACGTCATATTACTTATTACGGAAGTTTGGATGTGTAGATGTCTGTTACTCAATCACGGCTGAACGAATCTAGATAAAATTTGGCACTGAGACAGATTACACTCTGGAATAAAATATAGGTTATGAAAATCAAACATAACACATGGGACGAAGCGGGGAAAAACTAGTTTATTATAAAAAGAGAGCGCGGATTTTTTAAGTTACAGTCGGCGATGCTGGTGATTACTTCACGAGACGGACGGGCACACCTACGCTACTCACTAAATAGGGATATTTTTATTACCTATGTATAATTCATACGGTAGGCACGGAGGAAAGACGAAAACTACTCCTTTCCTCCGTGAAAGAAAGGTGTAGTTTTTTTTAAAAACACACTGCATTCAAAAATTTTAAATCGACGCCTAAACCGGGATTCGTACCCGCAAAATGTAAAAAGTGATGGAAAGGCAATCATTAACATTATTTTTGTGGGTAAACTCTGTTGCTTTACAATTAGCCGTTTTCGAGTACGGCCATGTGTACGCTAGCTTGATCGTGACGCCAGCGTACACAGTGAAAATGGTGTTTATTTCCTAAACTAAAGAGGCAGAGTTTTTTTTATTTTTACACTAATTAGGCAGTATTTACGCAGAGTTTAATAACCAACTCGATATAGCTCTGGTGTACGGTAGCATAACGGACACGAAAATTCATGAGTCTGGTGGCGGGGGATTGCCCCTGTTGCCCCGCCCTTTGATCTGCGCCTGTGATGGTTTCACAAAGGGTCGCTCTACTGTTGCGGCAGGTACTAAGCTACTGAAACATATTTGCACCCAAATATTATGTCTCGCAGAAAAACTCAGTTCTGCAGCGTATGCTGTCAGCAAAGTTAGACAGCATCAGAGTTACGAATAGTAAGTAAACAGCTCGACTTTTAAATTTTGGTTATTTTAACAGCGTCATATCCTACGGGATATTGCTTTGGGGCAAGGCGCCTGATATATTAATTAACTATTTTTATTCGTACTCACACTCTGCATATTTTTGAATATATAATGTATGCAAACGTTATTTTTATATAACAAAAATAGTTATATACACTCTGTGAATACAAGAAATAAGCACAAATTAGTGGGTCAATATTATAGGCTGCATAAAACTCATAACTCATTCATAGGATTAGGTGTTACATTTTTCATTGAAATCTCAGGCATTTCGAATCCACCAAGAAATTGTAAGAATGTAAGTCAAGAGACATCTTATACAAAGAGCTTACTATCCAATCAGTGATTATATAACTGATAAAGATAAATAGAACGATAATAAAGAGCAAATAACTACTTGTTTGCTCTTAATAATGTACTTTATTGTACAGTTTATTTTATTTTACTTAGAAGCATATTGTTGTCGTTTTTTGAAAACACATCATTTTAAAAAAGATCAAAACCGGTCGTGGCCCCGATGAGAAAGACGTAAACTGGACGCGGCAGTGCGGCAGCCGCTACTGAGAGCACCGCGAAAGCCGTTTAGGAGCCTCCTAGATGTGCGCGTCTGTGTGAGTCTGCTGTTTTGAGCGTTTGTACGTAGTTTCCATACCGTATACTTTATTTATACTGTGTCAATGCGACTGTATTTTTGAAATGTCTGTAACTCGAATAAAAACTTGAAGAGGGCTGAAGCGATTTAAAAAATATTTTTGTTTCAAAGGGTATACTAAAATTCAAAATTCTTTAAAACACCACATGTGATACGTCGGGATTCTACATGTACAATCAGGTACATCTGTGAGGTATCAGTTTGACGAAATATTCCTATGCACTTGCGATCGAAAGCGCCGTGAGAAGCTCCACCCCCTTGACCCACCCTCTCATGCACGGAACCAATTAGAGAGCGATGGCGTTTGTTTGATTTTTTTTTTTAAACAAATTACTGATCAGTGGCAATTCGCAACTTACCTGTTGTACATTGAAGAAAGGAGCAGAATCGTGGTATTGTACGAGGAAGGAGTAAACATCAGCCAAATTGCTAACCAGCTGAAAATTACGGTAAGTTTTTAAGTGCATCCTAATATTGTTTTAGAAACTGTATTACTTTACTTGAAAAACTATGAGTAATAAATTAAATATCAAACTTCCAATAGCGCAGTTACACAAAATGCTATTTTACTTTCAGTCTATAAAGACTGATAGAAAGAAAATTATTATAAATTTAAATCACAATAAATTTGATTGATATTACGTAAATGAATAACTTTAAGGATAAAACGGCATACCTTATCTTTAAGAGAAACTGAAAAAGCAGTGAATGAGATAACAATATTTCTGCGATACGCATTTTGCAGTAGTATATAAAAAAAAGTATTATTTCAATATACCTTAGTAGGTAACTGGACATATACACTATTCGTATTAAATAGTTTTAATGCACATAGTGGATATGCCCAGTTTAATTGAAAAATAACAATAATAGCCTGTATCGAGGCTATCATATTTTTCTTTTTATTAATTTATTTAAAATAAAAGACTAGGGTTTTAACACCATAACTTAAATCTATATGCAGATTAGTTTACTAAATACGGAAGACAAAATATCCCGCCCGCCATCCTCTTTTTTAATGAAAAAAAAGTCTTAAATTGAAAAGAGTAAGGTTAAAAATTAATACGCTAAGTCATCTTTAAAAAATATTGTACGGAGTGACGTGCATCTTCCTCGAAATATAGTGACTGGTGAACGAGGCGGCTCCGCCCAACCTGCGAGACGAAAAATGTTCTTCAAGTGATTTCCGTCTTTATGGTGGTCTGAGACTCGTGCCCCCGATTGTACATGTAATGCCAAGTTCGCAAACAATAGGCAAAGCCGGAGAAAATAACCTCGCAATAAAAACTCGCGGCCACTCTTTTCAAATTGCCAATTTTACGATGTTTAAATGTTTATAAACTTGACATGGGGGTAAGGTGCTGCGACTAATATACGAGCACTATACACCATGTTAAAGGACTGATGCAAATTATATTATCAAAAACTTGAAACATGAGATAAATTAAAATCAACCGTAGTGGGTACAACATAGTAGGAGCATCTACTTACAACAAAGGTAAAATAGTACGGGTTCCCTAGAACTAATTTTAAAATGATACATATTAAGCTGAAATTGCCATGGTAGCTTCTTATTATTATACTGTTCACACGTCTCGTCATTGCAATATTTCCGTACAATCCAAATTGATCCTTAACAGGGGTCAAATTTTGGGGCCACCTAATAAAAATACGGGCTATTTTTCGGAGCTACGCTGCCTTTCCTTTCCTGTACTTTATACCCGCATTAAGTATCAGTAAAATTTTAACGCCTTTAAAGGCAGGGGGTGGGGGGCAGCTGCCACCGCTGCCTCCCCCCTGTTTGATTAATGTCACTTACATATGTATCAACATTTTTAGATGGTATAACTACGGCGCTATCATCTGCAATAAGAGTCATGTGGTATTTAACAACTTTTGGTAAATCGTTTATATATACATATATATATATTATAAAAAGAAGAGGACCCAAGATACTGCCCTGTGGAACTCCGAATTTGACTGCACGTTCTTTGGATAGGTGATTTAATTCGTTTTTATCAATGTCTATTCTCGTGATTGCTTGAAATCCTTTTTGCTCGTTACAAAGCATTTTTTTCTTCTCCAAATACCCTTTAAGATTATTGTATCAATATTTTTCGAAGAATTTAGATATTATTGGAATAAGCGCTATGGGTATAGTTTTCCATATTATCTTTACTTTGTTTCCTATATATTGGCTTTACGATTGCTGTTTTTAGTCTATCTGGAAAAATACCAGCACATCTGTGCCTGGTATTTTGCTTAGGTTATTAAGGTGACTTAGGTGAGTACATATAATAGCACTAACTGCTTAAATTATTTGGGTGGATAGATCATCATACTTAATGGCCAAAACAATATTGATTAAATATTTTTTTTTATTTTATTTAATCAATATTGTTTTGGCCATTAAGTAATGAGATAAGATAATGCGGGTATAAAGTACAGGAAAGGAAAGGCAGCGTAGCTCGGAAAAATAGCCCGTATTTTTATTAGGTGGCCCCAAAATTTGACCCCTGTTAAGGATCAATTTGGATTGTACGGAAATATTGCAATGACGAGACGTGTGAACGGTATAATAATTTATTTGTCACTGATTTTTACACGTTGTAGTCTTATAGTACTATTACATATTCTGTGGTTGTAGCTCGCGCATTGACTAATAAGTTTACGCCGCGGTCCTCTGTTTATGCAGGAAATTTCTAGATTTCAGTGTTTGGGCAGGAACTCGTTGTCCATGCAGAGGCTTAATTTCTTAGTCCGAGTTGCCTCCTCTGTCCGCGCAGCCCCTTCTCGCTCATCTACTTCTAACTTCACACTGTGTTTACTAGTTCTAGGGCTCGCCCCCTGCTCCTGATCTTCTTCTTCTCTGTCGTTTAGCTTTTGGCAGAGCGGTCGAGGTCACGTAAAGATATCACGTGAAGATGGCAGAAGCGGATACAGATCTCCTCACGGTCTCCCGCCATTTCTCTCTGTTCAGTCAGACACGTGTACACTCTGTTCAGTCACTATTTAGGATTTGACTTGGTCAGTCCACAGTTAGTTCCCTCCACTTTTCTCTGTATGACCAGCCGCTCTATGGAGTCGTTATCTCGCCTAGAGACATGTCCAAAGAATTTTAATATTCGCGATTGCGCCACGGCCGATAAACGCTGCGTGATTGAGAAGTAATTACTCTACAAGGTCCACATTACTCGCAAATAAGGTGGTGTCATCTGCGTATAGCAAATTCGTAATTGTGTATCCACCAACCCAATACCCAAATATCTGTCCAGTCTTCGAGAGTGATTCGCATTACAAGCTCCTTACAAATCCCTGTCGTACGGGCGTACGACAGGGATGCACTGGGGTGAAAACTGTTTGAGAGGCGGTCATTTGCCGCACTGAAGCCGTTCCCCCTTCGTAGAGCTCCCTGAGCAAGTGCATGAGGTGTTAACGCTGCGCTTGTCAGCTCATGCAATAACTTTTCCTTATGCGCTACTTGAGCAGTGACTTCTAAGTTCAAGTACTACTCCTCTGCTTGTGAGCTAACCTTGAGGATTGCGCTTGGCCTCCTGATTCGTGCAGTGGCACATAAGGTTACGCTGAGCCCAGCTCGCTCAACTGGCTTTTGAATTAAAAAATTGGTGGTAATACTGAAAATATCTTGTCGGCAAAAATAATTTGTTGCTCCCCCTCGAATTAAATTTTTATATTATATTTTAATTACAGTTGATGTACCTTATTTTTAAATGTGTAGCAGATGGTGAACATCCTGATTTCCATAGGGAGCGCATTCCAAAGAAGAGAAGCCTGAACTGTGAAAGTTATATGAATAAAGCCAGAGCTATGATGTAGACGAAGAAGTTGAAGGGTGTTTGAAGAGCGGAGATTTCTGACATGGTTGATACATAGATATTGAAAATGAGAGGAAAGTTAACGCATTCGAAGAATTGACAATTGAATAATGTAGGATCAGTGCCCTTATGCCATGGCGCAGCCGAATAGGCAACCATGTCAGTTGGTTGCGATAATTCGACACTTGGCCGTATTTACGTAACTAAATTGAATAATAATATCTTGGCATAACTCACACAAACTAAGGAGAGCTTTTACTATAGAAACCAGACAACTGAGAAATAGGTCTACTACCAATTCTTCATTTTCTCAAAATCCCGGTTAATTTAGTCAATTGCTGCGCCTAAGTCCTCTATTCGCCCTTTTATTATGAAACAGATTTCAAGTTAATATCGTACGGAAAGATCTCAGACTGGCAAGGGCAATGGTATAGACAATAATAATAATATATTTAAGTATTGTTAATAAGATTATGATTCCGGGCCAAATAATGGCAAAATAATGTTGAATTGGGGCATTATCGATACGACGACAGTCTGACGGAATAATGACTTGTTTCGTCGTAATAGGCCGCTCATTACCCGCCATTCTCAATTTGTATACAAACAGTCTGCGGTAGGGACCTGTTCAATAAATCGCTTGTATTTTTTATCATTACCTAATCAACTAGATCCGTTGCTATGTGGCGCCCCGCGGCGACGCCCTTCAAAGACGCCCTTCAGCCTTTTTTACAAACCAACTCTCTTCATTTTCGTAATACATTAACCCCATTATATAAAATACTACTAGTACTACTTTCATAACATAATTGGGTAGGTATTTTCCCGATTAACTACCTATTTAGGTACCTATCATCATTCCTAGTCTTGGTTATCGCGAGAAAAAATAGCTTTCTTAGGGGTCATTCATAAATTACGTAAAGGTCCCGAGGGGGCGTTAAGGAAATCTCTACATGGCCTTAACTAGGAAGGTAAGGGGCTCAAATCCATTCTTACGTAATATTTTGTAAGTCTGTTTCAGGGTTCCGTAGCCAAAATTGCAAAACAGAACCCTTATAGTTTCGCCCTTGTCCGTCCGTCCGTCCACAGCTTAGCTCAGACACTGTTAGTACTAGAATGCTGTAATTTTGCATGGATATATAACTTACGCCGACAAAGTGAAAAATCTTAAAAAACATTTTTTTAGGGTCCCTTATATGTAAAGTGGGGAATATGATTTTTTTATTCTCACCTACCCTATGGTGGGGTATCATTTGATATCTAGGTATTTTAAAAATGTTAGCGGGTTGTGAATCCTATTTTTAGATTTAGGGATCTGTTTGTGAAATATTAAGCTTTAAATTGCAAATTTTTGTTAGAGTCAAGGGTCAGTGCCCCTGCCAGCTATCTAAATGAAATGAAATGATCAACATCATTTCATTTCATTTAGTATGTGAAAATTATCACGATAGTAGTATATATGGTGAAATTAAAAGGAAAACGACCACATCTAAGTAGGCTTTACAAGTTTACGTGTAACAGCTGATCAAATGGGAAGTAACAACATTTTTGTACAAATTTGATTGAAAAATATTATTAAGTATGAAACAAAAACAACAGACTTACAACTTCTTAAGCCGCATTATTCGGAGGGGGCAGGGGAACTACGGAACCCTCGAATGGCTCGAACACATAACAATACTTTTAGCGATCTAGATATACTTTCCTGTTCTAAACAATCTTTCAAATCACAATTAATATGTACTCTGAAAAACAAGCAACTAAATGAAATTTAGACATAGACCTAATACTTTCTTTTTATAACTTAGTTAAAATCTAAATTTTGTATTTTATTTCTATCTTATCAAATTTATTCCTATCAAATTAAAAAAAAAAGTTTCCGTTCTTATGACAAAATATTTAAGTTAAATTATGGAAAATCTGTCATTAGCCTTACTCTTTTGTTAATACAAATCTTGTGTATGTTTATTGTAACGCTGTTGGTTGTCAATAAATAAATACCCTACATTGTGCGTAGCCCGACATGCACTTGCCCGGTACCTATTTAAATATTTTGGTGGATTTTATTCACGCACGTTCTATGTTGCAAAACATTCAAAACCAGAGTCATTTGAGTACTTCATTTCAATAAATTTAGTGTAAATAATACGTGAACAGTGTTTATCCACTGTATTTAGGTAATTTATCGTTGGTACTGGTACCTAGTTAATTATTGGGGTGGGTGGAATACTTTGAATAAGTTTGTGAATTTTCATGTAACACACATGAACATTCACAAACTTATTATGGTTCTAAAAGTGAAAAATAATTTCACTATTATTAATTAGCGCCGTAGTAATAGTACATTATGTTAAAAGTGCGGTAAGTTAAAAATTACAGCCGAGGCGATATTGCTACAACAGCATACAATACAGCGAAAAGAAAAATAACAATTGCACTCTACCTGGCTATGGTGGCGTGAATCAAAACAAGAACTCCTACCCAAAAAGTATCCTGGGTACCAGTGTTACCAATCAAATTACTGTAGACAAACCCTATTCACGTCTTATTTACGCTAAACTTATTACATTCAAATCCTCAAATTACTTGCATTTTAAATGTTTTGCAACATAGAACGTGGGTGAATAAAGTCCACCAAAATATCGAAAAAGTCGCATTTGTTCACCTGGGTGATTATAGTACACAGGTGAACAAAGGACACCACTTATGTCCACTCAATTCACCTAGGAAATAAGATGCAATGATTCCAAGGTGATATAAGAACTAGTTTCAGGTGCTTGGTTACAGTATGTACCTATACGATATGTTGTCTCTCTAGCATATTAGCTGGGTACTAAGCCCACATTACCGGTTCTGTAAACATTGTGGCGCTGATTAACCTCACATCCAGTGGGCGGCGGGGGCGGTCCGCGATGTCACCCATTTTGGGGTGACACCCGGTGTCCACTTCAAGTACAAAATGCAAACATTAAGAAAAAAATGACAAGCACAGCTGTCTTTTTCGGGAATTTCCTCTGAAGCACTAACTAATAAAATATGTTAATAGTTAAAAAGTATAGTGGTAGGGGTAGTGAATAAAGTATTAATCTGTTAAGAAAGTATCGAGAAATGATCAATAATGCACAAATGTCAGCTATTAATCCAAATTTATTGTATCGTCTTCAAAGTATGCCCCTTCAGTTTTTGGGGTGATATCCGGCGACAACTTCAAGAACAAAATACAAATAATAAAAAAACAATCGCTGGCACAGCTGTCTTTTGCGGGAATTACCTCACAAGCACTAACTAAAAATATGTATTATTAGTTAAAAAGAGTAGTAGCAGGGGGTAGTGAATGAGATACTACTCTGTTACACTACTACTGCTTCACAAAATGTCAGTTATTCATACAAATTTATTTTATCGCCTTCAAAGTATTCTCCTTCAGAAACGATACACTTAAACATTTTTTAAACGCTTTTTTCGGAATTGAGTTTAGTTCTCGTCGCGAATTCTCCTATATGTCTTCTACCGAATGATAACGGGTACTACAAAGTGGTTATTTGAGTTTAGGAAAAGAAAGAAGTCGGCTGGAGCTATTGGCTTATTAGCAAATTTTTAACCAAAACCTCAGCAAATACCATTGAGCAAACATGTTATTGACGTGTTTGCTCAATGGTATTTGCTGAGGTTTTGGTTAAAAATTCGTTCATAATGATGGTCTTGTGCGATTAATAAATCCAAGAATTTTCTTTCCATAAATCTGCCCTCATCGTCGAATTTGCTCATTTTTAACACCGTTTAACACTCAAATAATATTGTTTATTTTCCATTTGACCTTTGTCCAGTCCTTCCAGTTGGAAGGCGCCACTCCGAAGCTTGTTGACTAGTTTGCATGTGAAACTGGTAAACCTGTCTTGTTATCAGTAACAATGCGTTTCATGAATGTTGGGCCGTAATTGACTCGTTCCAGCTTGTCCTCAACGACACTTATGCTATTGAGTTTTTGGACAACATACAGATCTTTTGAGACTAGCCGAGCGGCAACATGTTTCATACTCAATTGATTATTAAAATAGTACGGATCGACTCGTGAGACATAGAAGAAAGCGGCTATCTCTCTCAAACTTAAATCAGGATTTTCCGTCACCTTAGCCTTCACTTTTGCGATGTTAAGTTCGCGGTTGAAGTTGTTAAAGAGTAAGGCAAACCTTCCATCATATCTCAACCGCTTTTAAACGTTTTGTACTACTCATAAGCACATGTTTTTGATAAAGTTGATTCACAGTAAGCCTTCTGTAACATTTTCAGGGACTACAAACACGAATTTCCATTGGCGATGAAAAATTTAATACAAAACTATTAGAAAAATCGCAACATATGAGCTAACCAGCACTGTATCTAAAATAACAAATGCAACTTGAGTCGTTTCTAACTGTCGGTTACGGACGGTTGTGTTGTGCTTCAATATCGTAAATATTATCAACCTACTTTTTTTTCTTTTTTTTTTCTTTTGGCGGGAAAAAATCCTTACGAACACTCCCACCGTCCGGGGAAGACGGTAGGGGTAGTGTGGGGTTTGCACCCACTAAAAAACCCGCCGTGTATCGCTCGCCACCTTCGCGAACGGGCCGCCGGAATGTGTTATACCGTCGGCGGCCCGCCCAATGCCCGGACGCGATGTTGTTGCGTTCCGGGCATTTCACACCCACGCGGCCCCTGGATACACACAGGGTGCCGCGCCTCCACGGAAGGCCGCGGGCGAGGCAGATTACCCCGTACACCCGCCCGCAGCCCCACCTAAGGCGGCATCAGGCGCAGAGATGCGCGCCGACGCTACCCGGTTCGCCGGCGACGGAGCGGATCCGCCAGGGAGCTCTCTTCCCTGACGCGCTCCGCCGCCTCCTTCTGCGAGATGATGTCCTCGCAGAAGGATGCGACCGCATTCCACGACCCCTCGCTCGGACCATGGACAGAACCACGGCCGGCAGCGTCACTTCCGACCACTGCGATGAGAACTCGACGTTGCCCCTCCCAAGCTGGACAATGCTGGAGGGTGTGCTGCGCCGAGTCCTCACCACAGTCGCAGTGGTGGCAGGCGGGACTCAGTTCCCTCCTAGCAACCGTGTGCAGGTACTTCCCGAAGCACCCGTGCCCGGAAAGGACCTGCACTAGCCGGAAGGAAAGGGTCCCGTGCTGCCGCCCCGCCCACTCCTCCAGGACCGGCTGGAGCGCCTCCACGGTTCGAACACCTGCCCGTGGAGCCTCCAGCCGGCCCTGCCACCGGGCCATGATAGCCCGGTGTGCCTCACCGCGCCAAGCGCGTAGCTCCTCGGGCAGAGGCACCGAACCCCCTGCCCGAACAGCCACCGCCCGCCGATACATTTCGGCGAGCACTTCCGCCTCCAAATCCCACGGGGGTGTGCCGGCTAATGCGCACGCCGCCTCTGACCGCTGGGGTCTCCCTAAGCGGACCCTATTCTGGGCGGTCAGGGACGCCGCCCACACGGGTGCGCCATACAGAGCCATTGACCGCACCACCCCCGTGTACAACCGTCTACTCGAGGCACAAGGCCCGCCCAGGTTCGGCAACAGCCAACCTGGAAGTGGAACACCGCACGAGACGTCCCTGCGGATTACCTCACCCTCTCGGTCCTCGTACAGAATCCTTCGGCCTTCGAGGTAGTCTGCCACTAGCTGCCTCAGGTACACGGGCACTCCATGATACCTGAGCGCCTCTCTGATGCAGCTGAATGGCAGAGACCCGAAGGCGTTGGCGATATCGAGCGATATCGCCAACATCACTCCTCCACCGGCGACGGCCTCCTCCGATGCGGCCCTCAAGCGCAGAATGGCCCCAATGGTCGAGCGCCCAGCACGAAAGCCGTACTGAGCGTCCGACAGATCGGGGCCGACCTCGTTCAAATGCCGGACGATGCGGGTAGCGAGAATCCTCTCCAGCAACTTCCCCGCCTCGTCCAGCAACACGATAGGCCTGTAGGCCGCAATTGAGTCGGGAGCCCGTCCCGGCTTCGGAAGGAGCACCAGCTTCCCTGCCTTCCAGCAGTCAGGGAACCGTCCGGACACCAGGCACACGTCGAACAGTCCCCTGAGGCGGTCCCCTATGTGGTCGAGGGTCAGGGCCAACACCCGGATTATCAACCTACCTACCTCCTGTACCTGTTTTCAAAAATCATATTTTAAACAACTTCGAGAATTATACTTAATGATGTACTTACCGATTCACATTACGAGTAGATAGACGATTGTAGGTATTGTAGTAATCAATTAGATTTACCGATATTGTTAAATACCTACATTTAGATTTAAGCGTCAACAATTGTATTGAGACCCCACTTCCGTAGCATAAGGACAAACCTCAGTGGTTAATTTGTGCTATGATTATTTGTAAATTGTATGTTTTAATGATTCAATAATAAATTTAAAAAAAAAAACTCAACCTCTGTGCCAAAATGGAAAACAGTTGCCACGACGTTTCGTTGAGGATATATAAAAAAAAAAAAAATTAACCACAAACGAATCATTCATTTCCGATATTTTTTGGACTAAATCATATATCGACCATATCACTAAGTTTAGAATTGGTTAGAAGCAGGAATACAACCAACCAACTACCCCTGACTTCTACAAAAGACCTAGACCCTAGACCCTCAATCTTTTCTAACATTTAAAAAAGCAATATTTAAAATTTCGGTTTATTTAGAAACATAAAAAAAAATTCAAGCGTCACATGTCTAAAACTAATAGACTGTTAATATAAAACCCATAATTTTTGGATTTGAACTGCTAAAGCAGAAAAAATGTACGAAAATTTTGCAGTTCTTCGCTGCAAAAATTTCGTACTTTTTTCTGTTTTAAACATACCAAAAGTTTTAGGATTTTTATTTCTAAAGTTTTACTGATAGCTTCTGATATTTAAGTGGTGAATACACAGTAAGAAGTCAATATAGTAAGGTTATAAAGAAAATTTCTTCTGTGTGTTTAAAAATTGAAGATCATGATAGGTATAATATGGTCCCTATAAAACACTGTGGCCACCAGGATCCCCTAAACCGATCCCCCAGGGGATCCTGGTGAACTCGTCGGTTCACTAGGATCCCCTTGAAATAAAAATAAGTTTAAAGAAGTTTACACACCGTTTTTATTTTACAATTTCTAAGAAATGACCTACACTTATGTCATTGTTCAATAATTGCAATTGTGTTTCTTGAATAAACTTATCAATGGATATTTGATCTGTGTTACGTCTTTTTGGCGGTTGCCTTTGCTTTTGTTCAGCATCTCTTTTTAGTGCATTCAATAACTGTAGTATGTTGGGTCGTTTTCGTCCAATCAGTTTGATTAAACCCGAGTTCCAACTTTCGCAACAGTTATTGGTGCGATGTCTTTCGCTGAAAACCGACCACATTTTTCTAGTGTCGTCATTTTTGAGCCAGTATTTCATATAGTTTACTAACTTTAGCAACTTAGGATAATCTTCACTCATATTTAAGATATTTTTTTTAATGTAGTCCCACCCTTCAGTAATAAAATCCGTTGGTAATAATGGCAGGGCACCACACAACATAACCAGTCTCCTAGTATATTTGTTTTTAAGTAAATGTAAGTTTTTACCCTTTTTACGGATATTCCGCTTGACATGGAAATAGCATATTTTTATCTCAGCATCAGGAAAATTGTTCTTGAAAGCATTAACAGCCGCTTGTTCCATGTCCATTGTTATTTTTTTAGGGTAAAAGTTATTTATTTGAGATGCAATTAATTTAAAAAATAAATCATACGTCTCCGTTTTTCTGTCACTCAACAATGCGTAAAGTAAAGGCACAACATTTGTTGTACCTAGAGAACTGCCAATATCTCCGTGTATCACATATAATTGCTCAAAGGGTGGAGAGCAACACTGGAAAGTTCCATCACAAAATATATGTTCTATTTTAGATAAAATTTGTTTGTTCTCATTTAAACAGAAAATTATTATTCGAGGCGAAGGTCTTTCTATTTCATGTACATTTAAATAGTCACACAGAACGAAATCTAAATGTGGTTTAGGGATTTCAACCTCATTTACTTTTTTGTAACACATTTTTGACACATCTGCACTTTCATTTTTAACTTTATATAAAGCACTTTTTAATGATTTAAGTGATGGTACTTTTGCTACCAAATCTATACCTTTGTTCTTTAAGGGACAAAAACATTTATCATAAATTTCTCGAATAGGTCGAGAATCCAATTTTCTTATTTTGTCTTTACATTTATGTACTGCAAGATCAATATCGTTTTGAGCCACATTCCTCACGCATGAGAGTGTGTGTGGAGTAGCTCTCTCAATAGAATTTCCCTGAAAGAATATACAAAAACAAGGTCCATAATAGACATACATGTAAGAACTTTACTGGATCAATATTTTATAAGAAGCGCTCGTAGCCCGGTGCACTTATTGTTCGGTAAGCGATCAGTGGGTTAAACAACCGAGGCGCGGCTGCCCTTTGGATGGGTGACCGCATAGTGGTATTTCACCTGAGCGCTTCCGCACGTTGAAAGGCGGTCCCGGATGTTTATAGTCGTTAGGTCATGTCAGAGGCCTGTATAGCTAGCTGTATGGGCGACCAACAACTCTGACACCAGGTTGATCACTAGTCATACGCTAAGAAGAAGTAGAATATTTTATAATGCAACAATACAATTAAACTTACATCAACAGTCACATAACCACCGCATTTTAATTTTCGCCAATTAGTACAACGCCATAAAACATTACCATTTTTATAGGTTTTCTTCTTGTGATAGTTACGTCCATCATAAAGCATCACTTGTCCATGCTTTTTTATCATATATATTGAATTTTCGTTATCTTCCATTTTAATTATTACGATAAATAAATGCAAAACAACGCAATGGAAAATCAGAAAATGAATGTCACTGGATTGACATTGATAACTCATTTCATAAACAAGAAGATTCCATTTAATACTGGCCAGTTCAAATCAGATAAGTTTTGTTGATCGAGTCAGTATGTGTAATAACATCTTTATAAAGATTATGATAAGGGGATCCTAGTGAACCGACGAGTTCACCAGGATCCCCTGGGGGATCGGTTTAGGGGATCCTGGTGGCCACAAGGCTATAAAAGGTGTGCAGAACATTCGAGAATGATCTCGGTTGTAGTATAAAGATAAAAAAAATCTCTTATGGTATACCTGTCTATGAGGTTAACAAAAAAATCACTTTTCACTAACGAGTAGCGACTGCTACTTTTGTTTGCTATATCTGAAAAGATTTAATACTAATCTACCAGCTGACTTAAGTATTAGTCCAGTGTCATATGGTTCTGAAATACAACTTCCATAGCCACCTTAAAATTTAAATGACATGCAATACAGTGTCATATAGTTCTGAAATGCAACTTCCAAAGCCACCTTAAAATTTAAATGGCATGCAGTCCAGTGTCATATGGTTCTGAAAAACAACTTCCATAGCCACCTTAAAATGTAATGACTTGCAGTCCAGTGTCATATGGTTCTGAAATACAACTTCCATAGCCACCTTAAAATTTAAATGACATGCTGATCACTCACATGCCTAATGCATCCGAGAGCCAGGAAATGTCTTGTTCAGTTTTTTTTAGTTGCTGATATACCTAAACTTTTTTCTCAGAGTCTGCTAAACGACATATTAAGAGGCTTAGTTCTTTCAAAAGATGTAGTCGATTTACTAAGAAAAAATAAAAAGGTAATCATCATCGGAGACCCAATTTTCGTGGTTTGTTTGTTTGTTTAAACGGGGCGATCTGTGTGCCTGAGCACCTGCACACCATGTGCTCGTTGAGGGGACAAAGGCCCGTCAGGATGCCTATTGCTTTTTGGGTTTTCTCTGTTTTCTCACGCCGACAGATTCGTACCTGGGATTGGGATAACGGCGTTATCGGTTCGAGACCGTGGATGTTAATTTTAGAGACCCGTCTCGCCGCATTCATTCGTGTCATTTCTGGCTGCGACTGCTTGAGCTTTGGTTATGCCAATTCATTCTGCTTGGAAAATTGTGTTTCTTCTGTCCAAAGCAGTAGATATCTTAATATTAAGGTCATTTAAATAAGACCCCTGCACCCGTGCCTAGCGCGGTTTTGGATCCATCTGTGTATATTCTAACTTCAGATGGTTCGGAGCTATCTTTTGATTTTGTTTCGTTGGTCAAATTTATGTTTTTCTTGGTTTCTATTTGTTGGAGATTCCAGGAATGGATATTCTTTTGTAGTTTCCGATAGAATTCCCGTGTGTACTATCCCTAAAGGCCGTTTGCTTTTAACCTGAGTACAGTGGCTGTCGATGCCTCTATGATTTCGAGGTCTAGCAGTCTCAGATTAAGAATATATTCTAGCGCAGCCGGAGGGGTGGTTCTCAAACAGCCTGTCGTGGCTACGCATGCTAGGTATTGAAGGCTCTGGCTGGCAGTTTGGTCTCGTGGTGATCAATTGTGTTTTAGGCCACCACACCACGGAGCCATAAGTGATGATTGGCCGTATTATTGCGGTGTAGAGCCACAGCGTTATCTGTGGGCTCAGTCCCCACTTTTTACCTATTAGTCTTTTGCACTTTAATTAATTTGCTGTCCAGGGTGAAGCCTCGATACTTAACTTGGGTTGTTAGGGTTAATTGGGTTTTTATTAATTTTTGAGATTTATAAGAAGCGAGAGTGAATATTAACTCAGTTTTTCTCCAGAAATTTAAATCTAATTTATTGTACCTTATGACATCATAAGCTCCTGGGCTCTTGAAATTGTTTATGACTCATCAGATGGGCACATATTGTTGTTGTCACAGTTGTTTAATAAATTTAGCAGGTGCCCAGCGTGATCAAAAATCTGTGTTTAAATGGTATCTGCAATGAAACTCACAGAGCCGTACAAATTCCTTGAGAACGCGGTAGATGACGTCACGGAGTTGGTAACGACTTAGGGGCTTACACCTAAGGTGGCGGTTTCAAACTGTGCAACAGTTATATTTCTGTTTAGTTAAAATTTTGAAACACATTAATTCATTAATTTTGTTTCGTTGGTCAAATTTATGTTTTTCTTGGTTTCTATTTGTTGGAGATTCCATGAATGGATATTCTTTTGTAGTTTCCGATAGAATTCCCGTGTGTACTATCCCTAAAGGCCGTTTGCTTTTAACCTGAGTACAGTGGCTGTCGATGCCTCTATGATTTCGAGGTCTAGCAGTCTCAGATTAAGAATATATTCTAGCGCAGCCGGAGGGGTGGTTCTCAAACAGCCTGTCGTGGCCACGCATGCTAGGTATTGAAGGCTCTGGCTGGCAGTTTGGTCTCGTGGTGATCAATTGTGTTTTAGGCCACCACACCACGGAGCCATAAGTGATGATTGGCCGTATTATTGCGGTGTAGAGCCACAGCGTTATCTGTGGGCTCAGTCCCCACTTTTTACCTATTAGTCTTTTGCACTTTAATTAATTTGCTGTCCAGGGTGAAGCCTCGATACTTAACTTGGGTTGTTAGGGTTAATTGGGTTTTTATTAATTTTTGAGATTTATAAGAAGCGAGAGTGAATATTAACTCAGTTTTTCTCCAGAAATTTAAATCTAATTTATTGTACCTTATGACATCATAAGCTCCTGGGCTCTTGAAATTGTTTATGACTCATCAGATGGGCACATATTGTTGTTGTCACAGTTGTTTAATAAATTTAGCAGGTGCCCAGCGTGATCAAAAATCTGTGTTTAAATGGTATCTGCAATGAAACTCACAGAGCCGTACAAATTCCTTGAGAACGCGGTAGATGACGTCACGGAGTTGGTAACGACTTAGGGGCTTACACCTAAGGTGGCGGTTTCAAACTGTGCAACAGTTATATTTCTGTTTAGTTAAAATTTTGAAACACATTAATTCATAAAAAAAAAATCATTGTTGTCAACGAAAAGTTGTCAAAGTAAACTTAAATTGTACAAGCTATATAATATTGGAAGATTTCCCTAGATTAATCAAGGATATCATCAACGCCCGATATGCTGACAATGGGACCCACTTAAAAGTATAACATACATATATTAACAAACAAAAAATGAATTTTGATAAACTTTCGCGATTTGTACACATTATTAAAATATATATATTACGGGTCTTGAGTTGAGTCTTCCCGTGACCACGGCCGTTGCAATACGGTCGAAACGTCGGGCAAAAAACAAGGTATTTTACCTTAAATTATTCACGCGATTAAGACCCGTAATATATATATTTTAATAAAAAATGAATTTTTATAATCGGTCCACAGGCGTGTTCGAGTATTTCAAATCGGTCCACAGGCGTGTTCGAGTATACGAGTAACATACCTATATAAAAAAAAACTAATTGAGAACAAATTAAAATCGGTTGATAAACTCATTTAGCTCAATGTAAAAAATAAGATTTGCTGCTGTAAAAGCTTGAAAGAAGAGGTTTTTATTGCAAATATAAATAGGTATTATGGGATCCCATGATGTTTAACAAATAATTATTACTTATAATTTTCGATGGGGTGACACCACCGACTTCCGCACCGGGTGCCACCCAAGGTAGCTACGCCACTGCTCACATCACAGTTCTTCGTCTAAAATGTAGTAATTACTTTCTCTGTGTCATCGTCATTAGTCTTTGAGATCTGTGCAATCTTTGAGTTTATTGTCATTATCGATTATTTTAGGCGTGTTTTATTGTTTGCTTCTGTGTATGTGTGCGTGTTTGATTCAATATGAAACAAAAAATCGACTAGACAGACAGTACCTAGACACACAATATAAACTAGAGCCATTTATCTATCTATCTCACCCTATCTTATTTCTGTATTGTTATTCAAATACCTTTTGAAGATGTTGACACTATTGAAATGCACGATTATGTATTACCTATATGGTTTTATTTATAATCGCATTCTATAAAACCATATTTGTAGTACTTACCTAATTTATTACCTAACTCGAAATTATTTTTTAAAGTGCACGTAACCTAAAATGCGGATTGCACTCACGTCGGCACTCTGCTCCGAAGTGGTCTGAGATTCTGTGTCGGTGAGTGATTTCTACATATGTGCGTCCGTAGAGCGCGCGTTGTATGAAGGAACTGCTGTACTATCGGTATTTTGTGCCTTAACGGATTTTCCCTCTAACAATGTGTCATACATTTATTACAATATAAGCGGTGTGCCCGACCGTTAAACATCAAACCGGCAGGTGATCGAAGCCTGTGCGCTAGTGCCTCACTCGCTGACTACACTTTCCTCTCGAACGCTCAGTATTAACGAACATGTCGTGCGGACAGTCGTGGCTCGTCGTCGCGTGGCTCTTGGCCGCGCTCTGGCTGGCGACGCGCGCGCGCGCCGTGCCCACCGCGCTGCTCAGCACGCTGGCCGACACCTCCATCTGCAAGACCGAGGTGACGTACGACTTGGACGAGGGCCGCGTGCCCAAGATCATCAAGCAAGTGAAGTGCGCGTCCGCCTCTAAGCCCGCGGAGGCGATGTGCGGCGCGCTCGGCGGCGGCGGCGAGGCGCCGTGCTGCAGCCAGCACTCCACCCCCGACGTCACGTTCTCGTGCCGCGAGGTCATCGACACCGTGCACGTGCGCCGGGGCTCCGCCGACGGCGACCTCACGCCGCTGCTCGTCTCCGTCGGCTGCGCCTGCGTCATGCACAGGTCGAGTGGAGCCTCGGATGCGTGATACTGAACCTACGCGTCATGTTATATTGTTCCTGATAGTTGTACGAGCTCAACGAGTGCAGCAGACCTATTTTAGTATTAAGAATTGTTAATTTATTTTCGTTAATTTATTGATCGACTGAACTTGAATGTTAGTGTGTTTACGTAATTTATTTGTTAAACGTTAAGTGTGTGACAATGGGCTGGTTCCCGATTGCGACAGTGGTATACTAAGTACCTACCTAATATGATAACTAGTTTGTAATAAATAAACCTATAATAATATAAATGTCCGATTTTTTTCTATATTATATATGCCTACCTATAGACACCTATTAACCTAAAACCTATGAAGCAAAAAATAATAATATAGTAAATACAAATACTAGATATACAATTCGCTGAAATTGTACAAATAGTTCAGAGGAACGTAACGTAATATGGAATACAGTTTTGTTTTTGAATAAAAAAAATAATATTCCAAAATCAAAAATAATTGTTATTATTTGCGCGAAACATCGTACAGTTGTCTCAACGTAACTAGGCCGGATTGAAGTTGACGACAAGTTGGGTTGCGAAGATGCATTTTTTGGAAGTAAAGGTGATAAGTGACAGGACGCGGAGGGGCGGAGGTGGTAACTAAACCAAGTGAATTAGAGATGCGATTACACGTTACATCGTCATAATTAGTATTACTATTTTTTTTTGTGATTAGGTATTTTCGGAAAGAAATTGTTTTTCAAATTTTCTTTAGTATTTACTGTAACTCTTCTAAATTTAAACTTTTATGAACTCATATAAGTAGTATTTTTTAAAATTGTTGATTTAAAAATTTGTTAGTATTTTTAATCGATTAAACATAATTAATCGTTTTCGTAAGTAATTTTAGGGTCGCATCTCTATGACATGCGCGAAAGTGTTAACCTAACTTCAATCTGGCCGAGTTACATTGAGACAACAGTAACAGTCGTTTGTTTTCTATATGAATTTAATGTCCTTGTTTTTTTTTTTTTCAAACGGAATAATCAATCGTAGATATAATCATAGTAAATGCAATAATATGTATTTTCAATGGAATATTGAATAATACATAAGTATTGCGTACCACAAAAAGGTTTCAAACCGTGACTAAGTAGTGAAAACATTTCCACTGTACCCCAACGTTGTGCTCGTGTGATCACAGCGTTCGCGCGAATATCTTGTCGAAACCTACAGGTTTAATATAATTATTAAATAAGATAGACGACGTTCCATAATTGTATTTAGAACTATTTGCTTACGAGAAATGTATTCCATTTAAATTTTGATTGTATTCCATTTTAGGCACCATATTCCACATTTGGTCACTTTCCTCTATTTATGAAAATGCATATTTCAAGCTTAAACAGATTGGCTTTAACAAATACCTGTTGTTTTTCTTTATCTGTGTTGTTGTTTATCTGGAGAATAATGCCTGTGTTACCTGAATACAATCTATCTGTTCGTGGGGCGTACAAGCGCGGGGGGCGGGGCGGGGCGTGGCGGGAAGGGGGCGTGCGCACGCGCACCTGCCCACCAGCCCTCTGTAGCCTGCACTGCACGCGCTAATATCATACTGTCGTCTTATTAAAAAGAAAAAAAAAAAAAATTCACAGTCACAGGAAACTACAGAGCGAGTAGTCATATCTACTTACCTACTTAGTTTCCTGTAATAAAGGGAAAGGCTTTTCCTGCATCAACGTTTTAGTGACGTACGTACCATGTGTACATAACAAATAATTCCTACGAACTGACTCACTCGTAGGTATTTATCGGAGTGCGGGTAGTCATTCATGACAGTGCACAGCACGCGCCATAAACGTAATATTTTCCCTTTAGCGCATAATTTTCCCACGCATAGTGACGTATATAAATTTTACAGTTCAATAAATAGTAAACTGTTTTATAATAATCCGGGAAGGAAAACTTAAAGCAATAATGTATTGTACAATACGATATGAAGTCACAAAATGTGCAATAACATTATTAGTATCGTAGATATAACGACATTTAAATCAGTCTATAAGATTGCGGATTATAATCGCTTAGATATTTTTATAAATAAGGTTTATGTTTGATTGATTTACAGTCGTTTTTCTAGGTACCATATATATCATCAGCTCATATCAGTCCACTGCTGGACATAGACCTCTCCTAATTTCCGCCACAACTTCCGGTCCTCTGCCTTCTGCATCCAGTCTATGAGTCAACACGCGAAAACTTTTAAATGGTTTTCAGTTATGTGTCGGATGACCTCCGAATTTTATCCTTCAAAGAAACCCCAAGCATAGCTCGCTCCATAGCCCGGTGCGAAACTTTAAATTTGTGGACTAGCCCTACCGAAAGTGTCCAACATCTCGGTCATAACAGGTAGGACGCACTGGTTAAATACCGTGGGTCTTCACGATACAAGATAACACTACAGAATTATGTACCTACATATATATCCATTATATCTTCCAGCGCTTGACAGATATTATATATTATGTTATTTATTCAAATTATGTTATTTGTTAAGCCTTTTTGAACGCTTGAATTAAAAGATTTTTTTAATTTTTATCAGGCATTGCGGTAGAGGCGAAGTGAAAACTCGACGAAGTTTGCTAAAACGCTGCCCAATTGGATCCTTCTGTCGACTTCTTCCTCGAAGTTGTTTCTACCAAGCTGGATTACTTGCCCAAGGTAGAAATGTTTTTGGACAACTTTGAGTAGGTATCGATCCTTAGACATAAATTGGTCTCGGCATGTCCATTTAACATGACTTTGGTTTTTCCAAATTCATGCCGAGACCCACGCGTCAAGAGGCTTTATACAAAGTTGCGAGATGTACGCACCGTTTATGTTTATGACCTGTCCAACCCAATCACGTATATTGATAATGATGACGTATTAAACAGACGCAGCTTTCTTATAATCCTTAATTTGATTTTACGAAATAAAGATATTTGACATTTTTGAGCTCTATCAAATTTGTCTTGTAGTGTTAAATCTAGACGGTCATGGTGACAGTGTCATACAAGCATCTCTCGCTAATTGCAGAGCGTCCAGAACCGCCCAAGTTTCGATGGAGTCGAAAGCTTTTTTGTAGTCCACAAAAGACTTCGACTTGACTGGCCTGTTGATCTGTCGGAGGTCGTGGATTCGATCCCAACCAGGATAAAACTTTGTGATGACGTAAAGCACTGTCACTATCACTTTTTTTTTACTCACTTAACACTTCACTAACTCAAACTGCTTATTCTTTTGAGTCCGTACAATCGAGTAATTGGATAGCCATCTAGAGACTATTCAATTCCTCAACCACTCCCACATCCCTTACTCTTAGCAAGCCCTTATAATTGATACCAATATTGTACGAGTGCATTAAATATAATTAGTCCGCCATCTTGTATGTGCCGCCATATTGGATTTAAAATTACGTCACACAGTTAACCATGTATTGTCATCCAAACCAAATGTGTATACTAAATTTCAGCTCAATCGGTTGAGGAATCTGCTTCAAAATTGAGTTGCAAGATTCCACCCGAACAAACATATTACATACATACATTAAATAAAAGCTTGTAAAAAGGCCTATTTAGCCGAGGAATCTGCCGATTTGCAATTAATTTCGAAGCACGCGATTAATAAGTATTTAAAAGTGCTGAAATAGTAGGTACCTACTAAAAGAATATCTAATAACGTCTTGCTAAGTACGATAAAATCTAGCTTATTAGTTTGACATTTTAGTAACATCTGATAATAGAACATAATATTGAGGACAAACATAATATTGTAGTTTTTGGCTGCCTCTGTGGCGCGGTGGGAGTGTGTCCCACTGCTAGGGTTCGATTACCATACGGGACACCTGTGTGATCCACAAATTGTTGTTCCGAGGCTGGGTGTACTTTTACGTATTTCTTATTATCAAGCCGTTAAATAAAAATCATCAATGTGTTCATAGCTTTATTGTTATGAAACTAGTAAGTAATAAAATACACAAACGTATCAAAAATAAAATATTTGTAACTTTTATAACAAGTGGTACTCAGGGCTCTCGGGCACTTTGCCGTCGCGCGTCGCGCGTCGTCCGCACGTGACACGTCTAACAAATATAATAAGTATGAGGCAAACAACACTTATTCCTTATGAACAATTAATATGAGACCATACTGAGAAACATAGTATGGTGTCTTCGTGCACATTTTGTTTAATGTAAACTCTCCTTCACAGCCTTTGAAATATAACATTACGAAACAAATAAAGCCTTCATCAAAAGCGCGTCACCCGTCGATGCGCGTCGAGCATCAACTTCGTGTACTTTGTACTTGAATAGTTTCAGTCGCGTTCAGTACAACACAACATAACACAGCGCTACACCACTAAATATCGAGGGAACAGATCATTTGAGAGAAGAGAGAGCTTTATACAATGCGCGCTTGAGCAACGCACCAACGCACAATTAGACCACTTTGGACTGAAGTTTTTCAAGATTTCGCTATGTAGGTAGTATGCGCTGTAGGTATAGTATGCGCTGACGAGCAAGTAGTTAAGTATGAAGCTTCCCTTATACACCCTTGACTACAGCGCGACGACGCACCGGCACGCTATTTGGCGAAGACTTAACTCTCTAATTTTATATATAATAACAATACATTTAAGTAAGCACTACCTTATATAAAAAAATAACTTATACGAATTATGTCAGTACATGCAACATTGTATAATTATCGTAAAACAGTAATTTCCTTTCGGCGTTTTAGGACCACAATGAGAAATGACCAGTTCTTGAAATAACCACTTCTTGAAATGCCTACTTCTTGAAATGACCTCTTCTTAAAATGTCCACTTCTTAAAATGACCACTTCTTGTTTTTTTCTGTTATTTCTGGGAATATGACAATAGACATGAAACCATCTTTTCTTTACATTTTGACTTGATAACTGGCCGCTTGTGGGGCTAGCATATCTACTAGAGTTTATTAATGATATTACTGTCATTTATGTCCGTTTATGTCTTCAATAATGTGTGTGAAAATTTAGTAAACAGGCTTACGATTTTTGTGTGTGTCATTTATGTTTGTTTTTATAAGAAAGTTAAAAGCATCAATATGGCTTACAAGTGCAAGTCGGACTCACCCACCGAGGCTTCCGTACACAAATTTGTAGATACATATTATAAATTGTTCAGAAATGGAATCTCGCGTTTTTAAAAGACTATTATTTATGATTTTATATATGATTACAAACGTATAGATTTTACACCTTTTCCTTATATGTACTTCCCAAATATCATATTTCTAGATGAACGGAAAATACCCTTTAAATTTTGATTCCCTAGAGAATGTGGAAGTGTGCGTTTTTTGCGGCATAAACGGCCGTATCTTTTTTTTACGTTTACTTAGAAGTTTGAATGTTTTCACAGCTTCAAGGGGCTGGGGACCTCAGTTATGGGGACAATAACTTTCAATTACATGACATTAGAATACTCAGATCTTCTTTAATCATAGTTTTTAAGTGGCCTGCTCTTTAAATAGTATGATATCAGATAATAAGTTTTTATTATTAGAATACAAGTGCTTATATGAATTGTGATTGTGATAAACGTAAATAATTGTCTGGTAAAAATTAATGAAAGCGTCTAAATATACTAGAAAAAGCTTATTTATATATAAAGGGTCATTTCAAGAAGTGGTCATTACCAGAAGTAGTCATTTCAAGAAGTGGTCATTTCAAGAAGTGGTCATTTCAGGAAGTGGTCATTTTTAATTGTGGTCATTTCTGATTGTGGTCCTAAAACGCCGAAAGGTTTTATTTGTATACTAAACATATTATTTTCAAGGAATACAAAATAATATTGATAGCCAATTACCTAATGAAAGTGTAACTAATATAGCTTTCGACTCTTTACTTATCGATTTTGAAATCAACTATTCCTACGAATACTTATAATATAAGTTTTATATGAAAGTGTAACACAACAACGAATTATATTATTAATGAAGTGACAGTGTACGTGTATCCGTGTGTGTGTTAGATGATTCTAACAGATGTATTAGGTACAACTTAACTGTGTTTAATAAACTAAGGCGTAGGACAAACATTAAGGGCCTTTACACATGACGTTTTTTATCGCGCTGACGACGTGCGTAGTACGCAATCAGAACGCTCAGCAAACGCAAGACTGAAGTCACCTTTGCACAATATTTTTGCGATGGTAGCGAAACATCACACAAAAAGCTTGCACCACCAATGGTACAAACGCGCTATTAGCGCGCGTTTGAATCGACAAACGCGCGTTTCAATCGAGTTTGTATTGATACAAACGTGTAAAAATTGGTAAAACGTGTTGTAAACGCACAGAGGACGCGTTAACCAAAACGCACGTCGTTATAGCGTTAAAAAAACGTCTTTATTTTTTTCGGCTACGCTTTAAGGACGTAAGGCAAAAAAGCTTTGCTAGATTTCTATATGACAGCCAATTTAAATTTCTTTATTCATTTAAGAAGTAAAGAAAACTTATGAGAAATAATTGACATAATCATGTCAATTATTTCTCATAAGTTTTCTACGAAGCCTGCTTTGCGAACTTGACATTAAATATATAATCATATATTTAATGTCAAGTTCGCAAAGCAGGCTTCGTAGCAATATGTCGTTTTCTTAGTCTCTTTCGCAAAATGTCTCAATGTGATTTAAAATAAAATACAACATTTTGAATAAAAAACATTCAATTTGAATAAATACATTTGAGTGTATTTGTCAATTTACAAACGAGCAACATATTTCTGCAATACATTGGCCAGCAACATTGCATGCAATACCAGGCAGACTAAGCAACTTCCAGATTGCTCCCATTGTCATCAAGTTAGGATCTTGGATAAATCGAGGGAACTCTTAAAAATAAAATTATTTTTTATTGTTTTGGTATATTTTCTTGTAATTCGTGCGTTTACTGATGATGACCACAGATGCCCAGCGGAACTACTCAATATAAGTATTTCGAGTTTTCGATTCGATTACTTTAATAAAACTCATACTCAAATATCTTTATTTCGTTAAACCAGATTAATGATTATTTGAAAATGTCAAATTAATACATATTAAAAAAATTATAAAATTATGGCCGTGTGGTACCGGCTTAAGAATAGTACCACCCCATCACTTCCCGTGGGTGTCGTCAAGGCGACTAAGGGATTTATCACCGGAGGGCAGGCAGCAGCGTCCTCTGTGTATTTTAAAGCCTTATTGCGATCGCCAACCCGCTCGCCAAGCGTGGCGATTATGGCAATTACCCCCAGGGTATTGGGGAGACCCGTGCCCAGCAGTGGGACATCATATGGGTTGATATGTATAAAATTATGATTTGTTTGGAAAAAAAATATGTAATGCTTATGAGAAGAAGCTGCCAAGAAACTCATGGCTCAACATCATCAAGTTTTTAATATGGTTCGTCATGCACCTGATATTTTGCCTTCATCACATTATGTGCCGTGTGGTGCCGGCTTAAGAATAGTACCACCCCATCTCTTCCCGTGGGTGTCGTCAAGGCGATAAGGGATTTCACCCCGGAGGACGGGCAGCAGCGTCCTCTGCGAACTTAAAGCCTTACTGCGATCGCCAACCCGCTATGGCAATTACGATTATGGCAATTACCCCCAGGATCTACATACCAGTAGGTTCTACTGGGGAGACCCGTGCCCAGCAGTGGGCCATCATATGGGTTGATATGTATGTACATTATGTAATGAAGTTGATAGTCAAGTACTGATACTTGACTATCAACTTCTTTACATAATGTGTGTGAGCCACAAATTGCCGTAAAAAATGTCCTGTTTAGACGCAACTTTAAGGACCCTTAAAGACTTTTAAACGGGCAATTTTTTTATTGCAATTTCTTACAAAGAAACCATGTTATGAATGAATAATGTTTTCTTTTTGAAAATTCGATTTTCCTTGTTTTCATAATTTTCCTTTTAAGTGTTATATTTTATTCCAAGTTACAGAGAGACATTTTGTGAGAAAGAGACATTTTGCGAAAAAGCCGCAAAGCAATAGGTCTAAAGCCTCGCAGTCGCTCCTTTTAATGGTCTCCTTTTCAATTATTTAAAATTCCTTTAAAATTCCAATGTATTCAATATTTGTTTAAATTGTATATGCAGGTTAGGTGCTATCACTAATATACCATATACAATGTTAGAGGACTGGTGAAAATGCCGTAGTCTAGGAAGTCCTGTCCTATTAACGTGCGCCGCATCCGCGCCCTGCCTTCGCCTTATGTTCTTTTATTCTAGCCTGCTTCTAACAATACATTTATGCTATATTAAATATATATCGGGACTAAGTCGTGACAAATATTTATAAAGTATTACCTTTTATTTACCTTACGTTTTCGATCGAATTGCAATGATCGTGGTCACAAATCGCGTGATTGTAATTCTCGACTGATTAATTCCCGATATTTAACATTTGTAAAAATGTATCAAGTAAAAAAGCAAGTAACAGGTGTAAGGTCTAAGAGCCAGGTGTGAGCGTGGTGTCCGTGGAGGAGGCGTCGTGCGCCGCGCGGGGGGGCGCGCGGCTGCTGCTCCTGTGCACGTGCACGTGCGAGTATGAGCTTAGCTGCTATTAGCTTATTATTGTCTTTATTATACTAAAGCCGAAATTTATGTCAAATGTTTATTAATAAAGTGGCTTAGCAACCATTCAATATTTGATACTTTTGTCAATGGTTGTTAAGTAATTTTATTAATGAACATTTACTAATAAAGTTGCTTAGCAACCATTGAAAAAGTATTAGTTTGTTTATTCATTGTGAACGTGAAGTTGTCAAAAAATAGAGTTCTTAGATTGTGAGCACTGTATTAGGCATAATATTGTATTAGGTTTTGTAAATTATAAGTACAGGATAAAAAACCAGGCAATAGCATGTAGGGCCACGCACAATGTAGGGTTCTGTATACTTACAAAGCTATACCTACCTACTTAATAATAATTTTCAATGGAATTAGTACGAAAAATTTAAACTTGTAAAGCCTACTTAGCTGTGATAGTTGACCTTTTAATATTTCACTATACCTATTATATTACTACCGTGACATTTTTCACATACCCAACATCAACCATTTAGCTGGCAGTGGGGATGGGGACACTTGACTCTAACAAAAACTTAATATTTCACAAGCTGATTTGTAAATCTAAAAATAGCTTCTAGCATTAACAGTCTTTGAGCTAAGCTGCGGACGGACGGACGGACGGATATGGCGAAACTATAGCCGTTTTGCCATTTTGGCTATGGAACCCTAAAAATGGTGAAAAATTGAGACGAAATCATCTAGACGTAGAGCTTGAAATTATTAATGATACGATAAATACAAACAAAAAATAAGGAATAAAGTATTAGAAGTGTTTACCTGAGTGCAGCGGAGCGGAGCGAGCGGCGCGTGCGGGGGGCGACCGGCCTGAGGGGAGGAGGGGGGGGGTGTACTTTACAGCATTTGTTTATATTATATGTACAGTCATCAATTACCGCGAAGAAGCCTAAAACCGGACTTACGGCTAGATATCTGTCAAATCCCCTTAGTGCTCCTAAAATGCACATCCCACCGCACAAGTGCGTTGTCGCCTTTATACTCACTAACTACACAACTACAGCACGCAATACACAAAATAAAATATACATCACATCGTGTTGGTGAGTAAAGTTTAAAGTTAAAATATAATATCTTATTCATAGTATTATCCTTCGTTTAGAATATAAAAAGTTTCTTCACAATAAAATTGTCGCCCCTCCCTCCACGTGGACGACGACTTGTTCCGTGTAAACAGAACTTGAATAGCTTTTGTGGACTATGAAAAAGCCTTCGACATGGATTTTATTTTTTATTTAAAACGAAATTCATGAATTTTCATTTACTTAAATTTCCCAAGTTTACGGGGACAATTATAATTTATTTTTGGATAAGCACAAGAAGTTCGAACCCATGGACGATTTTCTGGAACAAGTGGATTGAATAGGTGTCATGGCTCTGTATATCACCACCTCATCGACCAATCGAAACTTCGTTTTCATTGAATTAGAGCAGGCCTCCTGGGCGGTTGTGGACGCTCTGCTACGATGTCGCATTGACTAGCGATACATCGAGTTGCTGATATGCTAGTATGACGCCGCCACCATCACCGTCCAAATACGATTACGAGCGACGAATTCGATAGACCTGCGTCGAGATGTAAAACAGTTAGAACGTCATATCAAACGGTTCACTTACGCTCTCGAAGACATCTTCAACACACTTGATTAGACTGGACAGGGCAAAAACCTAAACGGTGAGTACATCTCGTACCTTCGGTTTGCTGACGATATCGTCATAGTAGCAGAGTCGCTACAACAGCTTAGCGGATTTCTTTGAAGGATAAAATTCGCAATGAGGTCATCCGACAAAGAACTAAAGTCACCGAGATAACTCGCAGGTTAGCCACGCTGAAGTGGCAATGGGCTGGCCATATTTGCCATAGGACCGATGGCCGATGGAGCAAACGAGTTCTTGAGCGGAGATCGCGACTCGGTGAACGAAATATAGGACGGCCCCCAACCAGGTGTACAGGCGACCTAAAGGTCGCTGGGACGGACTGGACGCGGGAGGCAGAGGACGGCGGCGTGCGGTAAGTAGGAGAGTATGTCTAGCATACAGGCTGATGATGATGATGATGAACAGTCAAATGGCAAATTTCGCACTCAAAAACGTTTCATATCGATTTGTGCGATACGATACTCGTATGAACTTAAAAAAATGTCATACGTGATCGTGTTAATACAAGTCGAGAATTCATATGCAAGAATCTTTTTACTATATATTTCGCATTGTATACAGTCGCAGTAGGCGATAAGTTACTTGGGAATCTCGTATGACATAATTGCAAACGAACATTTCGTTTTTGTCAATAAGTAAACATTATGATACAATAATCTTATGGCGCTTATTGATCGGTGATAGTGGCGTACTATTCTTCGCCACGAAACGTGCGAGAAACTCTCTCCATCTAAATGGCCCTTTACTCAAAACATCATTATCATGTCCCACAATTAATAATGATGTTCTTGTTTTAAATAAATGCTATCAATGTTATCATGTTTGTATTATAGAATTTTATAAGCTACGGGTCTTAATCGCGTAAAGTCTACCCGTGACCACGGCCGTTGCAATACGGTCGAAACGTCGGGAAATAAACAAATGTATTTAGCCTTAAAATAAAATATTTACGCGATTAAGACCCGTAGCTTATAAAATTCTATAATGTGTACAAATCGCGAAAGTTTACGAACATATAATATCATGTTTGTATTTAATTTTGCCAGATTTATTGACATGTTCGGCTATAGCGAAGCTCCCACAAATCGCATCAAATACGGAAAAAATATTTCGGAACTAGTAGTTTCTGAGAGCATTTAAACATACTCTTAAGTTTGCAATATTTGTAGAGATTAATGAAGTATATAATATAATAAAACTATGTAATATATTAAATATCATTTATTATAAAAATATATGTTACAACTAGCTACATTTTATCTTCAGATAACAAATCAACATTACATAATTAGTACACAGACCACTAACACCACAACTTAGTACATAAGTGTGACATTCAAACATTGACAAAGTCGGTGGTCCGCACTCGGCAGCCGCACGTACCATCTACTTACAATGCCTCCCTACATAAACAAACCTACACTAAATTACACAATAATCAACACAACAGGGGGTCCTAGACAGGTTCCATTTTATGTAAACGTTAACGTCTGCGGGAAGGACAAATTATACGTAATTGGCATTAAGTTGAAAGATGTTATGGGCTGTTCCTCAATTTGTGCCATTCGAGGTCGACGAGAAAGAATACTTATCTTAACTCAATGTCAAATCAATACAGTTTTTCTTTTCTTTCCGCAGACGGTAACGTTTAATAAATATAATGGAAGTTGATTAGGTCCATTGTACGACGATCGACTGTATATTATGTAACAAATGGGGATCTTCTAATACCGACTGGCAATATCCCGTTTTTGCACATCTCTTTAGGTTTATTTTGTTAGATATATATGAAGGTATTAATTATTTTCTATATAGTTTTTCAGTTACTACAGCAAAATAATATAACAGTGCAGATTAGATTGGACAAAATAAACCTAAAAGGTGTTACCGGTGACATTGCGTCAGGTCCATCGACGAGCCCGCGCCTCGCTAACACTGACCGAAACCACAATTTCACAACATACATTACTTAACTACAATACTAAATAATTATACTCTATAAGGCCCACTTTTGTTTCTATTTTTAATATTTATAATTAATCACTTCAGTCAAGAATATTGATAACATAATAGCTATGGAATCAAATAAAATGGACTGATCATACAATTTATCAAAATGAGTGACATAAATATTCGAGTCTTCTTTCATTTAACCCATATTACTAAGGTTAAAGGTAAGAAGATTACAACACAAATATTTATTATTCTTGTATTTATATAAACCAAAGTCAGTAACTAATAAAATAACATTAGTACATATATTATACAATACATAACAGATAAATATACTAAGTAAAGGTTAGCTCACAACTTCGGGGAACTATGTTATCAAATAATACCTCATAACTCCCTTTCAGCCATTTCATATGTAGAACAAAATAGATAGAATAGTATCCGCTCTTCTGCCTAATATGTTAGGCTGGTGTGTTAGGCAGGAGAGAGAATGCATTTCGTTTGCACTTACCAAAGACGATATTAAACAAAAACATAATACGTAAGAGATTGCGAGCTAACCTTTCATATCTACACTAAGTTATATTCTATCTACAAGTAGTGTGTGTCGGCGCTCACCCGGGCTGCTCCTGGTCAGAGTCCACGTTGTCTTCGCCCTCTTCGTCCTCGTTCTGTCCGCCTGGAAAATTTGTTTCTTGTTAATCTATTGTGGATTCAAAATAGCATATGCCGCCTGTCTACGTACAATGATAGAAAACAGCTCATTGATTTGTTCCGATCGTATGTTTTACAAAGATGTAGCCGGTGCTTACACCTTATAATTGTGCGTCTAGCCTACAACATTGTAAAGAAGCGAGGGCGAACGACATAACACAGGTGTGTTACGCACTTCGGTTGTACACCTAACGAACAACTAATATCAATGAAACAGACTGAGCTAATCTCTCACTTAAATACGAGCACGGATTGGAGTCTAGCGGTGTAGGTAAGTATGAAAGGGCCCGTCTATGAGTGCGGTACTGTGTGTACTGTGTGTATTGTGTGTACCGTGTGTACCGTGTGTACCGTGCAGCGAGGTGTACGTACGCGGTCTCCGGGCGTAGTGCTTCCTGGCGGGCGGCGGGCGGTCGTCGGGCGCGTCCGTGAGCAGCGAGCCGCGGTACTGTGTGTACTGTGTGTATTGTGTGTACCGTGTGTACCGTGTGTACCGTGCAGCGAGGTGTACGTACGCGGTCTCCGGGCGTAGTGCTTCCTGGCGGGCGGCGGGCGGTCGTCGGGCGCGTCCGTGAGCAGCGAGCCGCGGTACTGTGTGTACTGTGTGTATTGTGTGTACCGTGTGTACCGTGTGTACCGTGCAGCGAGGTGTACGTACGCGGTCTCCGGGCGTAGTGCTTCCTGGCGGGCGGCGGGCGGTCGTCGGGCGCGTCCGTGAGCAGCGAGCCGCGGTACTGTGTGTACTGTGTGTATTGTGTGTACCGTGTGTACCGTGTGTACCGTGCAGCGAGGTGTACGTACGCGGTCTCCGGGCGTAGTGCTTCCTGGCGGGCGGCGGGCGGTCGTCGGGCGCGTCCGTGAGCAGCGAGCCGCGGTACTGTGTGTACTGTGTGTATTGTGTGTACCGTGTGTACCGTGTGTACCGTGCAGCGAGGTGTACGTACGCGGTCTCCGGGCGTAGTGCTTCCTGGCGGGCGGCGGGCGGTCGTCGGGCGCGTCCGTGAGCAGCGAGCCGCGGTACTGTGTGTACTGTGTGTATTGTGTGTACCGTGTGTACCGTGTGTACCGTGCAGCGAGGTGTACGTACGCGGTCTCCGGGCGTAGTGCTTCCTGGCGCACGGCGGGCGGTCGTCGGGCGCGTCCGTGAGCAGCGAGCCGCGGTACGCCAGCAGCGCGCCCCACTCGTCCCCCCACTGCACGCCGTGCGGGATGCGCGTGTCCAGGAACTTCAGCACCTGACCAACAACACCGACGTCACAAATATTATTTCGTTCGGGGGCATTTATAAGTGCATGTTTAACTTTCCCACCCCAATATATCTACAGCTACGATGCGAAACAGTGATCTAAATACCTACTTCAAGTGCATTAGGTTATAAGAAAATCGTGTGATTTAGAGATGTTCGCACCGTAAACATAATTTGTGGTGTACTTTTTGTCCGTGACTTGTATGTTTGTAAAGTCCCCAGCGACACAGGGCTTGTATACTAGTGCGGGTCGTCTTTAAAAAAAAAAAAAGAGCGAGAGTGTGTCGCCGCGCCGAGCGCCGCGAACGTGATGTGATATGGTACCTGGCGCTTGTCCTGGCGCAGCAGCTTGTTGGAGAACTCAGCGAGCGGCTCTAGGAACAGCAGGTTGGGCGGCGGCGAGTGTGTCGCCGCGCCGAGCGCCGCGAACGTGATGTGATATGGTACCTGGCGCTTGTCCTGGCGCAGCAGCTTGTTGGAGAACTCAGCGAGCGGCTCTAGGAACAGCAGGTTGGGCGGCGGCGAGTGTGTCGCCGCGCCGAGCGCCGCGAACGTGATGTGATATGGTACCTGGCGCTTGTCCTGGCGCAGCAGCTTGTTGGAGAACTCAGCGAGCGGCTCTAGGAACAGCAGGTTGGGCGGCGGCGAGTGTGTCGCCGCGCCGAGCGCCGCGAACGTGATGTGATATGGTACCTGGCGCTTGTCCTGGCGCAGCAGCTTGTTGGAGAACTCAGCGAGCGGCTCTAGGAACAGCAGGTTGGGCGGCGGCGAGTGTGTCGCCGCGCCGAGCGCCGCGAACGTGATGTGATATGGTACCTGGCGCTTGTCCTGGCGCAGCAGCTTGTTGGAGAACTCAGCGAGCGGCTCTAGGAACAGCAGGTTGGGCGGCGGCGAGTGTGTCGCCGCGCCGAGCGCCGCGAACGTGATGTGATATGGTACCTGGCGCTTGTCCTGGCGCAGCAGCTTGTTGGAGAACTCAGCGAGCGGCTCTAGGAACAGCAGGTTGGGCGGCGGCGAGTGTGTCGCCGCGCCGAGCGCCGCGAACGTGATGTGATATGGTACCTGGCGCTTGTCCTGGCGCAGCAGCTTGTTGGAGAACTCAGCGAGCGGCTCTAGGAACAGCAGGTTGGGCGGCGGCGAGTGTGTCGCCGCGCCGAGCGCCGCGAACGTGATGTGATATGGTACCTGGCGCTTGTCCTGGCGCAGCAGCTTGTTGGAGAACTCAGCGAGCGGCTCTAGGAACAGCAGGTTGGGCGGCGGCGAGTGTGTCGCCGCGCCGAGCGCCGCGAACGTGATGTGATATGGTACCTGGCGCTTGTCCTGGCGCAGCAGCTTGTTGGAGAACTCAGCGAGCGGCTCTAGGAACAGCAGGTTGGGCGGCGGCGAGTGTGTCGCCGCGCCGAGCGCCGCGAACGTGATGTGATATGGTACCTGGCGCTTGTCCTGGCGCAGCAGCTTGTTGGAGAACTCAGCGAGCGGCTCTAGGAACAGCAGGTTGGGCGGCGGCGAGTGTGTCGCCGCGCCGAGCGCCGCGAACGTGATGTGATATGGTACCTGGCGCTTGTCCTGGCGCAGCAGCTTGTTGGAGAACTCAGCGAGCGGCTCTAGGAACAGCAGGTTGGGCGGCGGCGAGTGTGTCGCCGCGCCGAGCGCCGCGAACGTGATGTGATATGGTACCTGGCGCTTGTCCTGGCGCAGCAGCTTGTTGGAGAACTCAGCGAGCGGCTCTAGGAACAGCAGGTTGGGCGGCGGCGAGTGTGTCGCCGCGCCGAGCGCCGCGAACGTGATGCCGGCGCGGTGCAGCGCCGTCAGCGCCTCGCGGTTCTTCACCGCGTCCAGACCGAACATCACCGAGAAGCGCTTCGCCAGCTCCTGCGCAACCACCGAGTTAATAGTTCAATTCAAATTACTTCACTTTGGCGCATGTCATAAAGATGCGACCCTAAAATTACTTGCGAAAACGATTAATTATGTTTAATCGTAAAAATACTAACAACATTTTAATTAATACTATTTATATTAGTTCATAAAAGTTTAAAATTGGAACAGTTTCAGTAAATACTAAAGAATATTTCAAAAATAATTTATTTAAGAAAATAATCACAAAAAACATGAGTTAGTAATATATTAGTATACTAGTACAGATACCTCATCCCATACAAAGAAATACGATCGCCATAACTCGGGCAATTCTTCGGGCTATTATTATTATTGTTATATTATTGGAACGCTAGATGGCGCTAGCAGTAGGGACTTGGGCTACAGACAGCTGATGGATTTAATAGGGTTGAATAGGAGGGCCCTCCTTACTAAAGTCGGCAAAAGCTGACGGTAAAAACATCGCGTAGCATAGGTTGTGCCGCGCGCCTGGGCGCTCGGCCGGTTTGAACTAGAAGACTGTGGGCGCGGCTGCGGCACAAAAGTACCGCCATTCTTACTCGTTAATAAGACGTCACAACGAAGGGAACAGCGCGGCGTAGTATTACGTCATTTCGACGCGGTTACTAGAGACAGTAAAGAACTCGAGAACGCAAACCCAACTTGTGTGTACTCAAATTTTTGGGTTCGACAAAATCTACGTGATCGCGGGGTCAAAACTTTGAACTCCTATATCACCCGGACTATGGGACGCAGACCCACTTTTTGCTAATCTAAAAAAAAGTTGTGAATCCACACTTCTATATAAAAAAGCTGAAGCGTTTGTTTGTTTGAACGCGGTAATCTCAGGAACTACTGGTTAAACAATTATTTTACTGTTGGATAGCCCATTTATCGAGGAAGGCGCGTCATAGCGTATGACCAATAGGCGAGAAAGGGGGAAAACATACACAGACGAAGTTGTACGGGTCAGCCAGTCACTTAAATAAAGAGTAGGTGATTACGTCAAAACATATTTTTATTACTGTCATATATCTTTTTTGCCTTGGTATTTTAGACCTATAAATAAAATTTGATTCTTTTTTTACTAAATTAGCCCAGTTTAAAATAAATATAACGTTTGATAAAATGTTTTTAAAACAATTGTTAAGCGCAGCGGCAAGGCGACAGCCGCGCCACAGCTAGCGCGTCACTCCGCGCCAGACAGCGACAGAGTTACGCGTTAGAATAGAGCGGCAACGTTTAGGTGAATAAAAGATTCATTCAAATTGGATTAGTAGATATTAATGCGTTCACACAAACAAACTTTACTTCTTTATAATCCTAATTAAAATTATTAAAGTGAAAGTAAGATTATTTGTGTTATGTCTGTAGTGGGTATTCATAATAAATCAGTGTGCATTAAATTGCCGTGTTTCATTGACGTGCTCTAATACACATCACTGGCGACGAATAATTAACGTTACCTATGCGTGTGCAAATTATATTTGAAAAAATGTCTATCGAACGTATATTAATAATAATATAATTTTATTCCTCCCAAAAAGGTGCATATTTTATTACATAAGATAATTTATAATTTAGTAGGAGCTGGAGTCCGTAGTAGGTTCGAAACCTGTATGACAGATCTCCAGATATAGAACCCTATAATTTAGGAAATAGCAATTAGGACGCTTATGTGAGGCGTGTTAATCAATGTATTACATTGAACAGTATCGCTGTTACGTTAAAAGTAGCCACCTTAGTGACGGTGGCGCGGAGTGTTATGAATCGATGTGCGACTTGTGCTCTCCAGAAAATCCCGAATCCAAATCATACGATCAACTAGTGGCCTCAGTGAAGGAACATTTGGAACCGGACAGGTCGGAAACGGCCGAGAGGCATATTTGTCGACAAAGAGTACAACGTCAAGGAGAAAACGTTCGCGAGTACCTTCAAGCACTCAAACATTTAGCAAAAACTTGCAATTTCGGCCCTCGTTTAGAAGTGTTCGCGAGATCAATTTGTTTCGGGGCTAGTCGACGAAGACACGAGATCTAGGATCTTCGCCGAACGTAGTATCGATTACAAGCGTTCTGTGGCACCGGCCCTGGCGCTGGAGCCGGCGGAGCGGCATGCAGCCACGCCGTGCTTCGAGCGCTTCGGCCAGCGCGCACCTACATCGAACCGGTGTTTAAACAATACAGCTGTGATTTGTGTGAAAAAAAATAGGAGTGCAAAAGGATACAAAGGTCAGTTTTTTTTTTTAAATGAGTCGGATACGGACGATGATAACTGTAATTTGTATAACCTTGTGGTGAAAAATGACGGTGACGGGCCTTATTTTGCTAATTTCGTTGTTGAAAATATTAAATGTAGATTTGAGATTGATACTGGCAGTAAAATTTCTGTGATTTCAATAAAAATGTATAGTGGAAATGGTCACATGTATGGAGTAGGGCCTTTATAAAGATTAAAAAGTGTTAAGCAGTGCTCCTGTTTTAGCTCACTACGATTCAAGTCTTCCAATAATATTGTCAGTAGATAGCAGTACTTATGGCGTGGGCGCGGTGTTGACGCAGCGGTCTGCGGATGGTTGTGAGCGGCCAGTCTGTTGTGCTTCACGAACGCTTAATTCGGCTGAAATTAACTATTCACAGCTAGATAAAGAAGCGTTAGCTATTATATTCGGAGTCACTAAGCATCACCAATACGTTTACGGCAGGCATTTCATATTGCGTAGCGATCACCGCCCTTTCAGTTATATTTTTGGTAGAAATAAAGGGATTTCAGTGACCGCTGCTAGTCGCCTACAGCGGTATGCAGTTAAGTTGACAGTTTGTTACGTCGTCAAAAAACTGCTTTGCTACGCTCTCTCTCGCTTTCCTCCAGAATTGAATAAAGATCAATTAAGAGATAAAGGCAAAAATTTTAGTCATTTAAATCATGTTTTAAAGATATAAAAACGGAAACTAGGAAAGATGCGTTATTGAGCAAAATATGTGGATTTATTATGGTCAACTAACAAATTAACTGATAAAATTGAAAACTTTTATTATGATAAAAGAGCAACTTGCATATCGATGGGGCTATCGAATTGTCGTACCTAAATCATTAAGAGAATTAGCGTTGAATGAAATTCATGACGGCCATCCCGGAATCGTTAAAATGAAACAAATCGTGCGTAATTATGTGTGGTGGGAAAACATAGATAGGGCGTGGCGCGGGAGTGCGCGGCGCGCAGGGAGCTACGGGCCGCTCGTGGCGCGGCCCGCCGGAGCCGTGGTCGCGCCTGCATCTACATTTCCTGGGACCGTTTAATAGTAATTATTTTCTCGTAACTATTGACGCCCATTCTAAATGGATTGAGGTGGATAAAGTTAATACAACGTCAGCAACGATTGTCATAAACTGTTTACGACAGTTATTTGCTCGATTTGGTTTAGGTACCAAAACGGTTAGTGAGTGACGATGGGCCACCTTTTTCATCGTCCGAGTTCGCCCGATATTTAGAACGCAACGGCATTAAATATACTTAAATACCTCCGTATCACCCCGCTAGCAATGGAGCTGCAGAAAACGCGGTTCGGTCGGTCAAACGGGCACTAAAAAAAGCAATACATATTAGAAAAAAGTGGATTTAATTCTGCGTTAAATTAGTTTTTGTTTACATATCGTAACACGGAGCAAAGTACGAAGGGCCGCGAGCCGGCGGTCGCACTCCTCGACGGACGATTACGCGGACGATTTGGTTTGCTGTGGCCGGGCACCGCAGAGCGCATTCGCACGGAGCAGTAGCGGCACGAGCAAAGCGACGCGCGCTCGCTTTGAGTGCTCGACCGCGATGAGCCGATTATGTTACGGGACTACTCAAAATCCGGTCGCAAATGGACCGAAGCCGTACAGAGAGCGCACAGGTCCCGTGTCTTACACTGTTAAAACCTCTAATGGAAAAATCCACAAACGACATATCGACCAAATACGAAATTTTGCGAGGTTATGGCGCAGTCCAGGTCTATACGTCAATGAATATAACCCAAGGTATGGAATGTCTATAAAACATTCGACGTTCGCTGCCATTTTGTTATTTGTTAGAAAATTTAAGTTACTATGGAAATAACTTTAGGGAAGTGTGAGATGTAACATATAAATGCAAAAACATAATTTTTATCGCGATAACCGATATCGACGCGAGCAGGGCCGCAGATTAAAGCTAGTATTAGTATAAATTTGCCGCATCCGGCTATGTATCGGTGGGTCGATTAGATCGAGTGATAAATATAAAAGACGTGTTTTAACTATTGAAACTACATTCACTCTTTTTCAAACGGTTTCTTTTATGACATAAAGATGTACCGATTAGTCGAGAAAGTTAACTATCCGGTCATATTGTAGTCAGCGATTAATTTACAAAAGTGTGTTATTTATTGCGAAAAAAGAATGTATAAGGTATGTACCTTGAGCTCGAGCAGCTCGGGCAGCTGGCGATGCGGCGCGGCGTGCTTGGCGCGCAGCTCGCCGAACAGCGCCTGCATGGCCAGCTGCATGGTGAGCGCGCAGTTCAGCTTGTTGATCTCGCGCGCCTTGCTCAGCGTGGCCTTGATGATGTCGCCGTAGTCGTTGTAGCACTGCGCGCAACACAACGGGTAACTACGCGCGCCGACCGTTCACTTATCGAACCTACTTTTGAGTCTATGGATAACGGTGGCGGAGAGTCCTAAGAGTACCGTTCTATTCGGCTATCCTTTGAATTCTAGTGACTTATTATTGTGACTAAACAAATTTTTATATCGGTTCACCTCAAGAAAATTTAAACCCTTCGCCTCTGATATGCAGCATTATTTCATTTCGAGGCACATGATAAAATACGACAGTAAAATATTGCATACTTCATAGTACACGTTTAATTCGATTTCGATTTCGAATCTCATAGCTGCAGCGGATGCTATCGTCACAAGAAAATTACTTCTTAAAAATAACTTGGACATTAGCCGGCTACATTGAAGTGGATTATTACAGCCATCTTTGACAGTAACCTGTATCGGTGGCGGGTCATACCTTGATGTAATGCTTGAAGACGTCGGCGGCCCGGCGTATGGGCGCCACGTTGTACACGATGAGCTTGCAGTACGCCGCCAGGAAGTTGCGCCGCTTGTGCAGCTCCTCGATACGCCGCTCGTCTTGACCGTCTGCAACACCCGCCACGTCTCATCTCTGTGCCACTCGCTCATCATTACATCGTCAATGCAACATATCGACAACAAAAACTATAGTGGCGCTTTTACATTCTAATGTACTATAAAGGATCCCTATTAGGATCTTTAGAAGATATCGACCGATACATAAACAATCCGTGTATAGTTACTTTATTTCAATGTAAAAACTTCACTCGTATCGCACCCCAAGTTGTGACCAAATGTATTCAATGACGTGTGGCGTGTGGTACTGCTGAGTGCAGACGTACCGTTACTGTATTGCAGACAAGTGGCACAACTTGAGGCGTCGTCTCGCTAGGTCATGCACTGCGCTACAGGCTACACATTATAGGAAACAAAGCTCGTTAAACAGATCCTTTGCTGTACATTAGTCGCAGGAAAGTACCACACCCCGTCGTGTTTAGTACAAGCCGGTCGTTTCAACCGTATCTCTTGTTAACTCCTTAGTTTGGAGAAAATAACAATTTCAATGTACTATAAAAAATATATGAAAATGCAAAATAAGAATATACACTGCACAAATCATGCCAAAATTCACAAAACTCTTCAAGTGTGTTAATTGATTTACATTTCCAATCCGATACCGCCAGCGAACACTGGCCGTACACCGATGTATGCAGCGACAATGTGACTAGTGGCTACATCACCTCCGGCGCCTTGTATACTTAGTTACTGTATCGAAACCCACGTACCCCAGCACTATTTCACGACACAAAATAAAGTACCGCAACAGAATATCGCTTACTTCACAATTAACATCTGATTCGCAGTCGGTTTCGGATCGCATCTATGAAGCGAGCGCGACAATTTTCCCTTAGTAATGTTAAGTGATAACACATAGCGAGTGCACAGAGTCCGCTTGTCGCGTGGAGACAAAAATATGCATTATTGGTGACGCGGCGACCTCCGACAGCGGCCACTCGCAGCCAACATGCCACGGGACACGGGACACGGGACACGGGACACGGGACACGGGACACGGGACACGGGACACGGGACACGGGACACGGGACACGGGACACGGGACACGGGACACGGACACCGGGACCACGCACGCACTACACTCTTGTTACTGATGGCACATGTCGTCTAAAGGCTTATTTTTAAAAAAAACCTTGACGTGTTTTTATGCCGAATACAAGTTTACTATTAAAGTGAGAAGCAGTTATGAATGTTGAACTTCTAGTTCGCAGTTATGCCAAAGGTTTAAAAAGGTAGTGGTCGAAGCGGTCGGATGGGCCGGGGTGGGACGTCGGCGCTGACAGCCGGCCGTATCCGGTAGTGACGGTTAGCGACGACCGGGAGGAGGAGAGGTGCCGAGGTGGGAGGTCGCGCATTACTAAGGTAAAATACGCCGGCGGTGTGTCACTAGTGCGAACAGTGCGGAGCGTCTGCTTACCGGCGGCGGAACGAACGCGACCCGACAGCCCGCGGGGCGGACATGCAACCAAACATACCACACCGTTATCGCATCGTGCGTGCACCGACACAGGCACCGAGCTCCTTGCTACCGACTGTACGTCGACGTAAATAATGCATATTTTTTCTCGATCACTGCTCGTTTCGTACGTCGCGACAGTGACGTCCGAGTACTGGGAGGCGCACGCCTCGTGCTGTGCGAGCGCCATTAGTCGCTCTATCGACCGTTGGTGTCGATGTACTCGACAGTACGTCGAGTAATAGCACTCGCGACTCGGAACTGTGTACCCAGAGACCGTGGGGTGCACCACACCGTTGACTAAATATTACAAATACCAAAACTCAAACCCAGTTTGAAACGACAGCTCAAAAAGTGCACGGCTTTGTAACTTAGTACCCCATCGGTATCACAAGATGTTGTTACTGGTGTACACAGTTTTGTACATACATACATATACAATAATACTGTTAAATTTATGTCAGTGAACGAACATTTTTCGCAGTTTTTAAATTACTCGCGATATTATCGCGAGTAAGTTATAAACTAACGATGTTCACTATCAGGGTAGCAATGACATGTGGCTATACATGCTGTCCCAAAACTATCCCACATGGAGAGAAAGTACCTTATATATTGTAGATAGAACATTTTCCCGAAAGAAAACTTCATTTCGTTTTTAAAAATAATGCGATCTGTATTCAAAGATTTTAAATAATCGCCTGTCTTAACCGAGAATCGAACCCGCAAAATGTGAAAAAGCTCTAACCTGTATTTTTACGACTCCAATCGAAAAGGTCTATAATAATGATTATTTTTTTCTCAATAACATGGTATCTTAAATAAAAGGAAGACTATAAAATACAACATTTGATAAAGTACAATCTGTAGAGGTAGTCTGTATAGGTAGCTAATCTCAACGCTACACCCAACCAGAGCCGTAGCTTGCCTTAGACGGGACTATTATTTATACGGCTAAGTAGCTACAGCCGTATCAATAATAAGTTGCAAACATCTCTAGCAATATTATAAGAGTGCGAATTTGTTTACTAAAAATGTTGAGAAGGTAAGTTATAATAAAAAATAGGTTGTAAGTTCAATTGATAGTAAGTTGCAGTTTAGTGTTACTTTAACTAAAATGTAAAACTTTATGCTTTTCCTTTCCTTGAGGATACCATGTTATTTAGAAAAAAAAAACAATTATAAGAACTCTTTAAAAAATACAGGTTGTTTTATTCTTCACATTTTTCGGGTTCGATTCCCAGTTCGAACAGCGGATTATTTGAAAATCTTTTAATACAGTTCGAATTATTTTTAAAATCAAAATGAAGTCTTCTTTCCATAAAATGTGTATCTACATTATTTAAGGTGCTACTTTCCCACCGTGTGGCATACTTTTAGGACAGCCTGTATATGTTAAACAATACCGAAGAACAAATTATAATACAATTTATTTAATGGCTAACAGTGTTATAGGTGAAATCTTTTAAAATAGACTAAAGAGCGCGCCTAATGGCTAAGGCATTGGTCTCGCAATCGTGAGGTCGCGAGTTCGAATCCTATCTATTATAATAGTATAAGCTCTATTAGCCCCATGCCCATTATAAGCTCATTGGCTTGTGTTCACGTCGATAGCGAAGTGAACACAAGCCAATGAGCTTAGCTGGAGCGGTTAATAGGATTGCTAGTCATGTGGAATCCACAATCCCACATTGCTAGTTATGTTTAAAAAACTGTAGAGCTAGCTGTCAGTTTCGTTGAAGTCATTATGTAGCAGTCATTTCCAGAGGTTCTTTTTTTCTAAAAAGTCGACTACCGCAGTAGGGTGATCGTCAAGCCCTGTATCGCGGGACACACACACACAATTTGTGGATCTCACAAAATAGTGTCCCGTGTGGGGATCGAACCCGTGCCTCCCGACTCGTGCGTAGCAGTCGGACACACTCCTACCGCGCCACAGAAGCAGTCAAAGTCAGTCCTTTTGTAGCTCTCAATTTCGTAAAGGTGGTATTACGTAAACGCTATTGTGTATTACGATAATAAAAATAAAATGTGATGAAGGAATATTCAATTTTGTACGCTTATGGCTATGGCAGCTTACCCCACCGTTTAGGAACCAAAAGCATCATACAAAAGTCCATAAACATCAAAGTCAAAAAATGTGAACATAAAAATCTTGTGTTCGTAATACATCTTGTATACGGATACCACTCAGGCGGAAATCTATAAAAATATAATAATAGAGCGTGCTTAGGAATAACTCAAGCTTAGCTTAGATATAACTCCACTAAAAACTTAACAAAACGTACGCTGGCGGTTGATTTTATATACATAGTGATCCAATATTACGCTAAGACAAATAATTGTAACGGCCAACATACGTTATGTCATGCTTTTCATCATATTTTAACTAAGCTAAGTCTAAGTCCGCTCTATAGGATTCGGTCTCAGTCCCTGCATTTCTTGCTTACACAAGATAGTATATTACTATTGTTGGTCACATCTGTACTCTCATGTGTTACATCATAGTACGTTAATGATATTATTACATAATAGCACTTTTGTCTTCTTTTATATTTTGAAAATAGTGTGTATTTATAATTCTATCTATTGAATTCCCAATATGATTTCAATTATTGACGATATCTTATAAAAATATCATAGTTCTGTTAATAGAATAAACCGCTAGAAGAATACAGGAGGTATTAAAAAGTCATAATATCGACGCGATCAGTAGGCCTACTCTTCTTCGAACCTATGGACGATTTTCTGGAACGAGTGGATTAAATAGATGTTCCTGGTTCTGTATATTACCACCTCATTTTTGATCGAAACTTCGTTTTCATTGAATTTGAGTAGGCCTCCAGGAGTCAAGGCTCGGTCTACACGCTCAATCTCAATTTGTGTATATTTGATTGACAAAAGAAAACAAGTTCTATGATATTTTACTACTCGACTATAAGGAAGGGTTATATTTTTTGTTAATTTTGTTCTCATATAGATGATTCGACTTGTATTTCGGATTTAAGAACTTAACACAAAAAAGCTCTTAAGCCCGGAATGCAAGTGGGGTGTGTATTGTGTGAAAAAAAAAATAAGGTGTATGCTGACCTCATTGACGTATAGACCTGGACTGCGCCATAACCTCACAAAATTGAACTCTTTAGAAAGAGACAACGCTACTTTGTGGACAATACCTGTCAAGACAGGGCCGCACGGGGCTATTCTCTATTTCACGCTATGCAGTCAATATGGCGAAGTTTAGATTTATACGTCAATCGCTGACCTTAAAACTATAAATTAAAATAGTTTTAAGATGGAGTGTCAAAGTGAGTACGGTGCGTCGGTAGTGCGGGTCAGTCACGTTACCGTAGTTGTGGTGCACGAAGACGAACTCCTGTATGAAGTCGTTGAGCATGTCGCAGAGGTCGGGGTCGGGCTCGTACACCAGCTGCTTCATGTCGGGCTCGCCGTGGTGGTGCAGCGTGTACAGGTGCTCGGCGAAGAAGATGAGCAGGTCGCACAGGCTCGTGTAGGCCTCCTCGCGCAGGTCGGCGGACGCGCCGCGCGCCACGATGCTGCGGCACACGTCGGCGTACGCGTGCAGGCGCTCGCGCAGCGCGCCCGCGCCCGCCGCGCTCGCGCGCTGCTCCACGCCGTGCAGCGACCACAGCACCGAGTAGAAGCACGAGCGCACCACGTACACCAGCGCCTGCGGACCGCCCACCGCTGCGTTACTACCCTCGACTTATTGAAACGCATCGACAAAACGTATCATTAGGAATCGTGCGAGAACGTGATAAAACCAGTTATGACCGATAAAAACATAGTGCGAATTCCGGACACATTTGTAGTGAGAAGTTGCTAAACTTTAATTGAAAATTACGCGATTATTAATTATCTTACTTTTTAACATACAAACTTTAACAGAGGATCGATCGACTAATGTCAATATAATGTGGCTACCGCGAAATAAAGTCAGTCTGTGTCTAGCCATCTTCTTGTTTTACTACATGGTGACCAGCGGTGCGAGAATAGTTTAGAGCTAAAATATCAGTGATTATGTCGGAAATTGCGTAAAATACACAAACTATTTAAAGTTATCATTGAACACTCACGCTCTCCGGGAGAATTTTGTTTGGAAGGGGCACCATCTAACCGGGCGGACGAGTAGCTCAAATGACTAACTTAAATTAAAGGTCTTTTTGAGGGCATCGGGAGTGCACAAGAAATCTAGCGCTGTACAAGCGAGCCCTTTAATCAATCTTATAGAACCAGAGGGGTATGATATCTTTACAACACCGAGTTCGAAAATGAGAAGGACAGTGAAGTGAAGACATGGAAAAATGGATCAAACGTTTTGACGATCACTTTGGATCAAAAACGAATACTACCATATTCGTTACAAATTTTTCACGGCATGTCAGGAGAGTTACGGCACTCAAATTACTTAGCCAGAATTGTGAGTTTCAACAACTGTAAAGATGGCTTGTTACGCGATCCAATTGTGTGCGTTATCAAAGATATACCGATACGCGATACATTGCTACGAACAGACGAATTAACGCTGGACAAGGCGGTCAAAATATGTCGTACTAACGAGATGTTTGCTGACTGTGAAAAACAAATCAAAGGGCTGAAACGGTAAATGCTAAATGCCTAATATTTTCGAATGCATTCGGCGTGATGCCTTAATGCTAAACTGTTATAAATTAAGGACGGAGGATGTAGTAAATATTATATCAATATAATAAAATCAGTGTGTCTTCCATCTATCTTGTTTTACCACAGAATAATCGATTAGCGGACCCTTAATGCACAAATACACTACTCTATATACTCTTTAAAATATAGTGATGTCGTAAAATAGCAAAAATCTTTTCGAAACCCTCACAATTCTCTAGGATATAAAGATGTCCAGTGGAATCAATAAACAGTTACTACAATAGTGATCTTATATCAATGACAACACTGAAAAAGGCACACATAATACAGTTAATGATAATGTACAAAAGAATAGAAGGTAACGAAGAGCGACGCACCTGCGGAGGCATCTGCGTCTCGTTCTCCTTGAGGCACTTGGGCAGGTCCTCGAAGAGCGAGTCCCAGATGTTGGTGTCGTTGAGGTTGTGGCACATGTACATGATGGACACCTTGCGCAGCGAGTTGGTGACGTTGAACAGCTCGTCGGCGTCGGGCGTCTCGCCGCCCTCGATGAGGCTGCGGTACTCGTCGATGGCCTCCTTGTAGCGGTTGACGCACATGTCCGTGATGGTGGCGCGCGCCACGTTGCAGCGCGTGTACACGCCGCACTGCTCCGTGCACAGGTACTCCAGCGTGCGGCCGCACGTCTCCAGCACCTCGGCCTCCGTCTGCACGTTCACCACCTCGCGGATCTTGTTGAGCAGCAGGCCGAGGTTGCCCTCCTGGCGCTGCGTGGTGTACAGCTCCAGGTCGAAGTACTGCGGGATGGACACCAGGTTGGTGAGCTTCTCGGGGTCGGCGCCGAACTTGTCCAGCAGCGCCGGCAGCGTCACGATGAAGTGCGCCGTCATCTTCGTGCGGTCGTCGCTCACCACCTGCCGCGCAAACGTCTTATCTATACTTATATGATCACTTGTAACCGACTTGTAACCTAAACCGCTAAGGGCTACAAACCTGAAATTTTAGCAGTTGATGCCTTTTATGTTTTAGGCATCCACTAAGAAAGGATTTATGGAAATTCATCCACTAAGGCGGGTAAAATGGGGGTAACAACTTTGCATGAAACTCCACCAGGTTTGAAATGACAGCTGTAAAATTTCGTATTTGACATTTTAGTTTAAAATACAGATACACATAATTCAGCGTTTTTGAAAAATCCACCCCTAAAAAGGTAAAATAGGGGTTGCAAGTTTTTTTATATTTTTTTGTTAATCTCGAGGACAACCTTTGTACCAAATTTCATCAAATCCTGAGGTGGTCATATTTATATACCCTGTGTTGATTTGATATGGAATGACCCGAAACTCTATCACAAGGTTATATAAAACTCCGTCAGTTTTGAAGTAGATCTCTGAAATTTTGTATTTAGCTTTTTAGTTAAAAATTAAGAAACACATGTTTCAGTGTTTTAGAAAACAAACCTTTAAGGGAATAAAATAAACTCCACCAGTATAGAAGACTTTGGTAAACCTTTGCGAGTTCTCCTAACATAATTTAACATTAAGTCCCCTTTTAATGTGTAATAGCAAATTAATTATATGTACCCCGTGTTTGCAATATTTTTCATTGCTGCTCCGCTCCTATTGATCATAGCGTAATGTTAGATAGCCTATATATAGCATTCCTCGATAAATGGGCTATCAAACACAAAAAGATTTTTCAATTCAAACCTGTAATTTCTGAGATCATCGCATTCAAACAAATAAACTCTTCAGCTTTATAATATGCAATGTGGGATTGAGTCCCACATTATTAGCAATCTTGTTAACCCCTCCAGCTGAGCTCAAAGGCTTGTGTTAGGAGTGGGTTCACGTCGGTAGTGTAATGGGTAGGATTCGAACCCGCGACCTCACGATTGCGAGACCGATGCCTTAGCCATTAAGCTACCTCCGCTTCAAATTTTCATTTGAGGATAGTTAAGAAGAAAGGTAGTTAGCAGAAGCTCGCGACGGACGTCACCTTGGCCTGCTCCTTGGACAGCATGTGGTGGTGCTTCCTGGTGGCGCCGCGGCCCACGGGCGGCTCGCCCGTGCTGGCCTGGCGCACGCAGCACACCATGAGCTCGATGAGCGACGACTCCTGGCGGTTGTCCAGCGCCTCCTCGCCCGGCCCCGCCTCCTCCAGCAGCAGGTCCGTCATGCACTCCCAGTCCTTCATCATGGGGTTGGAGTCGATGAGCGAGTCCACGAGGTAGGCGCCGTGCTCGTGCAGCTCGCTCTCGATGAAGAACTGCACGAGGTCGCGCACGAGCGGCGTGGTGGGCAGGCGCGCCTTGCCGCGGCGCGAGCGCAGCGGCGCGGCGGGCGCGTCGCAGCGGAACAGCCGCACGTTCAGGAACTCGCCCGCCGCCGCCGCCACCTGCCGCTGCGACGAGTACACCAGCTCGTACACGTTCTCGCAGTCCTTGTCCGTCAGCACGTCGGGGTGCATGCGCGACCTGCGCCGACACGTCCGTTACATCAGATAGCGGTATAGACCTGCGCCAATGTACGCCGCCTAGGCTGGCATTCGCCGAGACCTCCATCCACACTGACCTCTATAATACTTGTACGCCGTACAAGCTACCGCCGACAACAACACTTCCATTTGATTTACAGATTTGGATAGTCATGTGAGGAAATGAAATGGAAGTCTATACTGCGCAAACTACAGTTCGTAACGTGGTAATGTCTGCGAGTGCCTGTATGTGCGTGTCTATGTATGTGTGTGTGTTACGAATGCACGCGCGCGCGTGCGTGTGTGCGTATGTGTCTCTATGCGTACGTACACGCGTAAACTTTCGCGATTTGTACCCATTATAGAATTTTATCGTCGTCCGTCAACGTCTGACCACGGCCGTTGCAATACGGTCGAAAGGTATACAGCCTTAAAATAAAATATTTACGCGATTAAGACCCATAGTTTATATAATTCCTCGTATGTAATTTGTTGACACCAAAAACTAATCGATGTTTTGCATTTCGCTTTGATAAGTCTGTTGATTTGTAATATTTTGATTACTTTGTTATATAAATAGGCCGCGTAAATACCAAAAAAGCGTCTTAAAAACATAATTTTAAGCTGCAATGAGTGACGATCTATAACGTTAAATCTGCTTTTGGCAAGGAAAGGAAAAGTAAGGGTTCATTCTATATGCTCTTCAAATCTTAGGGTACTGTCAATTGTGACTCCCAAGTATTTCACACATGAAGTTTTACGAAGGTGTGTGCAGATACAATCAATAACATATGATGCAAGACAAGAATGATCTATAATATCATAAGGACTGAGGCTACAGTTTAGTTTACTCTTTAAAGGGAAAAAGCGATGTAGCTCGTTTTCGTTATTTAAAGTGACTAAATTCCTGCGCAACCACTCAATACACAATGTTAAAACCCTTATTGAGCATATTAATAGACGTCATGCCAGGTATCACCCCTAAATAAAAGAACCGTATCATCCGCAACAAATGTTATGATCTTGTTACTAGATATAGTGTGGGGCCAATCACCGTGCCTTGCGGCATACCGTAGGTAAGCGTACGCTCATCACTGATGAATTCCCCTATCTCAACTTCCTGAATGCGATCGTTCAGGTAGCTTTCAAAGAGTCTTAACTGTATATCCCTAATGCCTAAGTTTTCCATCTTACGAATAAGAATGGGATCAGAAACCGTGTCGAATGCTTTGGCTTGCCTAGGAAAATGCCTAGGACTTTATACCCACTTTGCCATACTTCTTGGCAGTATATGATTAGGTATAAATGAGACAAAAGATGTAGCATAGTCTGGTTATAATTATCCAAAGGTGCATCTTATATACTAACGACTTCGTGTTGATAACAGATAGTAGAAACATTTAATAGATACTGAACGTGCGATAAGGAACATAAGATTGTGATGTAGATTGTAGATACAGCACAAAGATATTGTACTGTAACAGTACACCCCCCTTTAAAAAAAATTTATGGTAATAGTGTTTACAATATAAATTTGACCTAGACCTTACTAGTTATTTGCTGATGTATATAAATAATAATGCTATTGTACGCGGTGGAATTTGATGACGCCTGTTGTGGTGTGATTTGCTGACGTCTGTAATTTTGACTTAGCTGTTGCACGAGTGTTTATTATTTTTTTCCGTTAAACTCTTCATTCTTCTGTCCAGTGTTTTCATTATGCCGTAAATTAGGATCACGCCGATTGTTAAAATAATCTGTCCCATTGCAACATTTCTTGTCCACCGTAAGTCCTCCTGGATCAGGTTACGGAGTTGGTCCGCTTCGTTTTGATTGAGGCAATTGTCCGTATTGTATGTTATCTGGTCCTTAGAACTTTGATTTCCCATTTTAGATGTCTTGTTGTTACGAGTAGTTGTGAATTAATGGTATATGTTAAGATCTATGTTAATATATATACGAATAGCTTGCTTATATCAGCGATTTTTTTATAGACGTACTACTGGCTTTACTTTACGTCCCGATCGTGTAGTGTACGTGTGTGAATGCCTGTCGCAATCAAAGCAAAGTAGTTTGATTCGTCATTGATCATGAAAGCTGGTTTATCACTGTCTCTTTATCCCTAATTCTAATGCAAAATGTTTTATCTGTTTTACTAATTACTGGGTAGGGTCCTTCATACGGCGGTGTCAGGGCTTTCTTAATTCTATCACACCGAACAAATACGTGTGAGCATTCTTTGAGTTCGGGATGCACAAATATAGCTTGATTGTGTTTTTTTCTTTTCGGAATTGATGTCATTTGTGTGATGTCCTTTTGAATTTGTTTTACAAACTCTTCGTACGTTGATAACTGTGCTGCTGATGACTCAAAAAATCCTCCAGGGAGTCGTATTGGCGTTCCATATGTCATCTCTGCTGAACTATAACCTGTGTCTTCTCGCAAGCTACTCCGCAACCCGAGTAAAACTGTTGGAATTTCTTTTAACCAATTTTCGTTGGATTCTCTTGTCATTAACGCCGCCTTTAAAGTTCTATGAAATCTCTCTATCATTCCATTGGATTGTGGATGATAAGGTGTTGTCCTAATTTTATGTATTCCCAAAAATTGTGAGAGTGACTCAAATATTCTTGATTCAAACTGTCGGCCTTGATCCGTAGTAATGCGCAATGGACATCCAAAACGAGTAATCCATCCTTCGAAAAGTGTCTTGGCTACTGTTTCTGCAGTTATATCTTCTACCGGAAATATTTCGGGCCATGACGTACAACGATCTATGATTGTGATTAAATATCTCTTCCCTTGTGAAATCGGAAGTGGTCCGACGATGTCAATATGTAAATGTTCAAAACGTTGCGCTGTCATAAATGTACCAGGAGGTGATATCGTATGTCGTTGTATTTTTGATTTTTGGCAGGCTATACATGATCTACACCAATTATTGATATCTTTGTTCATATACGGCCATAAATACCTTTGGGTTATCATTTTTCTCGTAGTTCTTTTTCCTGGATGGCTCATACCATGAATGGTATCGAAAATTTGTTTGCGAAAATGCTTTGGTAAGTAGGGGCGGCTTTTTCCAGTAGACGTGTCGCAGGTGATGTTTATTGTGGAACCCGGAAGCGTAATGTTTTTGAATTTTAATCTTTTATTGTCATGTAATTTACTTAGTTCATTATCTGTTGATTGACATTTTTCCAATTCAGCGTAATCGATAGGTGATGGCACGTATATTTCCTCTATTCGAGATAAGGCATCGGCGGTAATATTGTCACGTCCGCTTATGTGTTGAATGTTGGTACTGTATTGTGAAATGAAATCTAACTGCCGGACCCGTCGCGGTGTATCGTTTGATGATGGTTTTTGGGAGAATGCGTATGTCAAAGGTCGGTGATCCGTAAATATTGTAAATTCTCTTCCCTCGATTAATCTGTGAAAATGTTTGACGGCCATGTATATTCCTAACAGCTCTCTGTCAAACGTAGAATATTTTTGTTGAGTTTCGCTCAATTTTTGTGAAAAAAATCCTAATGGTTCCCAATTGCGTCCGGATTTTTGTTGTAAAACTCCACCAATGCAAGTAGCACTAGCGTCGGTCATGAGCGCTAGTGATGCGTTGCGGGAAGGATGCGCTGTTAACACTGCGTTTTTCATGCTTTCCTTGCATTTTTCGTAAGCTTTGTCTGCTTCCGTTGTCCAAGGAACAGGTGAATTATCGTTCTTTTTTGAACCATGTAGATATTCGTTTAAAATTCTTTGATTTTCCGCTGCGCGTGGAATATTACTTCTGTAGAAATTGACCATGCCCAAAAATCTTCTTAATTCTTGAATTGTTTTCGGTTTGGGAAATTCCATGATTGCTTTGTAATTTTCTTCGGTAGGGTGTATTCCTTGGCTCGTTATATGATAACCTAAGAAATCTATTTCCCTTCTGAGAAATTCGCATTTTTCGAGATTAATGGTTATTCCATTCTCGTGTAAACGTTTGAAAACCGTTTCTAAATGCTGATAATGCAAATCTTCGTTGTCCGATGCGATGAGACAGTCGTCTACAAATATAAATACGAAGTTTAAATCTCTAAATAAGGAATCCATGAATCGTTGAAATGTTTGTGCCGCATTGCGTAATCCGAAAGGCATTCTTAAGTATTCAAAAAGTCCAAAAGGTGTGATGATGGCTGTTTTTTCTATATCTTTAACAGGAATACAATGGTATGCTTTACGTATATCTATCTTGCTTAGTATCTTCTTATTTTCTAATATGTATGTAAAGTCAGTTAATCTTGGTAGTGGGTATTTGTCCGGTACTGTCGTGCTATTGAGCATTCGATAGTCTCCGCACGGTCTCCATTCGCCATTTTTCTTTTTTACCATATGTAATGGGCTTGCCCATGGGCTATCTGACGGTCGGCAAATTCCGAGTTCTATCATATTTTGACATTCCTTTTTGGCTATGTCGTATTTTTCTGGAGGTAATGGTCTTGCCCGAGCTGCGACGGGTGGTCCTGTAGTGATAATGTGATGTTCAATCTTATGTTTGGGCGCATTGCGGAGAGAGGACCCTTTCGTGATGTCTTCGTATTTGTTTAAAAGTTGCGTAATACGTGGATTCGTTCCCACTGCGATAGTACGAATTGTTTGTTGTGTCGCTTTTTCCGAAGTTACATGCGTTGTCAGCTCTGTAACTTTGTCGATAAGTTTGCGACCTGCTATGTCGACTAATAGTTTATAGTGCTCTAGAAAATCTGCTCCAATTATTGGTTGTGTAACATCGGCGATTACAAAATTCCATTTATAACATCGTTGTAGTCCTAAATTCAAGGTAAGCGTCTTCTCGCCGTAAGTCCTAATTTTAGTCCCATTTGCAGCGTATAGTGTGTATTGTTCATTTTGTAAAATTGAATGTCTCTGTTGCTTGCTAATGACTGAAATATTTGCGCCCGTGTCAATCAAAAACTTCATACCACTTTTTCGGTCGGTAATGGTGAGGCGATTGGATGGGTGGATTGCACAGAGTTTCGCCGTTGTCATTGGTTTCCAACCGCATGGTTTAATGCAGTTCTTTGCATATTTTCCGAATCTTTCGTGGTAGTAACAAAATCGATTTGCTCCTCTATAGTTTGTTCTCGGCCTCATAATCGGGAATTGTTGACGTTTCTTGAAATGATTGTGCGTGTTGGGTCGATAGCCATATTGACCTTGCTGAATTGCGTCAATATCTATCTGTAATTTTGCTAGCTGGGCTAAAATGCATGCTGTATTGTTGTCGTTTGAAGTGTCGTTGCTAACAGCTGATATTTCGGTTACTTTTGAATTAATTATTATTTTGTCTGCAATTTGGCTCAGTTTGTCAATTTCCATGTCTTCCGTAACTGCTAGAACCGTAGTAACTGATGTTGGTAAAAGCCTGAACCATAGTAGTTTAATTGTTTCGTCACTGATTTTTCCTCTCCCGAGGACTCGCATTTGACGTAATAACTGCGAAGGTTTTTGATCACCGAGTTCTGTCTCTGATATTAATTTTTGAAACTGTCGCTGTTCTGTTTCTTCGTAACAATCAATTAAACGTTCCTTGATGTTTTTGTATTTATCTGTAGTCGGTGGTGAAGTGATTAGGTCACTAACTTGTAGTATTTCTTCCTTGGATAACTTTGCTATTACTGTACAGTATTTGTATTCGTCTCCTTGCTTCTGTGGTGCTAATATGGCTTCTAGTTGCGTGAACCATAATCTTGGTTGGTCTTTCCAAATTCCGGAATGCGGGATAAAACCGAGGTGCCAGCAGCTACTTCAAGTGTTCCTTGCTGATTTATGTTCGCCTTGCACGGTGATTGTGCCATGTTTCTTGCTGCGTATTCGTTCGTCGGGGTCACCAATTTGCCATACTTCTTGGCAGTATATGATTAGGTATAAATGAGACAAAAGATGTAGCATAGTCTGGTTATAATTATCCAAAGGTGCATCTTATATACTAACGACTTCGTGTTGATAACAGATAGTAGAAACATTTAATAGATACTGAACGTGCGATAAGGAACATAAGATTGTGATGTAGATTGTAGATACAGCACAAAGATATTGTACTGTAACACCCACCATTTATACTTGTGTGGGAGATAGATTTTCCAGATCGGAAACCTTACTGAACGAAACAATTATTATTCATAACTCGTTTGAGTACCTTCGACAGAGCAGGTAAGACGGCTATCGGTCTATAGTTATCGACACAGCTACTGTCCCCGAAACTCATGGATCGGGTGTATTATAGACGTTTTGAAAGTCCTTAGAAATAAAGGGACACAGCAACTCAATAACAAACCTATATCTCTGTGGCAAGAGCAAAAACCTACATTGAGAGGAGGAATAAGAGCTCCTTGTGGTTTTTTATTAGGTTGCTGGAGACCATGTAACCACCCACAGCACAGTCACTGTGCAAATCCATCACCAGTTTTGTTTAGTAAAAGCAAACTTTAAAATTTAATTTGAAATTACAGTCATTCTGTATGAGGTAGCTAGTACAGCATAGTAGCACTATAGAGGTCGGTATCTATACGTGAGTATCTAAAGTATGTTTGTTTGTATCTTTTGAGCCATTTTTTTTTTTGTTTTTTAAATAACTAGCAATGTAGGATTGTGGGTTCCACATTACTAGCAATATTGTTAACCCCTCCAGCTAAGCTCAATGGCTTGTGTTAGGAGTGGGTTCACATCAGTAGTATAATGGATAGGATTCAAACCCGCGACCTCTCGATTGCGAGTCCGATGCCTTAGCCATTAGGCTACCGCCGCTTTGAATGTTGATGTCGCAGCGAGTAACCATTCTGTTCATGAACTTACTTGAGTATAGCAATGACGAGTTTAACGGCGTGCACGGCGACCTCGGTCTCCTTGTCAAGGGTCATAGACACGATGCGGTCCTTGAACTTAGACGTGAACAGCTCCAGCTTGCCCTTCAGCTCCTCGCACTCGTACAGGGGCTGCAGGGCTTGTAGACAACGCAGACGAACTTCGCCCACCTAAATAACAATGTTTTTGTCAAATGAGCGAAAATAGATAGCAACGTCTATATTGAGTTGTTTGAATGTGACATTTGTTTATAATTGTATTGTATGTGTCACTTATCTGGATAAAAAAATATATGTATATTATTTAACCTTCGTACAAGTACACGAACACGCATATACATACCTTGTCATGCAACGTCCAACCAATGTACTTGAGGTAGAGATCATCTAGGAAGTGTGCTGGGAACTTCTCCATCCAGATACCAATCTCCGCCATGGTGATGGCCCTTATATCAGGTAATGTGTCTCTGCACAAATAAATAACTAAATCACTATCTTACTACAAACACTATAATAATGAAAGCTAAATCACACATATATTACAATATCATAATGAGAAATAGCTTTTAAGTTTGAATGTAGTAAACCACCAGTATAACAACTACACCAACAAATAACTGGGAATTTTGCAATGAAGGATCAAGGATAGATTGGTGTGGTGCATAAGTCCTTGAAAGATAGAAGTTATTTACCTCAACAATTTTAAGAAAAAATCCACTACAAACAGTCAATAGATTATACTTACAAAAACAAAAAATGACACACACACAGCTGGTTTAAATAACTTATCTATGATTACCTCTGTTAACATAGCTAGCTAGTAGCCAGAACATATTTCGGGTTTTCTATCCATTGACGGTCATCAATACACACAAATGTAAACTTGGTACTAAAGTTAACTATTTAACAGGCAATTAACATTAGATAAGTTATTGGGACCGGCCCGGCGTTTGGTCTAACACATGTTGTATCACTGACCTATATCTGTGCACGAACACAGACTTGAACATGTAAGAGAGCATGTTCTTGATCTCCTCCATGTTCTCCTCCAGCTCCTGGCGCTTGGCGACCAGCACCTCGAGGCGCTCGTTGGCGCGCTTGTCCCGCGCCTTGAGCCGCTCGGCCTCGTACTGGCGCAGGCAGTTGTCGCAGTTCACGCTCGTCAGCAGCGCCACGTCCACCAGCGCCGTCATCAGCTTCATCACTGCAACAATACCGTTACATGTTTATACTATACTTCGGTATTTAGGCGCCATTCATTTAACATTAAACAGGAGGGAGGGTACTAGAATGTCGTAATTGCGCTCTCGAGGCGCATACTTGACGCAAGCGTATTTAAGTTCGATCCTAAAGTTACAAGAATACAAAAACTGAACTGCAACTGCACTGCTTTAAATACATGAATTGACCCCCAGATCAATGACTAACAAAACTGCGATTAATAATTTAAATATTAGTGAGTTTAAATTTTCTTAATAATGGGAATACATTATAAAGAAAATTTAAACAATTCTCTTAAAAATTACATAATTATTTTAAATGAAAATGAAAGGGATACTTAGTACAATATCACAATTTAAAAACTGCTGAATCTTAACAATAAATTTATGAAGAATTGTTTCTCTTTGCTAAGTTATATTCTCTTTGCTTATATATACATACTAGATAGAAGTTAAAAATTACCAAACAACTAACCTGCAAGTGTTGCAGTGTGCCGGAATGCTCTGACTTGTGAGTCAGACAGTCCGGTGAGCAGAGATATGATGTTGTCCATGAGATACTGATCATAAATGATGGAGTACTGACACATCTTCACCAGTGTCTGGATAAACTCACAGAAGTTGGAGCGGAACTTCTTCCAACTCTGCCCTGTCATTATAAGTGGGTATTCACCACTTTCCTGAAAAATTAATATTCAGAGTTAACCGACTAGCACATAGCTTAGTGAAATATATTTAGGAAATGATGATACTTGTAAACAGAAACAGTCAGGGAGTTCCTTACGTAGCTTATTAGCTTAAATACACAAGTATTGTGAACATAAACAGTCAGGGAGTTCCTTACATAGCTTATTAGCATAAATACAATGTTTATTAGAATGATTTGAACCTTAACATTGACTCTTCCTAAAGCCTTCCCCAAGGTGGCTGGTCACCGCATCCCCAGATGGAATATATAAAACTGGGCAAGTGCATGTCGGCCACGCACATTGTAGGACTAGGCTTAAGAAGTGGGTTTTCCGTTGCTTTTCTTTCATACTTACAACATTTTGAAGCGGCGGTGGCCTAATGGCTAAAGCATCGGTCTCGCAATCGTAAGGTTGCGGGTTCGAATTCTACCCATTATACTACCGACGTGAACCCAATCCTAGTACAAGCCTTTGAGCTTAGCTGGAGGGGTTAACAAGATTCCTAGTAATGTGGGACTCAATCCCAAATTGCTAGTTATTTTATAAATAGAAAATAAAAAATATATTTTACCTACTTAAATATAATTTTCAATGGAATTTGTAAGAATTTTGTTACTTCTCATTTGATCAACTGTTACTCGTAAACTTGTAAAGTCTACCTAACTGTGATAGTTTTCCTTTACTATTACTGTGATTTTTTTCACATACCCAACATCAACCTTTAGCTGGAACACTTGACTGTTAACATAAATTTTCACTTTAAAACTTCATATTTTACAAACGGATCCCTAAAACTAAAAATCGTCTTCCCAACTCCTAAACGTTTTTAAAAGACCTATCTAATGATACCCCACACGATGGGGTAGGTAAGAAAAAAAATCACACCCCCACTTTACAAATACCTAAAAAAAAAAAAAAATTTCAAGAATTTATTCTTTCACTTGACTCATAGAAAGCACCTCTTTAATAAAATCCTACGTACAGAACGAATTCCAAAACAATGGAGTGAATCTCACATTATACCACTACACAAAAAAGGGAGATTAGCAACTACAGGCCAATAAACCTCATGTCAAATACCTACAAAATGTTTGCTAAGCTAATACAAGAAATAATAGAAAAAACTTTAGATGAAAACCAACCAATCGCAGCAACTGCAGATTTAGAAAAAACTTTAGTAGTTACTAACCATATCCAAACCATAAAACAAGTTATACAGAAATACAACAAATACCAAAAGTCACTGTATATACTAGCTGACCCGCCCAACTTCTGCATTTTCCACGTTTTTGCAACATTTTTTATTGCTGCTCACATTAGTCGTAGTGTGACATTATATAGCCTATAACCTTCCTCAATAAATGAGCTATCCAATAGTAAAAGAATTTTTCAATTCGGACAAGTAATTCCTGAGATTATCACATTCAAACAAAACAAACAAAGTTTAAGGCAGTAAGATGTCAATAAAGTTTATATTAACATCATCAAGAACATTTACACTTTTACAGTTATTTATAATAAATGCTGCATAAAATTGGAAACAATTGGCCACCCATTACCTATTAATAACGGTGTCAGACAAGGGGACCTTTTATCCTCAAAGCTTTTCTTGGCAGTACTCGAAAGTATCTTTAGAAAACTTTGTTGAGACAAGTTAGATCTCTTAATCACCTCCGTTTTGCCGACGATATTGTCTTGCTTGAAGAAAAATAAAACCAATGCAATGACCAACTTCAAACCAATAAATATAACATTAAATGAGAAAGCTTTAGAATATGTCTACTTTCCTATCATGATTGATTTAGATTATATTGGCTGTAAGACCTGGTCCTAAAAGTACCACAAAGAAAAACTTGCAGGTGCCAGTGTACAATGGAGTGCAGTATGTTGGGGTCAAAAACCAGACTCACTAACATGCTCACCTGAATAGACCATTTGGTAAATTAATTGCAGCCATTTGGCAATTTATTTGCAGTTGATAAATTAATTGCAGCCTATGTTGATGTATGGGGATAATAGTTTTCCAATGGCAAAGTTAAGTTTGTCATATTTAACGCCTGTTTTTTTTTTCACTAACATACCACTTTATAAAGTTGTATACTATGTAGGGCGTCTCGTCAAAACGATGCTACCATGGCAATTCCAGCTTGATATGTATCATTTTAAAATTTGTTCTAGGGAACCTATTCTTATTGGTTTGAATTGAAAAATTATTTGTGTTAGATAGTCCATTTATCAAGGAAGGCTATAACATCACACTACAACCAACAGGAGCAATGAATAAATAAAAAAATGTTGCACAAATGGGAAAATTTACACAGATGAAGAAGTGCAAGTCAGCTAGTTATTTTTAAAAATAAAAGAATATCCTTTGTGTAACTTGCTAAATCAAATATTTAGGATACTTTACCTCCAGAGATCATTGCTTTAGTCCACATTGTATGTATTTTTATTTTTGAGATGACAATTGAATAATATAACAATTACCTACACCTATCTGCAACAGTCATAATTTGGATCCTATTGGATTGGAATAACTTACCTCATCGAATTCCTGGGTCATTTTTTTGATAATAAGTGTGTGGTCCATCTGTGCCATGTCAGGAGTAACCTTCCCTCTGCACCCAGAGGCATTGATGAAGAACTGCATCAGTTGCACCAGGGCAGCCTCGCGGTTGGTTTTATATTCTTCTATCCACATGTCCACCACTTGCTGCATAAATAAAAATAGTATAAGCCTCTAGCCAGAATAACAGAGTAGGTAGTATACTTATAGAATCAATGTTACTCACATTTATAGCAGTCTTATTGAATCTTAGTATATTGTAAAGGCTATTTTCATCATCTCCAGGCAGTAACACTGGCGGCGGAGAGTACGCAGGTGGTGGCGCAGCTCCCCGGCCGCGGCCGCGACCGCGACCTCCGCGCCCTCTCCTGCGCAGTGGTGGTGGCGGTGGTGACTCTGCCAACCGACCAACGAACCCCCCATCACCTCGCCGGCCGCGACTCCGAGTCACACGCTTAGTAGGTGTCGGCGACGGTGATCTAGGCTCCTCTTCTTCATGATGAGACTCCTCAGCATCGTCTCTCGGGGGCTCTGCTGCCGTTGAGTTAGCTACTGCTCCAATGTTAAATCCTGAGTAGTTTACGTTAGAAGTCTCCGGTTCGTGAACCGATTGGCCACCGTAATCAGTCATTGGAGTCGCCGGAGTCATGGGATTTACGTATTCAGGAGGAGGATCATCCATCCTAATACGTTTCCCGCCACGGCGATGCATTTTGTTGATTATTTCTAAAGTTTATCACCAGTCACATTACATAAAACGTCTGTTGCACTAGGTATACGTATAATACAACTCATGAATACTACATTGATTTTCAGAACATTGAACGAAAAATCGAAACTTGAAAGAGAAAGAGAATAGATTATTGATCAACGACGCGCGCCGACAGCCATATTGATATTTTCACAGAGTACACAACATTTTTCACTTTTCTACGTTACGAATGGTGTTACCATACATGCCAATGAAAAATCAAAGTTTAGTCGATTTACGTGTACTCTTGCCAGGTAAAATTAAATAAATAATTCAACATGACATCACTTTTTTTTTATGGTAACTTATAATTACGACTTCAGACTTGTCAATCTTTGGGTCGGATGATTTTGGGGTTTTATAGTTTTTACTTTTCATAACGTGAAATATTATTAAAATGGCAAAGAAAACTTACGATTTACTCTTTAAACTGCTGCTTATTGGTGACTCCGGTGTAGGGAAGACTTGCATATTGTTTAGGTTCTCAGATAACCACTTCACAACGACGTTTATATCTACGATTGGTATGAACCACCTTTGTATATGTGATTTTGTATCATCGAGGCAGATATGCCTTGAACAAAGCTGTGCATCTTTCGTTTTTTAATTGTGTTCCTCCCTGCCCTGATGTATAATTACATCGTAATACCCTACACTCAATAAATATTAAACTGTGTATTTCTCCTTTGTAGGTATCGACTTTAAAATAAAGACGGTGGAACTTCGAGGTAAAAAAATCAAACTACAGATCTGGGACACGGCGGGACAGGAGAGATTCCACACCATCACCACTTCGTACTACCGCGGCGCGATGGGGATCATGTTGGTGTACGATATAACTAACGAAAAAACATTTGATGATATTGTCAAGTGGTTACGAAATATAGACGAAGTAAGTGTTAGCTAGAAACCACTGGCATCCTCCTGCACCTTAATACACCACATATAACAAATAACAACACCACATTACACTTTCAAAAACACTTCAATCCCTACTCATTACATTACATATTATTATGTATATATTATAAAATAGTTAAATTGTTATATTTCTTAGAAATTGTCACCGACATACTTATTATAATGAAGAGGAAATTAAATAAGATTCATGACTAATTTTCATCACTTTTGTCCTCTTATCTCCGTACAATAATAACAGTGATGTGTGTGACTCATCAATCTATTATAAATAAAAATTAAGACTCATTCATTATATAAAAACAAAATGTAGATGACCAATCTAACTTGCTATTAAATTGTGCTAATTTATCAAATGTAGTAGTTCTACTTATTACCATAATATTATGTTTTGTTTTTTGTTTGCTCAGACTTATTTTCATAAACTTGGTTTGGGAAGTTGTTCGAAGCTTAAAGAAGGCTATATTGATATAAGTATCTTCCATTAGTGTTAGGTTAGTTAGTAAATTATGTCCCTATACTGTTATTTTGTTTACAGCATGCTAATGAGGATGTGGAGAAGATGATCTTGGGCAACAAGTGTGACATGGAGGAGAAGCGTGTAGTGAGCAAGGAGCGTGGTGAATCGGTAGGAACTATTCTTTACATTACTTTTAGAAATATTTACTTAACACCTGTACCTACAGATTGGCTTTACCTCTAAAATAGTATCATAAAGGAGATAACAAATTAGAATTTAAAAAATGACATTTTACTTTCAAAAACTTTTGGAGTCAATGATTTTTTCTTTTGTTTTCAAGGGCAAATTAAGTATGTTGTATACAAGATTAATGTGGTACTGTCAGTTGCATTTACAAGATATGCACAAAAACTATGGAAAGTTCTATAATGTAGTTTATATTAAAAGATCAAAGATATAGAGAAAATAAGTCTATTCTATTAAAGCTACACAAAATAAAATCATACAATGGCTTATTGTGATACACAACACCCAAAATGTAAATGTTACATTACTAGAAATTGTCTGTGATCTCAATATAAAATGAATGTAGGTGGTACTTTATTGCACAACACTTAGTTGGAGTACAACTTGTTGTTCTTATTGATCAATTGAGTATTACAATAAAACTCGTGACTAAAACACATTCAACACCATGTTGCGTGTTATGATGTGTAAAATTGATTTCATAGATCATTACTTCATACAATTTGCTCAAAATAAAATGATGTTGAAAATCATACATAATCAATATTTGGTTGTTTACAGAATGTTACACAGAGTAGTGTTAATGTGAGTGAAAACTTGCGCTAATTAACGTCCGCCCATCGGCAGCTCTGATTGGTGCCGACCGTCGGCCTTTGTGTTGTTGTGACTCACGCTCATATAAATGAAACTATTTGTGGTCGCCTTATGATTTCTGTAGGTCAATACTTTAAGTTTGTTATGAACATGTTTTGATTAAGGACATGTTATTGACACGAATATGAACTCTCAATATTTTTTACTCAGTGGCAGAAACCTAATGGTGAGGGCTCGACTCAATGGAGAGGTCGCGGCTCGAATCGTACCCATTATACTCGTGAACCCACTCCTGACACAAGCAATTTAGCTTAGCTAGAGAGGTTAACAAGATTGTTAGTAATCTGCTACTAAAAAAAATATATTTAGACACTTTCCAATGCTGGAGCCACACCAACGGTAAATGTTTGATGGACGTTTATAGTAGGTGTAGCTACGACTTACCGTGATAATTTGACAACGGCATTCATGTTGTTGTTTGACGTTATGCAATATCACAACTGGCGGTACATCAAAGAGATTATCGCGAGATTGTCAGTGTGTACCGTGAGCGCGACGGGATCGCACGATTTTAAAGCAAATATTGAAGACAGTAAAAAGAAGAAGAAAGCAAATAAGGGCGTTAATGTTCTGTTTATCGCCAAGAATGGGCATCGACGTTGACTGTTCGAGTGCGGCCACTCTATATATCGCATTAATAATTATTAACGTTACTGTGGCCTCAGCATAGTGCTAAATGGTCATGGTTCATCAATAAATGAAGGAGAATATGTTTTGTGATATTGCAGATAGCGCGCGAGCACTGCATCCGGTTCATGGAGACGTCGGCGAAGGCGAACATCAACATCGACCGCGCGTTCTCGGAGCTGGCCGAGGCCATCCTGGACAAGACGTCGGGGCGCGAGGCCGACGCCGACCACGCGCGCATCGCCGTGGAGCGCCGGCCCTCGCGCGCGCCGCCCACGCGCGCCTGCTGCACCTAGGCTCGCGCGCCACACCACGCCACACCACGCCACGCCACGCCACACCACACCCGCGACTCCATACGAGACTGATATCCTTCGTACTCCCTGATGATGTCTAATTGTGCAATAATATGAACGAACGAGGACTCCATCCTTGAGTAACTTTGAGATCTAAGGTAAATTTATTAAGCTGGTAGGTAGTGGATACTTTTGATACGGTTAGTCGGTCTCGCCATTTATGCTGGGTGGATGAAATCATGCGATCCGCTGACTTACAGCAAAAGTTTAAATATGATCTGTGGAGGAGCTGTATGTGGAAGTTTCCAAATTACTTCAGTTAGTTTTTAGGCCGAAGATGTATAGTAAACGCGCTAGTGTCTCCCCGCCCCCTCGTCCGAGGCGCGCGCCGGCGGACAGCGGCACGTCGCAGACGCTAATGTTCGGCTCGGTTACCACTTCTGCTTACGTTTTAAGAAAAATTATATTGAACTTGTGTCACAAATCGTACTTGCGAATATTGATCGACACATTTAAAATGTATTTTCCATAAAAAGGGTGACCTTAATTTTTCTTAATTACCATCTTTTGATTGTTAGCTTTTAAAATCTAAATGAGGGGTGGTGATGAGTGGTACCGCTTATACGTCGTAATCTAGGTGTACAGTGGGGCTGCAAGTTCCATAGTGTCACCCGTGGAATTTCTAGTCGCAAAATAATCTGGGTGCAATTGAAGAGTAAGCAGTAACCAAACTGGTACACCTCATATCTGTAAATGAAACTATATGAAACCTGGTCTCAAACGGTAGTATCGCGTGATCGGTTATTATTTATCGCTTAGAAATGTTATTGTTTACATTAATGTCTAGATCGTAAAGATAAAATGTCTCGCAAAGACAGAAAGCTACGCCGCATCATTCAACAACATCTCATTCAACCGTTGAATGATTTATAAGATCTTTATTTTTTGTATTCACTGTACGCACACATACATAGTTTAGTTAGCTTTCTGTTGATCACTGATGTAACACTTAATCTGCCTATGTGAGGGTAGGTGAGTACGACTGCATACATGGTTGTCCTTGCAATTTATTTGTGCAATACACATATCTTTTGTATTTTTTGGAGATTACTGAGGTTATTTATTACGGCACGGAGGTTATGTGCTTGTTATTTAACAACTAACGCGTATTATTCTTTTAGTAGGTCCTATTACAGGATGTGTACTACTTATATAACTACTTTTTGAACACATTGATATACACAGACTGAAGTGCTACTCTATCGTCTCGAATGTCCTGTACCTACCCAAAGAATACTATTTAAAAGTTCTACAATCTATGCTCTCCTGCGATTTGTCCGAGCTTAATCCACTAGAATCGGCTGAACCCAGGTAAGTTAGATTGTAGATCTGAAGCTCACTTGTGTTGCATATCTATCGCTATCATAATTGTTTAGTAAGTAACACTTTTTATGAGTTATATTAGGAAATGTCAGTGTGAAGTAGTGTCCTGTTACTGCGTCGTTAGTATCAAATAATATGTTTGTTTCGTTCAGTGATATTGTCACGCGCTTTTTGCATGTTTACTTAATTATTGCTATAGAAGTTATTAAGTTTGTCGGGTGGCATTAAGCTTAATTAATATACTTAGTGCGTTTGTCGCGCGACCAGCGGCCATCGCCCAGCAGCGACACAGCGCAGTCGCGCGATCGGCGCGCGCGCTCCGGTCGCTCACGCATTTATTAGTCGGTCGCAGCGCAGATATATCCACGCAGAGATCACGATCGTACAGTCGCTCGTCGGGGCACCACTGTGCCGCGAGTTATAGTTAATTATTTAAGTAATTATACTCTATAGTTATGTACGTTGAAGAAATAAATACTATTTTATCGTACGGTGTATGTGTCTTGTCGGTTTTTACCTGCTTTTATAAATAAACATCAGCATTGTATATTATGTTCATATTAAATTACTTATAATAACGCGAAGACTTTGATTTCATCACCAGATTCCTCACGTAATGTTAAGTATACCTACAGGAGTGAGGACTTTCAAACAGGCTAGTTGAGATGTTCACGGGCGTGGTAACGTAGACATGTCTCTGTACTAAATCAATTCATGGAAGTGCCAGCCTAACATGTTGCTCATAACATGTTGATGCGTGACCGTTACAGATAATAACATACTTGTTTTGTATGATTGCATCACTAAACTATTTTTATAGTTTTAGGGTGCCCTACTAAATAAAACTGGAACCCTTTGCCTGCCTGTCAAGACTATTACATTTTAGGAACTCATGTAGGAGTATTGTTGAAATTCATATTTTAAATGCAAAAATAGCTACTTAGATGATCAATATCTAAAAATATTGGCTAACAACAAGCCCAGGAAGCATTATGATCCAAATGTCCATAAGACTAAGTACTCCTTGCTTTTACAAATAGATACCTAATTGGTGCTGTAGTTTCAGTCGTCCCTTTGCAAATAAATGCAAAAATATATAAAAAAATAGCATCTATCAATCTACAAATACAACAAACATTTAACTGCTTTTTTTAAAATATTTATTATCCTATATACCTACTTAAAAATGTTTCCAAACAACAATGGCAGTTACAATAAGAGCAAACAGTGCCGTCAACCCTGGCAGTTATCTCCGCGCGGGGTCGGTGTGAGGGCACGAGGGTCGAGGGAGCTCGCGATAGCGCGCAGTCGGCCGCAGTGTCTCGCACAGACGTCGACATGAGGGCCCTACGCCTTCTCCTACTGTTGCTCTGTTTCAAACGAGCCTATTTTACTGATCGTAAGTATTTTTATATTTTATTACTTAGTCAAACTTGTATAAATGAGTTTTCAGCAAGTGATAGGTAGTAGGGCTGAACCTTCTCTCCGAATGCTCTAACATCACGTTAAAACCTTTTTGATATGGATATTTTCCGCATAACAGAAGTATTGTGTGCTTTTCCTTGAACAAATAGTGACTCTGCCATTGTTTTCCACATTGACACAAAATTGGAGTCGGGATACAGTCCGAAATTAAAATTGTCCTAGATGTGTAATCTTCCAATTTCCTTTTTTCCGAATTTTTATTTTTACACGCCGTGTGGTGCCGGCTTAAGAATAGTACCACCCCATCTCTTCCCGTGGGTGTCGTCAAGGCGACTAAGGGATTTCACTCCGGAGGACGGGCAGCAGCGTCCTCTGCGTACTTAAAGCCTTACTGCGATCGCCAACCCGCTCGCCAAGCGTGGCGATTATGGCAATTACCCCCAGGATCTACATACCAGTAGGTTCTACTGGGGAGACCCGTGCCCAGCAGTGGGCCATCATAAGGGTTGATATGTATATGTATTTTTACACATTCATCTTTTTCTTTAATATTATATTTATATATTTACTTTTTTGCGAGTTCTATTTTAATTCACATTGTACTATTTTCCTTACGTATGTACAATCACACTCATCTATCAATACCACAGACTTAATCTTTATATATATACTAGCTGTGCCCGCGACTTCGTTCGCGTGGAAGTTGGGTTTATATTAAGGTAGTTTATATTACAATTCAACTTCTGTGTAAAACATATTGTAAACATGCTCCACAATGCTCTGTGGCATCTATGGATATTTGGGCCTAGCTTTAATCAGGGCCCAGCATATGGCAGGGCAAGCCAAGCAAATGCCCAGTGCAGCAAAATGAAGGGCGACAAAGTTTATGGCGCCAGACGGTTAAAAGACAAATTATTAAAATTCCCACGACTACACCTCGACAAAAAAGTGATTTGCATAACATCAAATACTATTAATATTGAAAAATTCCCCCACCACGCGAGTAGGTACTGGGGCGGTTTCGAGTTAAATGAAGCTCGAAACCGCCCAATTACTCGTGCGAAATTTTGAGATAAGGAGCTTCGATTCTGACTCCGATAGGTCGAAAATTCCGATTGATTTTAAACCTCCGACTCCAACTTCGGCTCCGACACTTTTAAATCGGACCTTTTAATCGGAGGTACCTAGCCGCTCCTTCAAGATAATTTATACATAGGTAATAAAGGTATGATGGAAAAAACTCTCACAGATTCCCTATGATCGCAGGTTATGTCCTGCCCGAGCGATCTTTTCCGAGTCTAAAGTACACCTACTTTGTGTCCGTGTTTGTACCGCGGGAATGCAATGTTTTAAAACTATTTTGCGGGGGCAAAATAGTTTTAAAACATTGCATTCCCGCGGTACTGTGATGCGTGTTTAAACAAACAAACAACATTCAAACGTTTCTAAAAGATATACTCAGATATCTTTTTTTGTGTTTAAATACTATTTCTAAACTTATTTCAATATTTTTTTTCACTCACTTTGGAAGATTAAAATATTATTTTATAATGTCTACATTGGTGAATTTAAAAATAGGTGTGTCAACCTGTCGCAAATTAAGATCATCATATATTCATATCCCTCTACGTAAGAATTTCAGTTTTTTTTTTAAATCAATCTTCCTGATTCTTTTTAATTTGTATTTAAACGCCATCTATTTTCAAAACTGGATAAGTTTATTTTTATACTTGATGATTTTATATTAAACTATCATGCATATTAAACGTAGGTAAGCAAGGTATTTAACCTTAAATTATTCACGCGATCAAGACCCGTAATACATATATTTTCATAATGTGTACAAATCGCGAAAGTTTATTAACATTTGTAGGTAAGCAATTTTGGCACTCAGAAGAAATCGAATCACAGATGGCGCCACGTGCTTTATTTTGATGTAACGCGGACTTAATCTTTCATTTTTTTTAAGCAATTAACATTTATAAATTCTAGAAAATATCAAGTAATTACTGTTTATTTGTAATGTAATATTGTTTTTCATTTCTACATTTATGACATAATCACTATTCATGCAAAACAATGATAAAGGTGCCTATTGGAAGTGATTATTAATATGAAAATTTGTTAAACAAAGTAAACATGTTAAAGTCGAAAATAAAAGCTTGTATAAATAAGTATACATTTAGAAAAATACTTAAAAAAAAGAATAAAAATAATTTTAACACAACACAAAAAGAGACTCGCAATTAGGGAGTCGATTCTCCGACCTCGCTCGTTTAATACCGCTACTTGTGCCAATAGACCACCTCAGCTGATGCAAATATGGTTAAAATAGCTGATCTTAAGAAAATTTAAAATGTTGTGTTTAGCTCCTAATAGTTTTAGCGTGAAGTTATTGTTTCCATGGGTTACAATTGTAATTGTATTGTCTTATTGTGGAAAAAATTGTGAAAAACCATAATGGTTCGACAAAACATACGTTGCTGCTCACTCCCCATAGACGATAGCATAATGATTTATAGTGCAAGTAATGACCTATAGTATTTACAATAAAACTGCAAATTTTCATGAACATCCGTCAAGTAGTTATTGTTTTATAACGATAAATAGCTACAGACATTATCCGTCATTGCTTAGCTCCTATGGGAAATTGCGTGATAAATTATAGCCTATATGTTAATCCAGACTACACATACAAAATTTTAACCGAATCTGTCCAATAGTTATTGCGTGATGCGTGTTCAAACAAACAGACAGACAGACATTTCTAAAAATGTAGGAATGTGTTTAAATACTCTTTTCGAACATTTCCCAATATTTTTTTTCACTATGTTCGGCCATGTACAGACACGTGAAATTTACAATTTTATTATATGTATAGATATAGATAGATAGCATGATTCAGTATTCACGCGCGATGGCGTATTATTAGCGTATTTCATGTATAACTTTGGTGTTTCTATACCGATTTCTATTAGTATTTTTTATGGAATAGTTAATTATGTTAACTTTTTTAATTAGGGATGACTGAGAGTGTTATAAACGTAAGAGTAGACAAATATAATCAGAAAGCTTCGAACTACTAAGCTATCGGGAGTTACACGTGATATTGTGAGTCAACCATAAAAGATAGACATGCTGTCGTGGGATATTTTTTATATAATTTTAAGGAGAACATTTCCGTCATACATGATTTCTGTGTAGCTTGAACAATTACGGTTGCACACGCGACGAAAGCTTAAAAAATGGAGTAACTTCTCCTGTTTTCCTTCACTGCTCTGCTCCTATTGATTGTAGCGTGATGAAAAGTATACTATAACCTACGCAGGAGTATGCAAAATAATTGTACCAAGTTTCGTTAAAATCCGTCGAGTAGTTTTTGTTTCTATAACGGTTATACAGACAGACAGACAGACAGACAAAAATTTTACTGATTGCATTTTTGGCATCAGTATCGATCCCTAATCACCCCCTGATAGTTATTTTGGAAATATATTTCATGTACAGAATTGACCTCTCTACAGATTTATTATAAGTATAGATTTGCATTGGTTCCATAGAGAAGACTTGAAAAGAAGTATGTATGTAATCAACAAACAAAAGGAAGTTCTTCCATTATCTTTAAGAAGCATCCACTAACTATAGATAATATGAAGTTAAGCGACTCTTGATATTGTAGATAACAGCTGCTTTCACCTGTACTTGAATCATACATATAGCTTACAAGTAATTTCATTTTTGTAATGTCATGATGCTCCTACTGGACACTTCGCAATTTCGTTTGTAGTAGGAGCATCAGGACATGGGTGTCCTGGTGCTCCTATCAGTAGGAGTAATTAGTAGGAGCACGAAACCGAAGCGAGCCTAATATTACACAAAGAAATCCTTAAATCTAAAAATAGTCTTCACAAAACCTTAACGCTTTTTAAAAGACCTATCTAATGATACCCCACACGATGGGGTAGGTGAGAAAAAAAAATCATCCCCACTTTACATATAAGAGAGGTGGTACCCTTAAAAAAGAATGATTTTCTTTCATTTTTAGCGGCTTAAGTAATTTATTCATGCAAAGTTGCAACCTTCTAGCACTAATAGTCTCTGAGCTAAGCTGGGTTTAAGGGTCTTTCTAAGGGTTCCGTTTTGCCATTTTGGCTATTATGGGTGTATTTCATATAGTGTTACAACGCAATACTTAAAAAATGTTTTATTCAGGATTTTCCTTTGTCTGCAAAGATTTACAACTGAAATGCATATAAAACTGCTGTAACACTTTAGTAAACAAACACAGAGCGTGTCATGTGTGTCATGCCCGCGAAAATGTCAGATATCTCCAAAGGCACATACTAATCTATGGGTAGCCTTCAAATAAGTTACCATTAGCGGTCAATGATTTTTTAAAAATTAATTTATTCTCTGTGGAGTGTTTTTATATGTTGTCTTACATTAGAATGATGCAAGTAAGAAAAAAAAGACATGCACCCTCAGGCTCATGAATTTTCAAGCCTTCGCCATACATTTGGTTCGCGTTGACAGACAATGACCAACCACTCCCCTCCTCCCGTCGCCCGAACTACTCACACGTAATCTCCAACCATAACCCCAAAACATGATCCTCGATGCACCTGTGTGATGCGTGGTCAAACAAACGGACAGACGGACAAACATTTCTAAAAATGATAGCAATTTTAATTTTAAAACTTATTTTACTAAATATAGAACATTATTGAATACAACGCCATCTACTTTCAAAACCAGTGAAGTTTCTTCTTAAGGAATTATTTGATCACGGTGAACAATTTGATTTCATAGATGGCGCTGCATGTTTTTTTTTTTACGTGATGTCTTTTTTTAGCAATGAACACATAAATTCTGGAAAATGTCAAATACTTTTTAATTGTAATGTAATATTGTTTTTCATTTCTACTACGATTAATTAATTACTCTCAGCAGTGCATGCAATACCTATAAATATCTTACCTAGGTGTATATTTCACTTGATTTTTAATATAAAAAAATAATAACCAAAGTAAATAAGTTACCTATGGTCGAAAAAATAACTAAAACATTGAGAAAAATATTAAAAAAGGATAAAGATTATTTTAAAAAATACAAAAAGAACATAATCAGATAACAGATTCGAGCCTGGGACTTCGTCGTCAAAGTCCGCTAGCATAGCTTCGAGGCTATACTGTTCGCTACATACCACGTCAAAATAACTGTTCTTATGAAACTTAAAAATGTTGTGTTTAGCTCCTTATAGTTTTAGCGTGAAGTTATGTATGCCATGGGTTAGAATTATAGATAATGTCTAATTGTGGAAAATTTTGTGATAAACCATTATGGTGCGACAAAAAATACGTTGCTACTCGTTCCCCATAGACGTTAGCGTGATGATTCATAGTGTAAATAATGTCCTATAGTATTTACTATAAAACTGCAAATTTTCATAAAGATCCGCCAAGTAGCTACTGTTTTATAACGATAAATAGCTACAGACATTATCCCTTACTGCTTAGCTCCTATGGGAAAAAGCGTGATATTTTATAGCCTAAATGTTAATCTGGATCTATTAGATTGCACGTGCAAAATTTCAACCGAATCTGTCCGGTAGTTTTTGTGTGATGCGTGTTCAAACAAACAGACAGACAGACAGACAGACATTTCTAAAAATGCAGCAAAGTGTTTAAATACTCTTTTCGAACATTTCCTCATATTTTTTTTCACTAAGTTCGGCCATGTACAGACACGTGAAATTTACAATTTTATTATATGTATAGATTTCTTGTGTGCGTGTGTATGTCAAAATCGGTCCAGCCGTCTAGGAGGAGTTCATCCTAGACGGCTGGACCGATTTTGATGAAATTTTTTGTGTGAGTTCATGGGGATTCGAGGATGGTTTAGATTCACAATTGAACCCGATTTACAAAAAAAAAAAGAGTCGAGACGAAGTTCGCCGGGACAGCTAGTAAACTATAATATTATAATTGTGATCAATACCGGTTTGAAGAACGAATACTACAAAAAAGTTTGCCACAGGACAACTAATTTAAAGGCCTTAGAGGAATGGCACTTTTGGCTGAATAAAAAAGTAGGAAAAACTAATCCATTTTGCTTTATGAGCTTTCTAAAAAAAGAAGGTACCTACGTATTATAAAAAAAAATCTAAAGTTTACATTCAAAAAAAGATAAGACGATCTCAATTTATATTGACAGATGCCAAAATTCAGAATATTATTGAGGATTTATTAAAAGGAACAATTTCACCAGAAGAAGCATTAAAAAAAATGTTGGTTCAAATAAAAATAATAGGTTTTAGTATTGTATAATATTATGTATTGTTTCATTGTTAGGTAATAATTGTAATGTTTACTAGTCTTTAGTTATTGTCCTTGTTGCTTAATTCTCGGCGAATAAATATTTTTTTTATTTAACTTACAGCTTTAATTTTATAAAATGAAACTTTTGACCCTGATGTTGATATGCTTTTTGTATCGAACTATACATATTTGAAAAATTCTAGAATCAGTACATAACCCACTAGAAAAAAATAGTCATTCGGAAAAATAGGAATTCTACAAATTACTTAGTAATTATGAAAATTTCAATTTTGTGTAAAAAGGAACTCGGAATATTAACAGACAATGTTAAAAATTATGAATTGAGATTTTAGTGCTGACTCACTTCTAGCTCGAGGCTTCAATCTGCCCAACTTGTCTCGGTAACTAAATGCAGACTCTCTAAATTTCTTGTTCCATCATATACCTACCTATTAACACTCACGCTCCAAACGTTATCATCGATAGTTTTTATTTAACCTGCATCAATTAAACTCAATCACTAACGCCAACAGACGTATCCCAGACCTTATACTTTGTAATACTAATAACCCTAACATTCTTTTAAGCCAGTAATTGTACAAATACCCGCTCGTTACCTAAGTAAATAGTCACCACCCGCACTAAAATAACATAAAAATTTCAGCCGCAAATTAAAACTAAATGCAACAAATCAACCTTTCCAAACTTCTTAAAAACTGACCGTACTAAAGAGGACTTAGAGAAGTTTTGCTGGAAAAATAATCAAAACTCTAACTAGACCGTGGACGTAACAGTTGACTTTTTTTATAACATTATTATCACCATCATTCAGAAGCATTTAGGTACCATTTACAACCAAAGACAACATTAACCATGTTGGTTTTAACCGTCCCTTAATACTATGGTTGCCATCTCTAAAATCTGACAACCAGGACAAGATAAGAAACGTAAAAACCTTGGATTTTGGAGCTTAAAACCCGCACAACTCAACATTTTTTTTACATTCGAGACGCAGCGCGCGAGGTTCTTATACGCGTCGGCAGCGTTCTATGGCTTGAAAATTTTATAAGCACCCGGACTGCAAACGACTCCCCGGATACCTTTTAGGTAAACTAGGACAAATTCGGACGAATAGCAACCCTACTTAATACGAACTCTAACCGAAAAATCTAAGTAATCCGAGAGATCAGGATACCTAACGTTGGTACATATTAGATGCTGCGCAAACGTTGCGACAAAATGATTGCAAGAGTGTCTCACCGAGTTTAAGTCTATCACTAAATCACAAATTAAAGATAATCCTAAACATTTTTAATAATAATAATAATATAATAATAATATCTTGGGACAACTCACACAAAGCTATCTGATCCCAAACTAAGCAGAGCTTGTACTATGGAAACCAGACAACCGATAAACATACTTATATATTTCTAAATACATACATATTATAGGTAAATAACACCCAGACACAGAATAAACCATCGTGGTCATCACACAAAGTTTTATCCTGGGTGGGGATCGAACCCACGACCTCTTGCGTAGCAGTCGGATACACTCCCACCGCGCCACTGAGGCAGTCAAATTTTTGGACGTAGGTACATACAATCATTCCAATCCAATAACAGCCGGATGAAATATTCCTGGGGTCACAAAAGGCATTCGGTGAGCGACAGTTATGCGAGCCATTTTCGGATTACTTCTACTCCATTTATAGTAAAAACCCGCATCCCATTCCCTTGCAAACAAACACTCACAGTAACCACACATTTCGCAGCTCTTAATACATCCTAAAATTCCTTCAAACATTGATACAAACACAGGCCCACGGCCGGATACCTTTCCACCCATTTTCTTAAAAAACTGTGCTGTTCAGCTCGTGACACCGCTGCACATTATTTTTAACAAGTCTTTGTTGGTGGAAGTCAAGCCTGGTACTGGAAAGTCAGAATGGCTCAATAGTTTCTTACGTAGAATATGTGAATGTGCATTTTCTAATCATTAAATGTAATATTAGTGTCAGCGCAATGCGTCATAGAGCTGGAGTGTGCGGAGTGCGTGCCCGACAACATGCCGCTGGTGACGTCACACCGCGCCGCCAACGGCAGCGTGCGCGTCGCGCCCGGCGACGAGCTCACGCTCGTGTGCGGCGGCGGGAAGTTCCTCGAGTACCCGCTGCGGGACACGCTCGTGGTGCTGTGCGAGGCGGGGCGGTACCGCGCCAGGCACGACAACGCGCTCTGGCATCTGCTCGACCTGGGCTGTCAGGAGAGCATCTTTGAAGATGTCCTGCATCAGGTCAGTTTAGTAGAGTCCACCGTTCTGTTTCTAGGCCGTCGCAGCAGAAACATAGGCTATTCAGTCGGATGCCAAGATACTAGTTGAGTTCAATTTGAACAAGATAAGCACACGATACTGTTACCCTTCATAGGTGGACGGCTGCGCACCACCTCTGCAAGGTCGCGCCTATCAGATGCGCGAGGCGAGCGGCGTGCGGCACCTGGCCACCGCGTGCTTCGACGCGGACCGCGGCACGGCGGCGGCGCTGCGCATGACGGGCGCGCCGCACAACGCGCTGCCGCTGGCGCCGCACGACCACCGCGCCGCGCCGCTCAGCATCCTCGGCAACTTCAACCACATGTTCGACGCCAGGACGCGCCACGACGCCGAGGAGCTCTACTCCGACGACGTCAGGATGAACAGGAGGCTGCACGAGCTGTTAAAGCACGACCGGTACTCGTTCGCCGACCAAACTCTCACCTCCGCCAGGCTGCTGAGCACCCACTACTTCGAGGATCAGAACTCGAGAGTCGCGGACTTCGTGTCCAATCGCGTCGCGGTGTGGAGGAGCGTGGCCGGTGGGAACCTGCACCACGTGCACCGGGACATCGCCAAGCTGCTGAAGCTGGCGCGGCCGCACGCGGAGCTGGACGTGTACGCGGGCACGCACGGCGTGCTGTCGCTGCGCACGGGGCACGCGCGCAGCGACGTGCACCTGCGCGCGGCGCGGCGCTTCCCGGTGCCGCGCTACGTCTGGAGCGTGGTGCACGCGCGCGCCGCCAACAAGGCGCTGGCGCTGGTGGTGCTCAACGACCCGTTCGTGGCGGTGAGCGAGATCCGCGCGGCGGTGTTCTGCGAGAGCGCGTGCGGCCGCGTGCCGTGGCTGCACGAGCTGCGGCGCCAGCGCAACTACGAGGTGCCGCTCTACGGGCTGGTGTTCTGCTGCAGCCTGCACAACTTCACCGCCGTCGTCGGCGAGATGCCGGCCACCGTCGCCGTGCCGCCCGGCAACGAGGGCATGCTCACTGAACTCTTTTTTTAAATCGTTACAAACGCTACTAACATACTTTCGAGTTGCATGTTATAAATATGCACTCGCGAGCAACAAACTGGAATCACTTCATCACGCGTTGCTCAAAACATTTTTTTTTACAACTTCCCTTGCAATTAACTATGGATTAGGTTTTTAGATAATTTTGTTAGCTTTCAATCGATATCAATATCTTAAGCTAAGATTAATGTGATTACTTTTTTCAAAATGAACCGCCTTCATAAGTATGTATATCAAAGGGAAAATAACTTTTTAAAGAAAAATTAATCGCCTTCAAAGAAATAAAATATCAAGCACCAAATAAAAATTTCGCTGACTCACTCCTCCTATGTTTTAGTCTATATATCTGGTGTTTAATAAGCAAGGACAACGCTTCATACACTAAAACCTTCCCCCTAAAATTTGCAGTCAAAAACCACATCTAATTCGGATCACTAGCTTTCCTGAAAATCGCGAACATATATACAGATAAGTATGTATGTACATAGTTACATACACAGAGAAAGTAATCACTACGTTAGTTACTATTATGCGTTTCAAATGAGTTAATATCTGTCATGATGACATTTTGATTCGCATTACGAGACAGCAACTTAATTGTATGACCTATAAGGTCAGCAATAAAATGATTCAAATAACAAAATTTAACAGATTTAAAAAAGTACGTTGTGCATTCGATACGTGGATATGTAATATTATTGGAATTGCGTAATTTTCACATATGACGACCGAGTAGGGCTTCTAAACAGATTTATAAAATAAACAAAATGTTTGTATGTTTGTCCAATCATTTCTCTGAAACAAAAGATCATATTGTGACCATAATTTTTTTATTAATTCATATTTACCTATATCAACTTATGGAACAATGCAAGTTTTATCAAATCAGTCAAATGGTTTGGAAGATAAATTAACGAAAACGTTTTTACACGTTTTCGTTAATTTATCTTCCAAACCATTGACGGCCTGGCTATCTTCCAAACCATTGACGGCCTGGCATATAAGAAATATTTTGTAGTTAAGCTTAAGTTGTCTTCCTAATCCAGCAAGGGCTGTCTCAGCGTACTATTGCTTGACAGCTTCATCTGAGCCAGTATTGTGTCTCGAAGGTATACAAGAGGTTCAGGGTAATCGGAAACTTAGCCCGGAGACCAGGATCTGGACTACAGCGATGCAGAGATGAACAATTTATTGTCACCTCTTCTCTCCAAAATCGATACCTGACCGGCGTGAACGTCCAGAAGCAGTTCAGAGAAGTAGGAGGGTGGGAGGGAGGGCTGTCAGCGAGTGGACCGTGAAGCGAAGACTCGAAGAAGCAAACTTGACCCAAAAAGGTCAGAGTCGGCACCCAAATTGTCTCCAGCCCTCCGACAAGGCCGGCTTCAGTTTACTCGCGATCACTCAGAAATCCTGTTCTCGGACGAAACCGACGACGGAGAGTCTGTAGGAGACCGAGGAAGCGCACTATGTTGTTTTGCGGAAACAGCGGTATACGGGGGTGGGTCCTATATAATGTGGGGGGGATTTCTATTGAGGCAAAATCGGAGCTGATATTCTTACCTGGTGTAGGTCGGCGAGGGAGCTAATCGCAGAAAGATAAATTAAAGATAATCTGCGAGGCCATGTGCTCCCGTACGCGGGGTTTATTGGCGTAGATTTCCTACTAATGCATGATAATGCCTGCTGCCACACCGCTGCAGTGACTAGACAGTACCTGGAAGTAGTCAGGATGCTCACACCAGACTGGCCAGCCTACAGTACTGACTTAAATTCCATTAAACATATCTCGGACGGGCTGAAAGGGCGGCTACGAGGAAGATGTTCACCTCCAGCGTCGATAAAAAACTTGTAAACTGCTTAAGTCAAAGAATAATAATAATAATATCTTGGGACAACTCACACAACGCTATCTGATCCCAAACTAAGCAGAGATTGTACTATGGAAACCAGATAAACATACTTATATATTTCTAAATACATACATATTATAGATAAATTACACCCAGACACAGAATAAACCATCGTGATCATCACACAAAGATTTATCCTGGGTGGGGATCGAACCCACGACCTCTTGCGTAGCAGTCGGATCCCACCGCGCCACAGAGGCAGTCATCGATCGAAAGAATGGCAGGAACTCCCTCGGGATTCTATCAGGCGACTGATTCGGTCAATGAAAAACCGTTTCCAAACAGTCATTAGAGCTAAGAGGGGTTATACAAAACATTGAGGGATAAATAATATAAATTGTAAGTAACTTTTTATCTTTTCTTATTTGCATTTTGTTTGTTGCAATAGGTGGAAGTTTACGTCTATGAATAGGGAGTACTATTCATAGACGTAAACTTCGACCTATTGCAACAATTCCCCAAATTTAGACAGAAAATTAAATTAATGTTGAGTCTTTTTGATATCGTTAGAAAGCTAACAAAATTGTCTTTCAGATAATATATCACAATTGATATTTATTGCCTAAAATTTTGTAAAAACACTACTAACTACACTGATTGCTCTCGCATTAATCGGCTACGAACTAATGCGAGGTTGTGTTTTAAGGATCACTAGATTCCACGTCACGAATAGTTTTAAGCACTCTGCCCGATTGAAAGTTTTTTATTTTTTTATTTTAATCACTTTACGCAAGATTCTTGAGTAGAAATGGCGATCTGAGAGAATTTGTTGACTATGAAACTTAATCCAGTTTCATATTCAACAAATTCTCTCAGATCGTCCGATCCAGTGCTTGGTGCCTGATTTCAGTAAGTATCGTTTTTTAATTTGTATTATATTGCCGATTTGTAATATAGTTACAAACTTTTTCTTATTGCTATACGGAATATTAAGTTTGTTAGATAATAAGTACAAACAAAAACTCATATAAGAAAGTTATTTTATTAAAAATTAATATAGACTTTTATTTGATTCCACAAAATCCCTAATCCTTTTCTGCGATCGCAGTCAGATGTCTGTCGATTTCATTCTCAGCCAGCACTCTGGAAATACAAAATAGTTTTAAGAATACAATTTATTTGCCACAAAACAAGGTTATAGAATTTATATTATTTAACCTGATTTAGAATTCTAACTAGCTTTCGCACACGACTCCGCCCGCGTGAATGTCGGTTATCGCGTTAAAAATTGCCTTCCCCGGGATTCAAATGATCTACATACCAAATTTCATGTAAATCGGTTCAGAGCGTAATTTATTTAAGCGTAAAAAGGTAACAGACAGGCAGAGGTATTTTCATTACTATGGATTTCTTTCTGTAAACAAACGAAAGTACAAGCAGTAAGTAAGTGTAATAAATGCACAACTGACCGGAACTTGGGGTTGTCCTTGCTGACCAACCCGACCTCGATCTCGGAGGACTTGAAGTCGACGGAGAGCACCTGCGAGAGACAGGAGATGGCGAGCTGCACCACCTCGTCTGCGGAGAGGTCGGCGCGCTTTTTCAGCTTCTTCTCCAAGTAGGCGTTGGCGTCCGTGGCCTTGGCGCCGGCCGACACCGCCTTGTACGAGCAGTAGTAGCCCGACGGGTCCGTCTTGTACACGCACGGGCCTGTCTCCTCGTCGTACGCCACCAGCATCATGCCTGACCACAGACCACTCATGTATCCAACAACGATAAACAACTGTGTTTCAGATAACATCTAAACTAACTTCCAGCTGCTTCAGGCAGTAAAGTTGTGGTCAGTGACCCTGACTGCTAAATCAGAGATTGTAGGTTCGATCCCCACCCAGAATAAAACTTTGTGTGATGAGCATGATGGTTTATTCTGTCCGGTGTAATTTTAGAAATATATGTTTATCAGTGTTGTCTGGATGTTATAGTCTTATAGTACAAGTTCTGCTTAGTTTGGGATAGGATGACGTTGTGTGAGTTGTCCCAAGATATTAATACTTGTCAGGTTATAAACTCTCAACAACTCTTAATGTTACGATTTTAAACATCTTGTCTGTAATCCTGAGTATATCTCACTATGTTGTATAAATATTCATAATGTTTGCTAAAGCTAGAAAGAGAGTGCCAAGTTATCACTTATCTTGATGTACTTCTGCCTACTTTATAATTATAATATCTTCAGACCACTCACACTACGCCATCTGACCCAAACTAGGCAAAGCCTGTACCATGGAAACCAGACAACTGATAAACATACAATACATACATATTATAGATAGTACACCCAAACACAGAATAAACAATCATGCTCATCACACAAAGTTTTATCCTGGGTGGGGATCGAACCCACAATCTCTGATTTAGCAGTCAGGGTCACTAACCACTAGACCAACAGGCCAGTTGAAGTAGTAAGCATACCACAACACATGACAACATATTTTAATTGATTACATTATACATATTATTATAGAGTAAGAGATACTTACAACAACCAAGAGGGCGCATCTCAGCATTCTGTGTGTACACTTGGGAAATGTCAGCAATGCGGCGACACAGGATGTGCACGGGGATCTCCGTGCCATATTTGTACTGCCAGTTAGCAGCCTCGTACCTAGCACGCTGCACTTGAGACTTGCTGTCCGCTGAAAGTTTACGTTTTTATATATACTATGCAGATAAGTTGCGTCTAGTGTCCGACCGAAGCTTCGGCTTCGGCCATCTTCAGATAAACTTTCGGCTTTGGCCCCAAAACCCGGCCGAAGCCGAAGGTTTCTAGCAAAAACGATTGAGCGAGAACGCAACGGTCAAGACGTACGTGGCCGGGAGTTCGTACGCATTTGAACCTACTTTGTTTAGTGTTTTGTCTTTTTGTAGATCAATTTAATTGTGATAGTAATTATTGAAAAATAGAGAAGATTTAGCTAGTGAAATACAACTATGTACAATGTTCATTACTGTGTATTTAGTGGACCAAAATTTAGTCTAGTTTCGCACTATTATAGAAAAGCAGAGACGATCTGGTTGTGATTGTTATATTAATTTAAATATTTAAATTTATTTTAAATATATAAAAGAATTTATTTAAAAATAATTTTTTTTTTTCTATTAAAAAGTTTAAATTAATATAATGATCAATGATGAATGAATTTGATCAACTTATATGCCTACTTATATTTTAAAGGCCATTCTTTTCTTCCTTTTGATATCAGCATTAATATTTTATATTTAATCATTCATTAGTAGTACTTTGGCCAATATTTAAGCACATATAATTTTTACCTTTGTTGCAAGTAGATGCTCCTACTATATTGTACCCACTAAGGCTGATTTTAGTTTATCTCATGTTTCAACTTTTTGATAATATAATTTGCATCAGTCCTTTAACATGGTGAATAGTATATTAGTGGCAGCACCTTACCCCCATATAAAGGTTATAAACATTCAAACATTGTTAAATTAGCAATTTGAAAAAGAGTGACCAGTTAATTGCCAGGTTCTTTTCTCTGGCTTTACCTATTGTTTGCGTACTTGGCATTACATGTACATGTAGAATCCCGACGTATTAAAGTGAACTGAATATCCTGTTGTCATTCTCAATATTGAGCAAAAACAAAAAAATCATGTTTGCTGTATGGCAGTCCCCCTTAAATATTTAATTAATTCTATGGAATGCAACAGAAATACATCATCTGTGAAAATTTCAAATGTCTAACTATCACGGGTCATGATATACAGCCGGGTGACAGGCGGACAGACAGATGGAGAAGTCTTAGTAATAGGGTTCCGTTTCACCCTTTGGGTACAGAACCCTAAAAACTACTCAAGATTGATCTTACATAGGTATTTCAGGCGATATTTTTATATAACAAAAATAATTCAATTCCATTCACACAGAATTGTAGTAGCCAATCGTGGGTGGACTAAAACTATTTATACTTCATTAATCTAACATGCCACCAAATCCATACCATTTTTTCAGGACAGAAAATGTATACATGTATACTAGCTGTTATATTTGTATCTCAAAGTCAAAGTGAAAAGTACTTACTTTATTCACTTAGGTTACAGAAATAGTTAAATTTCTTGGTATTTATTACTCCAACTTTCATTTTTTTTTGTCATTTTACTGTCAGAATCAAAAGAACCTTTATTGGAAAGGGTAATTTTTTTTTAGATTTGTACCCCTTTTGAAATTATTTCAGTAAGCACCATGATGCCGACAGTAGAACAATAGCTGAATTTTTCCCATTTCGAATATGTATAGGTGCAGGGAAGCATTTAGAACAAATTATTATGAAAAATCGTATTTGTCAAAAAGAGTGAAATGTGCCCTTTTCGAAATTGAATACCTATTCAATTTATATAACAAATGTTTTCATACTCATGGAGACATTGGTTGTATATGATGTTACTGGTAACCAACATACATTGTTGTGTATATCTGATCAAACCAGTGAAAGGGTAAAGAGATAATCACATTTAACATACCAATCATGCCAGTCATAACACATCCAACACCATTGGTGAGTGGAAACAGATGTGTCACAGACGCAGGGTCCAGCAAACGGTCTGGCACCTTGCGCTGAGCGGCCACCACTGCTGCGTCTGCACCGCGGAGGGCCACTGACGTCAGCCCGCCCTGGTTTATAGCTTTCAATGCATATTCTGAAAACATATTTAGTAGTTATTAAGGTATTACTAGATATTTGCAAATTGATTGTGTCAAAATCCTTCAGTTTTAATTATTATATATGAAGCTTAGCTTCCTGTCCAGCTGTGGGACGTAATGATGATTGAAATTTAAGTGTAATGCGAAGAACTCTTACATGCAACGAGCTCACAACAGGCATGACTAAACGTTTTTCGACCAAACTTGAAAATCGTTGAAAAAAAAAAGTAAATCAAATTAAATGTTATAATTAACTGCGTGCTTCTTTTTTTATAAGGATTATTGTCAGGAATCGATGCATAAACTCTTATGAAAACTAGCTACAATTGGTTACCGCTCGTTGCAAGTCATCGCATAGGAAAATACAATACATACCGACTTGATATAGCCTTCCTTCTGGGGAAAAGATAGTAATGTGTCTATCGAATCCTGCACTACTTTCTCGTGCCATTATTTGTCGAATAAATTGTAATTTTTAAAGATCTCTCAAAGGAAAACGAAATAACTTTCTTTGACAGCCGCACTGTTTATCACAGACAACATAAAACTTCAATTTTCAAATCTCATCGTGTTGTATTTTACATGCTCTTTGGTGTTGTCGGTGTTGTCATTTTCCATAGAGCAAATAAATATCAACCAATGAGAACTCGTTTTGACAGACTTTGTAGTATTTTATCCAATGACTAATCAGTGTTCGTTGTTACCACTACGATTAATATCATATGAAATTATGAAACTTCATAATGAATGAAGAAGAGTGCCTGGCAAGACTTAATGACAAAACTCTTACTAAACGCATGAAGGTATCTTGGATGTATATCCGCACTATTTGCAACCAATCGTCAAATGTTGTTATAGACTTTCGAAAATAATTTTAAGTAAATTACCGGGAATTTTTTTTTAAAGAGACAATTCCTGCAGTAGGATACAAACTCTGTGTATTGGGTATTTTTCAGATATTCAATTCAACACCCGAAGTCGAAACGACAATCCGTGGATTGCACAACGTGATGCCCCGTATGAGAATCCAACCCATGACCTCCTGTGCAGCAGTCGTACACACTCTCAACACCGCACCACCGAAGTAGTCAACATGTCATAAATCTCCGTAGAGCGTCACGAACTGTCCTTTTGTATCTCTGTTCATGCTCTGTTCATTCAGATGATGTCTGTGTTTCCTATATCGTCTTTTACCAACACAAATTGCAAATGCTAGTTATAGTAGAACAATACATATCAGCTCGAGGATTATTTAGCATTAACCAATTCCACGCTTTCCTAAACCAACGAGAGACGAGACGAAAGTGATTTAAAAGCGTTCACGTGAACAAACACGTCGAGAGCGTTAAAAAAAAGCGATCATGTCAATAAATTTTGAATGTTTGTTTCCATTTGAATTACTTTTGACATGATAACGTCTTATAAATCGACAATGAAAAAGTGTCACGTAGCAACGGTCATGGTCGTTGATTAGTTGCTAAGGCAACAGCGAATAGCGATTGCAGTGAAATGACATGCGATACAATTGAAACTAACGCTATTGATTGGTTGCTAGCAACGCAAATGGCGATATGTCATCAATGTTTTCATAAGACGTTATCACGTAAAATATCGTCCGTACACCGACTTCACGGACAACCTTTTTTTATTAAGTAGGTACTTATGTATGACGTTTTTTTGCCCAATTGACGCAACTTAAATACATAAACTCGTATGTAGAATGAAAATCTCAGTAGTTCCTCTGATTTTATAAAACTACTTACTATGCCAGCGAATTCGTCCGCGTGAAGTGGCAGTGCTGCTCTCTCCCCATAAACGTTAGTGTGGTGATAAAAAGCCTAAATTGGAGTAATTTAGGCTTTTTATCACCATTACATCCTCAACTGTCTGACAATGAAAGTCCTGGCAAAATTTGTCCAGCCATATTGGAGATTTGCCGGAACAAACAGACACACAGACAAAAAAAAATGTAAATTGTACTTTATTATAGCTTAAGTGCGTTATATACTTTCATATGCATTTAGTAAAAAACTGGTTTTTATTTTCACATTGCAAACATACACTTTCAAAGTTTAATTATTTGCATAGACGTCTTTTGCTTTTATTAGCCACACTCTACCCTCACATCACATCATCTTTAGTTTAATAACTTCGCTTCGAAATTCAATTTCGAATAGCGTTGACGTGTAGATGTCGGTTATCGCAATAAAACCTGTGTCCTTTCACGGGGCTCAAACTATCTCCATAGCAAATTTCATCTAAATCTGTATAGTGGATAAGCGTGAAAACGTAACATACAGACTCAGTTACTGTATAATATTAACTTTAACTAAACTATAAAGCTGAATAGTTTGTTTATTTGCTTGTTTAAATGCGGTAATCTCAGGAATTACTAATCCAAATTGTAAAATTCTTTTACTGTTGGATAGCCCATTTATGGAGAAAGGCTATGGGCTATATAATATCACGCTACGATCAATAGGAGCGAAATGTTGCAAAAACGGGGAAAATTTACGCAGACGAAGAAAAAAAAATGGTTGTCTGTAAAATCGGTTGGCGGACGATAATTTTACGTGACAACGTCGTATGAAAACTTTGATTTGATGACAAATCGCCATTCGAGTTGACTAGCAACCAACCAATAACGTTACTTTTTTTTTTAGAAACTTTTTCGTGGAGTGTAGCCCGTCATCGATTTTTATGACGTTAACAAGTCACTAAGGAAAAACATGCTAGGTGATATTTTTTTAAATCTTTTGTTTTGAAACAATACTTTATTTTTATTTGAATACAGTCAACATTCTCTATTTTTTTCAGAAATCAAAGACTTTATACTGGACAGTGTATAAGACGCTTTACAATTGACAAATTGACAAATTACAATTTGTATATTTACTCTACAGCCAAGCAACAGCCTCAGATTATAAACTGCTAGTAGGTACTAGTAGCAGCTCAGATCAAATACTACAGTTATATCTGTATAATCTATGAGTACTAGTAGTATTTCAAGTATTTGTTATGAGGAAACTGCCTATTAACTGATTCTGATCTTTTTGTTAAACTTGTAAAAGTAACGACTCAAAGCGTACCCGTTTGAATTCGTTACTAGTACAAACAGTACTCGTTTCGTTATTATCGAATCGTTACTCGACTTTCGGGTCGGTTAGTGCGTTTGTTTTATATGAGTAAAAGTAACGAGTTGAATTATTGTGCCCCTTACGATATTGTATCTCACGTACAACGTACATCAAATTAATGAATAAGCACAACATGGGCTGATTAAATTAACATTTTTTAAGTAGTTCAATAAGGTAATAGATGCCACTGATCTGATCACGAATCAAAGAAAAAACAGAAAATTAGGTGGTGTCAATAAGACCATTAATTGTATGCATGCGTTTATCATAATCTCTATTATTTATGGCGTATTGCCATTCTATGATCGCACCTATAATAGGATCCCACTGCTCGCGTCGTTACTAGTTCAATCGAATCAGGTAAATTCGAGTTTCTTTGGCATCCTTCGAGTTAATTCGTATCATCAATGCTAAATGTTATTAAGCTATGGATGAACGGGTACGACTTGGGTACGATTGACTCGAGTAAGGAACGGATTCGAGAGTAACGATTCGGTACTTCGAACCTGCCTTTATACTCGTTACTCAGTAACGGTAACGAATACATACGGTTCAGTGGCAGTTAAATGGGTACGCTACAGCTCTATTTTTCGTCTCATTTGTCTATGATCAGTTGTTGTCAGTGAGGCGAGCGTAGAGGTTGTGTGATTTTGAATTTGATTTTGATTTCGTTTAAAATATCGTTTGTTATCCGCAATTTATTATCACTTTAATTATACAACTTACAAAAACGTTTAGAAAAAATACAGTTACTTCTAAGTTATCATTTAATAATCATCGTTTTCTTACAATCATGATGCAAGAAACCGTTACAAACACCAACGAACGAAAATCTTTGTTTTCCTCGTTTCTGGAGGTGCTGGAAGCTCGTGAGAAACAGGCACAGGCTGACAGGCAGCTCCAAGAGGAGAAATATTTAAGGAGGACTCAAAGAATCTATGATTTTCATGGTAAAGTTATCGCGCCAATAATACATAAGTCACTCTGTAAAACTAAATGTTTTGAATTAAAATGATGAAATTAGTCTAAAATTTCCATATTTACTTAGCAGTTATTTAGGCTCCTATAAGCCTACATTGTAAATTTTGAGATTAAAATTCAATGCCATGCTTCAAATTTATTTTTATGTTCTAAAGTATTTATTTGTAGTACTACACTATCTTTATATACAAGCTTCCCACATTTGGAATATCTGAGGGAGGGCAGGCTAATTTTCTTTTGGTTTATTTCTAAAAATCACATAAAAATCAAATTGGATAGCTTTATTTTTGTAAATTATAATAAAAATAATTATCTTAGTTTATAAAATCTGTGATTACTATTAAACGTACATTAATTAGGATTTATTTTGATTGGAATTAATTTATTGGATTTTTTGGGAAATTTATAAAATCAGGTTTTATAAGTACCTACCCTCAGTGTCCTCCTCTCATCATTGACTGTTCAAATTTTCATTGCAATTCATGTTACATTATATATAAATTGTTGTATAAATTAAGCTAAAGCCGCATGTATTAGTTGGGGCTTTAGAATTTAAGAATTGAGGTTCTTACTAGATCACCACCTGAAAATACATTTATAAATATATATTTTACTTAAGGTAAAACAAATAAACAATACAAAATAATAAATGTTAAATTTTGGTGGTTAAATTAGCACACATAAAAAGTAATAACTAATTATCATCAAGAGCATGTCACACATTCTTCGCTAACTTTAAATTAAGTATAAAGAAAATATATATTTATAATACAACAAACAGTATTTTAACTAGCATATGTTTTGTTTCTATTTAATTCTAATTTGAATGACTACCGCAGACAATGCAGTTGATGTGACCATATTCCGGACCTCTACAATATAATATATTTTATTTGTTGTTTATTTATATTGTTTGATGTTGAAACGCTAAGAAAGAGAATATTTTAAAATAGAATTTAAAACAAAGACAAAACATTTGCTTCTAGTGCATGTTATATGAATGAGTCAAATAAAATTCTAGTCATACCTTGAGTGTACCTAGGAGGAGGTAGATCTTAGAAAATGAGTCAAATTAAACTTCTCCCTTATTTAGTTGGGATAGACCGGGCTGACTTCCACAAAAAAATAATCTTGCCTTACAATAATACAAAAGGAGAGTATATTCAAAATTAATACTAAAACCTGCATGTCGTCGCCAAAGAACGAGTTTGGTCTAGCTCAAATTCCTCTCAGTAACATCAGGTTCATTACTGCACTGTTCAATAGAACAGTTCGGCATGGTGGCCGAATCGTAAAGCTGTAATACGTTACAGAGCGACAACGTCGCGAAGCAGTGGAGCTGCGCCGCTGCCTGGACTACGTGTCGCAGCACGCGCACGTGCTGGAGACGGTGCTGCGCGGCGCGGGCTCGGCGGGCGCGGGCGCGGGCGCGGCCGAGGCGCCGCTGAGCGCGTCGCTGGTGCGCCAGGCGGCCGCGCTGCAGCGCTGCATGGCGCAGTGCGTGCTCAACGCCAGCCGCATACGACACCTGCTCACCGCCACGCACCAGCCGCAGATGGACACCATGCTCGCTAAAATGGTCAGTACTGATTTTTTTAACCACTCCAGGGTACTTTATAAACATTTCAAGGCAAAGGGCACAAAGTACCCTTAGACTCCGAGCAACAATTTAGCACACAAAGTGGTGCCCCGTGTGGGAATCGAACCTACGATCTCTTGCGCAGCAATCGTACACACCCACACCGCGCCACCTAGGCAGTCAACTTAGCAATAAAGGTAATTATAATGCTAGGTTCCTTCATATTAGGAGAGGAGTCCTAACCCGTTTGCAAATGAAAGAGAAATTTGTAATTTAGCGACGTAGTTTAGATAACTGGTTGCGCTTTCGCAGCCCGGATTGTCGTTCGAAAGTCTCAGGTTCGATTCTTGGGTCTGAATCTTTTCATTCTAGTGCAAATTTATATTCAAGGCAGCTTCTAATCTCTTCAGATTGCTACAGAGTGTGCAATATTGGTAATTCTCAATAATCAATCTACTGTCGAGATCGGTGTCGTGTCACGTTGTCTCCATAAAACAGCGTGTAGTTTCGATTGTAACACGATAGGCGATGGCACCATAGATATATAAAATCCTCAATATACACAAAGCTAAACTTTCTTAAAACTGACTACTGAAAACGGCGAGCTTCTTTGTAACGATGTTCTCTTCTATAGCCCAGTGACGCTATAGATCGTGTCACTAAGAGACCGATGTTTACTTACTTGACTATCAGTACAGTACAGTCATTTGTAATTTATTCTTGTGTTGATAGCGCACGCTGCACATTACAGTCCCAAATAGGCTCCAGACGTCTGTACCTATACATAGTGTGATGGCAATCATCGATGTACGAATATCCGCCGTGCGATTTGGCAAAGGTCGGGGTCATAAAAATAAGTCATGAGTATGTATGACTTAGATATACGATCTACATTTTCCGTGTTACGTTCAGAATTTACGATAACCTGGTGGAGCGTATTTCAGGCGGGTATTACTGTTTTTTTTTTCGACTGCGGAGCGGAGGAGGGGTTATGAGTTTGACGCGTATATATATACTTCCTATGTTTCCCCTCATAACTCCTCAACGGTTCAAGCGTTTTTAATAAATGATACGCCATTAGATTCATCTCGATGACGTGAGTGATCGAGATGAATCAAATCTATATAATCACTGAGTAGGTACATCAAATTCTTAATAAATTTATATGGCGGATTTTATGCTCTTAAGGTTCTTAATTTTTAAATGTTCCGGTTTCAATCATGTACGATAGCTTTCACATGATCCGGCGTTCGTCCGGTCCGGTCGCCATAAATTCGCCCCGGGTAGCCGGCGCCGGACTGTGAAAAGGGTCTTAATGTGCGGAAATAAAACATTATTTCTAAGATCTTCGAGTGGGATATTAAATCAAAGGGCTTTAAAAGGCGAGTTCGAAAATACAGTTTTTACGTTTAAAAAAGTTTGGAGTGACAAATCATAAGAAAATCAACGCTTATACCTACTAAAATAAATAGTCTATAGTAGTAATCTTGTAATTATCTTACGACTAGTACATAATAAAAAAGTACTAAAAAAAACGCCTGCAAAAAGACAGAAACAAGATACCTTTCATATTTAATATCATGCATTCAAGAATTCTGTTGAACTTAACATCGTGCCTCCGACTGCATGATATATATGCAGGGTACCTATCTTATTTCTGTCTTTTTGCAAGTGGGTTTTTTGTAGTGTTTTTTTTTTATTTAGGTTTTCTATGGTCATGAACTACGCATTGTCACACACAAGACTAAATCCACTAAGAGTAAAAGAATCAGAAATCTATACCAAAATTATGTTGTAAATAAATTGAGTGAGGTGTTCTTGCATCATATCTCAATCATGAAAGGTGCTAGGTACTTACGAGTAGTATGACATAATATCATACCCTCTCATTTGTACAAATATTAAAACGACGACACTCAATAGCACAAAATATAAAAGATAATGATGAAGCGCGTTCGCTACGTTCGTTATGTAAAGGTGTGATGGTATAATCCGTAGTACGGACGACACGTAGTACCTACCTAGTAACAACCTACCGGTGTCGTTAACTTGTTGCAAACTCCGTCACGCCTCTAATAACACTATTATAAAATCACATTAACTTGCTTCAGATTTCTTAATACATCCCGTAGTTGACAATAAATATTTAGGCAAACAAAAAACCGGACTGCTTACGAGACGAATCCTACGAAACCCCGCATGTTGATATCATCTGTCAAGCCATTTGAGTTGTAGAGCGTGCTAAAGAAATGGACAGGTAGAGTACATACGCTCAAAAACACAATACTCTTTTTAGCGCAGTCGGTTAAAAAGTGCTGCAGACTACGTATAGTCAAACAAACTGAATCATCCAGTAGTGTTTAAGCATTGCTCTTCAAACTATAAAACATGAAGAAACGCGAACGCCATTGGTAGATTTCGTGGATTACACAGATATACCTACTCTTAAAAATATTCCGTTGATCATTCAATTTCAAGTGTAGGTAGTTAGACAGTTTTATAAGAATGTTGACCTATGTCAATGGTTGTTCTAAGAAAGCTCAGTTCACAGACGATGACGGCACAATATCTGACAATAAGACCAATTAAGCGACCAACTGCAGGCTGCAGACTGTAATTTTGTTATTAATTGGACAAAAGAGGCATTTTATTTGCCTTATAATGTTCTCACTGCGTCCTCTCTGAGAGAGACCGTAATTGACCTCACAGGCGCTCTACGGAATTATGGATGTCATTGTAATATTGTCTTCCATTTTTTTGTCGTCATAAGTACGCTTTTAGCAACAATATTAATAAAATGAATTTCAAAATAAATTATTATTTCATTAATTGTCGTAGATTTTATATTTACAGTCGAAACCAAAAAAAGATCTCTTTTTTTCTTCGTCCGTGTTCGAATCGTACCTAGAATAATTTTACTAAATTGCCACGTTGAATGTTACAGCCAGCTAGAGTTGTACTTATTTCTAGTTTGATTTGTAGTCCAAATGGCAGTTCTATCACATAATTTGTATCGGTAGATCTCTGGAACTAATCAGTAGTTGTGAAACAGGGCTAAGTCTAGTTAGTCAGGTGTTTGCGAAGTTATTTCTGTTCAATGAACTTGTACCATTACCTGCCTTTTACAACAGTTCGTGCGCACAATAAAGCAAACGAGCGTGTCTCCTTACTAGCGGCATAATGCGTCAGCTGTGTCAGGACCTACAAATGACGTGCGTAGTAAACAATTCAAGTACTAAAACTAAACTACAATAAAAAAATGCGGTTTGACAAATATTATTAAATATTTTTTCTTGTTTAAAATACTGATCTTCCAACTATTCAAATGTTTTTATTATCATTAAAATAGAGAAGCGTAGCATAAATGGCATCCATAGGACAAGTTCACAGAACGACAAAAACATTTTATCATACATAAATAATCTCTATTATATTTGCTTTACATATTTCCTTAGGAACCTAAACTATTTTAGTGTCGCAAGCTCGCATAGCTGCATGGATTATGAACAGCAATAGGGGCGTCGAATATTTGCGCCTAAAACATTAACTGCACTCATTAGCATCAATATTACGACGCGCCTTCATTTAGTTCCCATTTAAAACCCGTTAACGGTTTACCTCAATTGCTAATTATATAAACGTACTTATGAGAGACAATTACGAAGGTATCAATGGCGATTGGGCCGGTTATTGTCCGTCTGGGGCATTGATTCTTAATGTAATGTGCTGCAACGCGCAGAGCGCAGACATGTGTCGGTGCATGACGCGATACTCTCTCAGTATGGATATCAGAGAGGAATTGAATTGATAAATTAAAAGGTTACTTATTACCGCTAGGGCAATGACACAGCGGTGACACTTATGTGCCTTTCTGCCATTTGAGATCACAGATACGCACTTTTTTTTTAAATACGACACCCGCAGTAACACAGGGCTTATACCTACAGCCCTGTGTTGCGGGGGACTTTACAAACATACAAGTCACGAACACAAAGTACGCCAAGTAGACCCGGAACAACAATTTGTGGATCACACAAAGTGGTGTCCCGTGTTAGAATCGAACCCACGACCTCTTGCGTAGTAGTCGGACACACTCCTACCGCGCCACAGAGGCAGTCAACTTAGGTTTAATAGTGAGCAATACAGGCTTGATATTTTTTTACATAACACAGTCTCATTAGTAATCAGTGTCATGTGTCCAGTACTTTTTGATAACAAGGCATATCTACATATTATGGGTTAGAAATATTGAAAGCAGTAAGAAATATTGTTTTAGCGGCAACTGTAAAGAACCTGTGAAACAGTAGGTCAAAGATAAACAATTGCGGTTCGATTAGATTGGAACAGTACATTTGTGAATAGAGGTCAATTCATTATGTGCAAATTACGTTATCCACCGATTGCGGTACTGCCACTAATAGTACATTATCGTGCCACTAATAGACGCGATTAGTATCACACATCCTTCCGCAGTTTCTTTGTCTAATTTAACACGAGAATTTCGAGCAAGCAGAAGAGATTTATCTAACGATTCATGAATAGGGACACCATACTATACAGGGTTATCCCTGCACTATACACAGGTCTTCTTCTCGACTCTGAACTGGTTTGAGTTTGAGAATACATACTGTATTGAATTGTAATCAAATTAAACTTCTTAACCATTGAAATTCTTTATTGTGCTTTTTATACTTAAGTCATTCTTATTTCATTAAAAGAAAAGCTCTAATAGCAAAGAGGTCGCCACGCACCGTTCTTCAAGTAATGTTTCTTGGACGTGATAACTGGTATCCATGTTTGTCTGTTATCCATTCATAGTGTTCTTACGAATCAGAATATGTAGCAGAATAAAATTTTAAGAAAATATACGCGATTTCTGCGTACCTAATGGTTGAGTATACTCTCTGACGCTGATTCGGTAAATTAGTTTAGAGATTATCTTGTATAATCTCTTACTAATTTACCGAGAGATTTATACAATGAAAGAACCAACATGTTCTGACATTGTATAAATTTCGGATGTAAACGCGTAACAAGCATTAGTAAAGTATACACAAGATGTCACAATAAAACTAGTTATCAACTTATCATGTAGTTATTACTTTAATTGGTAATTAAAAGTTAACTGTTAAAATGATAACCTCCTTTGTGAGACATACATTTTTTTATAAAAGAAACACAATATGTTCCAGTACATAGGTACTACACACTATGCGTCAGTCAAATGATTAAAAACTTGTTATTTAGCATTGTTTTGGTTTTGTGACACATTGAATGCTAGATCATGCTTTCTTTGCTGAGTTTGTTTTAATGGTTAAGAAGATGAAGAAAAAAGATGTTTAGATGTTCCAGATGTGGAAGGCCTATCAGCTTGCACTTTATTTTTTGTTTTAGAGCTTGCGACTCTTCTTGATAATGCCATTGGTTGAACGTGTATTTTACGTGACAGTTTCCTTCTATTTTAAGTTCTATGCCTGCTCGTCTGTTGTTATAGATTTTAATGCAGAGGATACTAAGCACATAGCATTTCAATTGTGTCGAATGATGATGCAATAATTATGAAAAGAAAAAGAGAAAGCAATAAATCAAAATGGCTACCGTGAAACTATTCGCGTATAGTTTTTCGCTCAAAATTTTAGCGTAGTTATGCTCATTACCATTTGAAAGCAGTCCTAAGCTATGCGTAAGTACTGTTCTTGTACCTATACTTTCGATAAACACAATCTAGCACTATTTATACACAAATAGTACGTGTAGTAATACTAGTAGTAACATTGTACGCTCATTCAACCTGTGTGCTTGCGAGAACTGCCCTCGGTCTCCGTTCCTCGACCGCAACCCTGTAGATGTAGTGTGCGACGAGCAGTGTTCTCCTGCGCCGGATGTCCATCTGTCATGTTTCTTCTATTTCTGTACATTTCAGCTTTATACGTTCATAAACAAAGCTGTCAAGTTCGTAAACGGAATGGTCCGCGATGCCATTAGGTACACTAAAATTTGGACAAGAATCCATACGAATTATGAATACAATAAGAATGATGCAGTTATGATTATGAGCGACGTCTAGCTGGAGCACAGACACAGACCTTTGACACTAACTATATTCTATTTTCTCATGTAGGCATCTTCAAGAGTTGGCCTTAATTTGAACAAATTGATGATGTCTGAATTTGGGCACGATAGTTCTGAGAATAATTTAGTACTCATACAAGGAAATGCACCGTATGATTAATCACGTCCGTGTATTCACAACAGATAATACGTGTGGCGTGTGGCTGGCGCGGTCGTGTGGTGGTGCGGACGTAACGAATCGATAGCTATTATCGTTCTGCGTTTGTTAATTTATTTATTCACACAGATTGCGTTGATGACTATTAATTGAACAACGGCTCAAGGTGCCGCTAGCGATGGCCAGATACAAGCAAATTCGGAACTTTATCATTATTAGTGGTCCACAAAAACGAGCCTTGGCTTTTTTTTTAAGAAAATAACTTTACTAAAAGATACTAAAAGATGCTTTACTAAATTGATGATCCAAAGTCCGACAGTCTTAACACGATACATTTTCATAACGTAGTTTTAAAGTCAAATTAGTCATTTAATTCTGCTCCTTTTCAATGGAGATCCATGGGCGCCGGCAGCAGAGTGCAAGGGGTTGCACCCCCCTGTCGGAAAATGTAGCCTGTAAGGCATTTGTTCTGGTTTATCAGAGAAACATTATTTAAAAAAAATAATTAGAACAAGAATAACACGATGTCCCATGATTACGGAAGTCTTAACGGTAATATTTAAAGGAATTTTTCACCAAAAAAGTGTCCCTTTGAAAATATTACAACGAAAAAGTGTTGCACCCCCCCGCCCCCACCTCCCTAAAATAAATCCTGGTGGCAGCGCCAGGGAGATCTAGGTTGCCCCGTCGAAGTCTGACTGCCTCTGTGGCGAGTGTGTCCGACTGCTACGCAAGACGGTGTGGGTTCGATTCCCACACGGAGTTTGGGTGTACTTTGTGTCCGTGACTTGTATGTTTGTAAAGTGCACAGGACTTGTACCCTATTGCAAGAGTCGTCTTTATAAGAAAAAAAAAAAAATCCACCGTAAGTGAATGGTGCCTATGATAAGCACTATAGGCCGACCGCTTAACTCGTATATCGCCTGCGCGGTGAGAAGGGAGCGCGGGGTGATGTTAACGGGTGGGTGAGCGGGGTGCGCGGGAAGTTCTCTGTCCCGCGCACCCCGCTCACCCACCCGTTAACATCACCCCGCGCTCCCTTCTCACCGCGCAGGCGATATACGAGTTAAGCGGTCGGCCTATAGTATTCTATAACAAGTGTTACATATACATCACTAAATACCAGCCAGTCTTGTACACAATTTGTACTTTATATAGTGAAGGATCTTTTAATTTTTGCATAGGTACACATAGTTGCCGAGGCGCGCTAAGAGTGAGAGTACGATAAATTACTTATTCACGCTCCCGTGTTCGGCCGTGGACCGTACGCATTGTAGGTACACACACGCGTCGGGAAGAAATAATAGTATGTCTACATACAGGAGAATTCACTCGAGATCTTGCTTCTAAGTAATTCCAGCTTAGCCTTAAGCCATACTTAGCAATAATGCCTTTCGAGATACGACCTTTGTTTCAATCGGGATGGGAATTCGAGATAAGGTTCTATTTAGCTCGATGTTGCACTGGAACAATTAGATTAGTAGGTTATATTTGAAGTTGATATTAAGAGATAGGCATCGGTATTGATCTTAGTAGTTTAGTATTTTGTGTTTATATGTTCCGACTCAGAACATACAAATGACTCTATCATCTTTGTGTCCCGATTCCTATTATTTGTAGTATAATCTCCACCAGTTTTCTAGGGTGTATAATATATTGGTAGCCAGCACCTTGACTACATAAACAGTTTATAAAAAACTTTGGCAATTTGAAACGAGTGGCCGCGAGTTTTTATAGCCTTGTTCTTTTCTTAGGCTTTACCTATTTGCTTAATGACATATCACAAGATGATGAAGAAAATAAAGAATTTTAAATTGAATTGATATTGTACTAGATAACATTGAAATTACTATTTTTCTAGATGCGGCTACATAAAAATAATACCTATTTTAGTATGGTGTTGTCCAAAAACATAACAGTACAAAATAATAAAATCAGTTATTTTCCACTCTAAGTACCTGTTGCCCTCTTTTGCCACTTATCTTGTAATCTTTTTATTTACATAATCACTACATATATCGCTAATCATATATCCTTCTGTATTTATATATTAGTCATATTGATGTTTATTTTGTTAAGATAGTAGCGTGTGTGAATGTGTCCATTGTGCATCAATTGAAAGATCGCACGGTGTTGTCGAGAGCGCTCGTAAATATTGTCTGCCGGTGAAACTTCATTCGCGTGCCTCTGAGATCATTTCTACAGTTTTTGTGCCCTTCTGTTTGAAGTCTTAACGAAGACCGTCGCAACAGCGTAGGTATAGCATTTTAACAGGTTTAATAGTAACTTGCAACTGACTAGCATGCCGAGTCGTATGTAAAGACAGAAAAAACTGTTATATATTCATTATAATATTGTCAGTCAACTGTCGATTTACTGCCAGTACAGTAGGTACACCTCCGCGATGGGTTCTGGCGACTTTACTCACTTACGATACTTGTTGTGCCATAAAAATAACTTCGTTAAATAATTTGAAAACCCCGAATATTGCCCAAACACGTAGTAGTGACGTAGATTTTGAAATAACATTCATAAAAGTATATAATTGGTATTAGTTTCTCGTATCTTTAGTGTTAGTGTGTTGTAGGTGTATAACCTAGTAATGAAATGAGGTAGTTCGGCCGTGAATATAGATAATTTGATATATTTATCTAGCGGCATTAGCGTACCGGCGGCGGCGGCTATCTCGCGATAAACGATACGAAATAGGTCATGTCTGCAATTTTTGTTTTATCTGTCCGTGTGAAATAGATGCGGAATGTTCTCATTGTGTCGTGTGATTTATGCGCTCTGTCGTATTGTCTGCTTGCACGAAAACCGGTCAAGTGCGGCTCGGAGCACGCGACGTGCTGGGGTCCGTACTTCTCTATAGTACAATATTTAAATTACAAATCTTTTCACTACTAACTTAAGACTCAGTCCTGTTTCACATTTCCCAATTCCCATGGTTTGATCGTGGCACAGTGTTTTATAAACCGTATTTTTCGGACATTCCCTTTTAATTGTAAATCGGATAGTTCTTATAATTTACAGGCTCATCGTTTTGCCTCAGTTATCTATAATTTCTAATTTTCGTGGTATAGTTTGATCGACACGGCACGCTTTATCTAAGCGTTTTCAAGTTTGTTTTAGGAACCCTAAACTTGTACAAATGTAGATTTAAATTACAATTTCTTAATCTGTAAGTATTCCCACAGTTAGGTAATGTATAGTGTGTAGTTGAGCTGTGGTTGCGGCGTGCAGGCTCTCTGCTCGGTGCTCGAGGTTGTTGTAGCAATCTCCTCGGCGACCTCGGCGACCTCGCCTCGCAGCCTACATCTTAACCATTTAACGTTAATGTCTTCATTTTATTTATACATTCCTGTTTATGACTTTTTAATGTGCGCCAATTCGTTTAAATTTATGAAGGAATAATGTAATTTAAGTGCCTTCTTAGTACTTACCCTGAACTTTGTTGTTAGTTAAAATATTTTTGAGTTGTGATGAAAGGTTAAAAAAGTATGGTAGGAAAAAGGTAAGCATTGGAACGCAGAGTCTGTAGACGAAAGATGGCATTTACATTTGCTTCAATATGAATAAATAGATAAAAGTTGCGTTGTACAAAGAACCTAAACAAATTGTCGAAATGTTCCATGTTAATTAGTCACAACTCCAAAACTAACGTTCATTAACTATACCCCTCATTAGCGTCAAGCGTGTAATCAATAACACTATCGTCATGACACTAGCAGTCTGTTTGTGGGCTGCGTTCGTTCAATGACGGTTAGATATCTCCAATGGATACTTAACGCCTGTTAACCGTATCTAATCTGAATTTGTTTTACTAGTCAACTAACTATTAGTCAGCATGCTGCTGAATTGACAAAAACTGATACATATCGTAATATCTGCTGCTTGCCTGTGTCCCTCACCTCATTGGTACATTAGTATGTACTAGATCTGAGGATGAGTGTTATGATCACTGCTTAATATTGATAATCTGGAATAAATCAGCTAACCAGGAAGGACTATAGATTATTTTAATGTATAATCAGTTATTTACACACATTCTTTTAATTAATTACCAAAGAACATCCATTACAGATTAGTGCGCACGTTCCTCAATCGTTCGTGCTAGTTCATTGTACATAAAAAGTAATGTTAACTCTGATCGACAATAGAACTTCTACAAACATTCTCAATGTAAAATAATAGTTCGGATTAAATAAACAATAACAATGATACTTTATTTGTCGGTATTACGTACCACGCACACAAACAACAGCGTGAGCGAGTCGTCTCATCAACCTTAAACGATGGTGCTTAACGTGAAGGTACGAGTATGACCGGAGCCAGCCTCCGCTCGCGCCGACCTCATCAAATATTCATAGCCACAGCGAGGTGAGGGTACGGCGCAAACGAAACACAGGTGTACTCGCTTAAATCGGGGCGCAAACATGACCTACAGAGCACCAGACTATAGACTATCTTCGTGATCACGCCGTAAACATACGCACATACAATTAAACTCCGTAATATTATGGTTTTTACTTATAGTGTGGCCATTAGTGCTGTGCACTCCCTGAGGTATGCACGGCGAGGTGGGGGGCGAAGAAAAAAGTGCATGAGTTCACATGAGGTCGATACATGTCGGACAGATCTTACGATATCAGTTTGGATTTCTAAGGCAAGACTTGTGGCGGGACGTTGCGTTGGTCGGAGGCTATCTATCTGTAATATATACTTACTTTGTTGATTAAAATGTAACCCAAATATACTCATATTTTATTAAAAATATGCAGGTGATAAATAAGAATTGAAAGTTATAATTCACAACAGGACTTGTTTTATTAAACATTTTTTATATTTACAAACAATTATATATTCTAACGAAAGTTATTCTGACATAGATTCTGTTTCAACTTCATCTTCCATTTCGTCATCATCTTCATCTTCCTCTTCGCCACCGGAACTTGAATCAGAGTCTTGCAAATTTATTATGAATGAATCGATAACATTATCGAACCTACTATCGCGACTCCAGTAATCATTTTCATTTTTCTGGACATGATCGTCGCATTTCTGCCATTTTTCCGCCGTGAATTCCGAAAACAATTTATCCAATAAGATTATCTTTTCGTCTAGAGAAGAATTAATATAGTTTTGGGCTATGTTGTTTTTAATATCAGCCCAGACCAACTCGATTGGATTTAAATCTGGATGGTACGGAGGTAAACGCAGAACAGTGTGTCCACTGGCTTTCAGGAGTTCGTCAATTCTATACACGGGTTCTTTTTGTGTATTTTTGATAAGAAGTAGCAGTTGAGCCTTTGACATGGTTCCTGAAAATTCTACATTATGGCGTAGCAACCAGTTCTGCATTTCACTTTTGAGGCTTGATATAGTTGGTTTCTTCTCAATCTGAACGCTGTGGTAAGACGCGTTGTCCATTACAACCACAGAATTCGGCAGCAACTTATCTTTTAACTTTTCATCTACCCACTTATAAAAAGTAGGTCCGCTCATATCTCCATGATAGTCACCGGTTCTAGCATCGGATTTGAATATAGTCAATGTATCATCCACTAAGCCATTTCGACACCCAGCGTGGAGTATTACTAGTCGCCGTCCTTTCCCAATATCAGCATGAATACCGGGTTCTGACGATGATTGCCAACATTTGCTGGCATGGTGACTGGCGTTGATGTATGTTTCATCAAGAAAATATATGTTTCGGTTTTCCGTTCTGTAATTTCTGATTTGTGTAAGATATTTTTTCCGCCACACTGTAATATTAGGCTGCTCTATAAGGAGATGTCTCTTTGATTTGCATTTTTTGTAACGGTAGCCCATTTTGTGTAAAAGCTGTCTTAAATATTCCCGTCCACAATTCAATATGCCATCCTGTCTCAAACTTGATAGTAACTTACGGACACTTGGTATTTTTTTTTCAACTTCGTAAAACTGATGAATTTTTCTTCTGATAACTCCAAGGTCAAAATCATCCACAACGTGTTTTTTCTTTAGAACTTTTGGTTTTTTTGGCGATTGAAATTTTAATTGGCTTGAATTTTCAATTGATAAATAGCCCGCAGAAATCACATTATGTACGGTTCTTTTGCTGTATCCCGTAGCCTCCGCAACGATTTTAGCAATATTCACGTCATTTTTAAATTCAAAGCTTTCTTTGTCTGCTTTTCTTTTCTTAAAATATTCAGCCACCTTAAAAATGACAGTCTTCATATCACGAGATAACGCACGACCCATCTTTGAATATTTATCTCGTGTGCGTCTGACATAGACAGTCCGATACAAATAACACTACCTGCCGTCACAAGCGTTGACGGCGCACTGACAGCGCAGCAGCCGATTCTAACCCCCCCGTCTCACCGCGCGCATACCTCAGGGAGTGCACAGCACTAATGGTCATACTATAATATCAGTTTTTTGTTCACTCGCCTTGCCAGTTGTGGCTTCCGCGTCTGAAACTCAAGGGCCGTCGAGATTATGATTGACAGAAAATAGCTATTATCTCTGTACTTGATAGGTACAAGCGTACAAGAACCGTGTCGCCGCGTCGCGCGCACCACAATGCCAGTGAACACTTACATGACATTTCAGTTTGGACGTTTTGTTGCTTCGAGATCATAGTGCTTATGTAGATATCGCGAATCGAGGTAGTTTTTTATGACGTTAACGAGCGCCCCTCTACGAGTATATCAGTCAGCTTGTATCTCTGCTGCACCTCATTATAACGTTCGTTTCCCGGGTGACGCAACCAACACGACGCACCACGGGAAGTCGCTAAGTCATTAAATAAAATTGATTCGGCGACAATAAAATTATATTCATACGAAAACTTGTCGACATCAAAAAGTTGTAATGATATATGCGAGCGTCTCTCGACTTTATGTGATTAGGTTATTTCAGCCGTTTCCTGCTGTTTTTACATAAGTACCCCTAAATTTAGTAGAATGATGAGCGCTGGAACATTGTGCGCACCTGCTCACTGCTTCATTTTGAGTAAATCCACGTTAAGTTACCCTCAGGCCCTCTCGTGAAATATTACTTCCATAATGCATGTTCACTTTGAGCCAAGACGTAGGTACGTCAGAATTCAAACAGTTTCATTTGTTGAATACGTAAGTGAATATTTATCATGTTTGTGCGGCCATGACTCTAGCTTTGAGTAATATTTGCTCGAGTCTCCAGAGTTGGTAATTCTTATACAAATGATATATTCTTAACCTTTTTAGCAACCGCTAATCGCACTTTCAACGTAATACTACTGTGTCACGAATGATATTATTTATATTATTAGTATTATAAAGATATTTTTTGTATGTTTGTCCTCTTAAAACTTCTGGACCGATTTAAAATGTTTATCACTTACAGAAAGCTACATTATCGGGGAGTAACATACTCCATATTTTATTACGCGAACGAAGTCGCGAGCAACAGCTAGTTACTTATAATTTTGACAAAATGATAAGACGCGTGTGTCTGTTTTTACAAGCTTTTATATAACTTGCCCTGTGTGTGTATATTAGTTACTTTGTTTGTAAATTTGTGTGGGTCAAATCTTGGAAGCTAAATTAGTCATTATGGTACCATGGATTTGATCTGATTATGGAGTCGGATGGTGGCGTAGGAACTCCCCTCCCCGTGTTTGAGCTCGTAAGATTCGTCTTGACAAGTGATGATGATGATGGGACCGGAAGGTGGTCATTGGTACCCAGTATAGTCATGTTAATCAGTATGATTAAATGTGGTTGAATAAAATATTAAATACAAATACAAGAACAGATCCAGAAACATGTCCATGTCCAGTAAAAACTAAAACGTAAAAAATAAATAAATAATTAAAAAAAACATAAAAAGAAACTTTTATTTAAATGCTCTAAAATCTATACTAATATTATAAAGCGGAAGAGTTTGTTTGTTTGTTTATTTGTTTGTTTGTTTAAACGCGCTAATCTCAGTAACTAATGGTCCGATTTAAAAAAATATTTTTTTGTTGGATAGCCCATTTATCGAGGAAGGCTATAGGCTATATAACATCGCGCTACGACTAATAGGAGCGGAGCAGCAATGAGAAATGTTTCAAAAACGGGGAAAATTTACGCAGACGAAGTTGCGCGGGACAGCTAGTGACTTATAAACTTGTCGCGAGAACTTCCTAATGCTGTACACAAAATGCAGTGTAGTACCTTGTTATGGTAGTACTGTCGATCATTGGCCCTGAGTGGAGTTTAATCACTAGAAGGTATCGGCTTCTAGATAAGCTTTTATGACTTATAAATGGCATAATATAACACATTGATAGGTTTTATATAATATATCTTGGGACCAGAATAAACCATCGTGCTCATCACGCAAAGTTTTATCCTGGATGGGGATCGAACCCACGACCTCCGGCTTAGCAGTCAGGGTCACTAACTACTAGACCAACAGGTCAGTCAAGATGTGTAATATATTCTTTCTTTTATTTAGAGCAAGAGGTTGTTTTTAAAAATGGTTTTTTAACTATTTATCTTTTGTTAAATTAAAACACGTAGCTTAGGTCTTTGATCCCAGGTAGGTACCTAAAGTTAGTAACATCACGAACAGATCCCAGCGTGTTAGGATACCATGTAGTGTGCCACACTTACAAATAATACAAACGAATGCGTCCATGTACCACATCGGACGGCCGCGCGCCGTCTTTGTCCTACTTATCAACACAACCTTTTCTATTGAATTAATTAATCGCGCTTAATTGGTCTTTGTCATAATATCCACGTTGAATGCAATACACATTTATATTGTAAATTATACGTTCGTGATAAAACCCAATCGATCAAAGTGTAACGTGATTTTGACCTGACCTACCGTACCTACACTTCACTCCATACGGTCCGTGTCCGTGACTGACGTAGGTATGAAATGAGATGGGTTCTTTCACTGTAATAAAACAATCGTGACAGTTGGTACATTGGTCCGGTGGTTGAGGCGTCCATTACTTGTGTGGGATAAAGAACGTGGCCTTAAAACGTCAACTTTTTGTTTAACTTTTTATTGAGTACCTCGTACGTACACCTCGTCGTATAATATGATATCATTTGGCGTTTGTACTCTTGTTATTACCTACACTGTGTGTAACTGAAATGTTTGAAGAGAGATTTGTCAATAAAATAATGATTAGTACAACCGTGACGTTTTAACGAGAGGCCATTATCCGGGCTTGTCGTAAACCCTTGACGTTGTGTCATCTACCACCGCTCAGCTCCGCGATCTCCTACATTATAATATTATTTAACAAGCGAGTTGTGCAAGTGTGCCGTAACTTGTAACGACTCTGTGTAAAAACTATGATTTGTGTTAGTTATTAATTTGTTGTGTGAAATTATAATTAACATAAAAGACAGCGCTGGTGCTTAGGAGTTTAATGGTTATTCGCCTACGCGCGTACATAAATCATAACTAAAGTACCTAGTTAAATATGAGTGTTACAAGTTTTAGTTTTGTTTTTTGAAGTTGAAATATTGTTTAGGTAGGTACGAACATAACTTTTATCTTTAACAGACAATAGCAAAATAAGGTCTTGTGAAATGAACTAGGAGTAAGGCAGTAAAGGAATGCTTCATATCTTAATGTGGCGGTAAATAACCTAGGTACTGTGACGTGAACTTCCTGACTTTGGGGTGCGCAGCCGGGATTACTACTCTCGGGGATGAGGAATTAAACACTCTTTTATATGCCCAGAACGATATTATATATTATACAATTTGTAATCTTAGTCATTTACATTTCAATCCTGCTTTTTTCGACCATTCGTCTTGACGCTTCCTTCAATTCTCTCGATTGTTTTTTCGGTTTTCTTCTTCGTCATTATTTCATAGTTTTGGAACGTCAAGACAAACAGTTAACAATTAATGAGGCTTTATGCGAGTGGCCGATCGAGTTTCCGACGCACCTGCCACAGTACCTACCTAATTATGTTAAAATTCAACAAAATAGGCAACATGTGGCTGAGACAACGTTGTGGCTTCATGATAAAATAATATAATTATTGTTAATATATTATAATGTTTTTTTGTTAGTAACGGTAACTAGCGATTGTACTTTATTAAATTATTTAAGATTATTTTCGTTTAAATGAAATGTAATGTCAGGGATTGTCTTGCTCACTAAAATCTCATTCCCTGTGGCGGCTGCTACTTGGGGCAGACTGGTCAGACATTTAAAACTTGATTATACCAATTTACGTAGGTACTATGGTTATTACTTGCGTTAGTTTCATGGTGTAATGGTTGCAGCATATTACTGACATAACTGTATTTATAGTAATGTATTGTAAAAAATGGCATTTAAAAAAAGTTGCCATGAGTTTTTTATTGCCAAGTTCTTTTCTGACGGGTTTACTCTTGCGTACTTGGCATTAAATGTACAATCATTCTATTCCAAATTTTGTCTGACGTTCATAAGCGTTGCATTTGTAACCTAAGTGAATAAAGTACTTTGACTTTATAAATGCAGCTAAACTAGTGGTGGGTCGTGGCGTCCGTACCTGTACCTGTTGGTCTAGCTCTTACCCTTTACAAAAATCCTTTACAAAAGTTAAATCATTAACAGAAATGAGCTGCGCTGGAAAAGACGATAAATAAGACTTATCAGTTAAAAAAGGTTACTTAGATTTGCTATTATGACGATACAGAAAAAAGTCCTAATGACCCTAATGTCTGCATAGGTAGAACAAACGGAGTAAGTACTTGACTAGAGTATGTACTGTGATGACGTATCGAAATATTGTTTAATAAAGGACAATTTGGGACTAAAAGTTTATTAAATAACTTTGCACATCGTGGCCCTACAAACTTAGGCGTTAATTACACAGTAGGTACGCTCGAGCTCGTCGTCCAGCGCTAGTGGACCATTAACTCCCGCAGCCTTGCAGCGCCCCCGCACACATCATCCATCGCAACCGCTAATGATATCACGTTATTACTCTTATTATCACTCGGTACGAGAACTGCACGGAAATGTAGCTGTGAACCTGAAGTACGACGACGTGGTCGGCAATCACTTCTCGCTCATTACTGTCAGGGACGTGCGTCGTACTAGGAACGTTAGCTTCGTAAGCGTAACATAGTGTCCGGTTTTTGTTGGATTTATTAAATCCAAATTTATTAAGTTCAAAATTTAACATATTCACCCGGTATACTCGGACTCGATGACACACTTCATAGGTAAACTCTCTTGGAACTCGTAACGTAATACAATAAATTCAGCCAGAACCAGGGAAAAAAATCTTTTCTCATTAGGTACTGGTATAGCGGGCATGCGATGTTCCCATAACTTTGCACCAAGGCACGAGTGGCCTCGTCACTTCCTCTAGCTCAATCGTTTGGGCGCGTAGGGAGAGTTACCTTCATTGTTCCGCGGCACGACTTAGCGTGGCAAGAGGCCGCCCAAACGTTCTCAATAACAAAAACACGTTGCCCTTAACTTGCACTTGAACAACAAAAATAACAATCAATCAAAAACAATTTTTATGTGGTTCGTGTGAACAACTGATTATATGGAACTAACATTTAAATTGTTGTGTGAGCATTTACAAAACAGTCTAGTCAGACCTCCTTCTCCTCCTTGACCGGTTACAATGTTCGGTACTAGTTTTGACTTGAAAATCAATGTATTATTATGTAATAGTTACTGAGGGTAGGTGTGGATTGTCGCATGACGCCGCAGTTGGCTAATGAGCTCAACCGCTTACCCTGAATCCGTGCTGGCTTCCTGTTTCACAAAATGTGTACCCTGTCGCCTCGCCTTGCACAGGTCAGCAGTTAGCTGAGCTATGGGCACCTCATTGAGTATGGATTCATTTTCGGTAGAGATAAGTTATACTTACTACAACACAACAATTTAGCTTTAACTCAATCGTCACGTAGGTACACATTAAACATTCAGCACAGCTTAATGAGATCACCAATTTCTTATGCTCGTGTCCAAAACAAGTGGACACATTTCCCCATATGTTCATTACTTTAATTCCCTACGGACGAGACCCCGGCACCTGGCCCGAATTACTAAATAATTCAGTGTTAGTACTAGCAATACCTATTATAGAATTAGATGTAACCGCGTGAGTATGTTCGTCGTTACGTTAAACATGGCTTACTATTTATAATTCTCGCTTTGAAACCGTTTGAACTTCTTTTCTTTTATGTTTATTAATATGCCTTTCTCGAGTCAGCGACGCGCGAGACGAGCCCCAGGATTACGTTAGGCCGGAATTAAGTCTAGAAGCTACGTTTAAAAAAAACTCGATGGACACAAAGGATTTTAATATTACCATATTTTAACCGTAAAGTATGAAATATGAACCGCCTTTCCCTCTGGGCTGGTTTTAATTAAATATACCGCACGCTGGCTGTAAACAAAAAATGTTCCACAATACTGAAAGGCTCATAATGTGCTTCGGCTAGATGATAGCTGGTGAGTGGCGCCAACGGGACTTTGAACCTGAGTCCATGTCTATCCATCAGGCATCGTCGGTAATATCGTTAACGATTTTAATGAGTTTCTTTAATATAACCGTTAAGTCTGCTTTACCGACGACGCGTACAAAAAGCTAGGTGTCTTCTCAGTTCCAATTACCTACGTCTTGCACTGATTGATTAGGATTGGATGGACATTTCCGTAAGTTATAAAATCGTTATTATTGCCCAAAGTTTCCACTCAGTTATATTTCGTGATAGTTAAATACAAAATATATTTTTTTAAATCTAAGATGACAAACAGAATGGAGTAAACGCTATTGTACAGCGCTATGTGCTTTAAACTTTTTAGGAAAATACTCTTGGAGGCATTAGTAGGTAGTAGGATATCTTGGAACATCTTTGAGAATGTTCATTCAGCCCTGTTCATGCCGGGCGCTAGTGTGCTGGTCGTGTTTAGCCTGTTTAGTTAATAAAAATACAATAATACGCGTATAATTAAATTTGTGTCAGTGTCGAGTGTTGGTTATTAGAAGGTCGTACAGTTTGTCGACCTGGTTACGGCGGTGCGAGTTGCGCGGCGGCCGACGACCCTCATTACGCGATCTGGCCGATCACCTCTGCGCCAGAGCCACCACGATCAGGGTCAAGTCGCACTCTCTCAAAACCATCGCACCACCGCCGCCGGCACTCTACCAGCCCCCGCACTCTTACACTTGATTAGCTAACCGCTATAAATTATATTCCGGAATTGCTCCAAGTGTTCCTCAATTTTTATCACTTGATGCGTAATGTTTGTTCTGCGCTACTTATGACCTCACTAAAAAGAAAATTGGTCCCCATGTACTAACTATTTAATCAAACAAGTCGCCGTGACATTATGTCGGGCCCCTGGTTGACACGTGACATTAACGTTGATACTTAACGCGTGCTTCCGCGATTGGTGAACTTTCGCCGCTGGAGCGGAACAATCGCTGCGTGGTCGTGTGCGGGGGGGGGGGTCAAGCACAACGCTTGGTCCGGGTGTCACGCGCCTCGCAACACGCTAACGAGACAATAACAACTACCTGCCCAGTTGTCAACACAGACTGAGTCACAACTAAATATCGTCCCGCGGTGATCGATTTGTCATTCATTAAAATCATTTATTGTTAACTTATAGCGACGCGTTTCCGCGCTGATTGCTTTCTGGAAATACTTAATTGATTTGTGTACCATTTATATTACCGTTTCTCTGATAACGGATTTGATCACATTTGACATGGAAACAGTGCGAAATAGTCAGTGTTGCTTGTAGCAAAATATTTGATTATTTTAATAACTGCTCGTACTTCTGACTGACTATAAGCAATTTATTCATTACGCTTTGGCGAAAGGAACAGTGTGTAACGAAGTGTGGTAATGCTATGCAAAATCAATCAGGATCAGTGAAGTGTAAATGATTTTATTATACAATCGTCACAGATAAACTCGTTAGAGTATTTGTCCCGCGTACAAGTTGTTTTTGTATGCTTGTAGATATTTACACGCCGATACGGCACGCATAATATCTTGTACGTATCTAAGACCCTCGTTGGGCGCCAGATATCTTATCATGGTTACAAGATAACAAGACAAAGACATATAGCCAACCTGGGTCCGTCCAAAGAAACTATCTGAATTTTGTTATTTATTAAGTGACTATAAGTGGCATACCTAAAACCTTTATAAACTTATATATAGGTACTATGGGTCTTAATCGGGTGAATAATTTAATGTAAAAATACCTCGTTTATTGCCCGACATTTCGACCGTATTGCAACGGCCGTGGTCACGGGTAGACACGTAATTAAGACCCGTAGCATACATAATTTTATAATGTGTATAAATTGCGAAAATGTATCAACTTATTTATACCTAAAACCAGCAGATCTTGCAATGTTCGTCCCTATTGCAATAACTGGGTAGTCATTAAGACTAGGTACGTGTACATGCGAATGAGTGGTGTCAATGCAAGTGTCGCGGTCGCGGTCACAAGGAGCGGTGTCACTCATTGGGCGCGACACCGCTGCCGCGATGAAATCACAAGGCCCGCCAATTACCGCGCGTTATCCAATTGAGCGCGTGCGCACACAATTATGAGGATTACGACCTTAATGCGATAATGAGATGAGCACCACCATCACTCCTTGTTAACAAACACTTTTACTTCCTACATCTTTAGCTACGTCGCACGCACGCCTTTGTTTCATTACCAGCTCGGCATTGTGCCAAGACGATTTTTTCCGGCGCTCAATCCCGCATAGCTATGTCGCTAACTTTACTTTCATAAATCTAACTCTCAGGACTCGAGGGAAGTCGGCGCTCGCAGCTCGAAAGTGCCACTTCTCATAGAGATGTTTCACAAATGTGCCTGAGTATCACAAAGCTTCTAGATTTTGAATTCCAACGTGATTTATAATAATTTTATATCACACATTATATGAAAGTGTCTTCTACATATAAAGATGATCGATACGTATGATTTTATTACTAAAATAAGAGGGTTCTTTACCAATGCTCTTAGACCAAGGATCAAGTAGGTAGTGTTATTTAGCTAACCATCAGAAGGCAAGACGCAGTGTAGAATAATAGGTATGGGTGCTCAATAAAATTTCAGCTTTGTATTCTTTGTAGCTTTTGACATTTTGTGATAAGTTCATCGATTCGTTATACTCGTAGTTTTGTATGACCCAAGTATAGTTCGCAACGTTTGAATATACCTACATACATAATGTAACTTACACGCTTACATATTTTGGACTTTTTGCGTTTGGTAGCTTCTTTACGAAGTAATACTACAGTGCAAATATTATATCTTTATCTAAATGTTGTTAACAGTTAGTTTTTTAGTTAAAAAGTAAATTAACTCCACTATTTATAGAAGCACCAGATTAAATAGACGTACGAGTTCAATACAAACTCGGCAAAATCTTTTGTATGCCAGGATTGAAAATCTCGCAACAAAAACTTTATATTGGAAGCTTTTTTGTGTTCGTCAACAAAGTGTACTGTTCTGTCATCCTGACGCCTCGTGCGCTCGTGCCGGCTGCTTGGCTGTGGCCTTCCTGTGATTACCTACTGGTTGATATCATTGTGGGACGATTTTATAAATTGACCCTTTATACACCTGTGACAGCTGCCAATATTAGAATTAAAATATTCGATTGAGCTTATTGTTGCTATTTTCATTATCTAGTTCGAGTAGTTATTGCGTTAGACTTGTAAGATTCATTGAGGTAAGTACGTTAGTACCTACATATAATATCTTGATGGTAAAATGTTAGATTTTCCGCACGGATGCAACTGCGTTCACTCGAGACGGTACGAGTAACTCGAAATGCGGTAGGTATGTACGGCAGCTAATGAGTAATGAGTCGATACTATCTCTTCTATCTTATCTGGTACACGGAGAAAGTTCACAAAAAGCCTCCTGTCCATGTGGGCTCATCCGCACTGTCACGTAACTTAATACAGCAGATTTTACTCATACTTACATACTGTTGCTGGCTTCTTAATTTTTTATTGTACTTTTGCTTCTGTCAATATCTTTTTAGTCTCGTCTCGCAAAAAAGAATGTGTCGTTAAAATCTGTCAAGTCCGGATAGAATGTCTTATTCATATGTTAGCCAATTTAATTTCCATAAGTACGTATTTGAGTGTCGTTAAAAGTGTATGATATTGGCAGTGGTGAGTGGTGAGCGCGCGCTTGCCAGTCTGGGTGCCAATGCCAACGGCTCGCGTCAGGCCGCCTCGGTATGCATTTGTGAAGTCGTCGACCTGTCCGCTGTCCGTTCGTCTAGTCGTTTGAAACTATTTAACAGTTGACCCTCAGACTTTTAGATTAATACAATTTGATCAAGAATTGACACTTTACTTACTCACTACTTTACTCCCTCAAGTGGTTTCAGAAGGCGTTAAATTTATAATTTAACATTAGTTAGCCGTTGCTATTTTTAAGTGATGTGCATGCAATCCTAGAGTGGTAATTTAGGGCATAATTAGTGGGTCAGTTTAATTGATTCGCGTTTTATTCTTGCTGTGACATGTAACGGTAAACTTGGTGGTAGTTGTCGTGGCCAGGTAATGGTCGATGTCGACTTGTGATCGATTGGCTTCGCCCCCTGTACTGGCTGAGTAGGTACATATAATGAAGCCTCATCCTTCGGTCATTGTGCTGTGCGTCAAACACTATCTTTTGTACTTAACGTCGCGATAATTAACTTGATTATTCTTATCGGACAAATAAACAAAACCACGCTATTGCTTTTCAAAAGAGATTAGCAATTTTTTTTAACGAATTGATATTAATTTAAAGGTTTGACTTACGACCTTATACAAAGGAGTAGTCACTTATGGGCGTTTGTATGGTAGAATCATCGACTAGGACGCTCTTAATGATAACCATGAACAGTGGCTATCCGAGGCCAGATTTAGGGTGGTGCGAGATCTAATTTTGGCATATCAGTCAAGTGTGAGTCGGTCGCATGACGGAGGGGTGGAAGGGGGGATTTTAAAAAGGTTGATAACACCTTACTTAAGAACTACATGCCCATTTTTGTTCTTATCTTGAGCCACATCAACATGGTGTTTTAGACAGTAATTTCGAATCGTTCGACAATTACCGAAATACTTAAATGTTTAGCCCAACAAGACCAGAACTCGAAACTTCAACTGCAGCGATTAGTGAGACAGAGAGATGTCATTTCTTTGTTGGAATTGTTTGCATCTGCATTGGAAGATGTCTTCAAAGGACTGGAAATTATTTGGCATCAACATTAACGACGAATACATATTTCGCCTTCGATATGCCGTTGACACTTTGGAAGACCTTAGCGCAATGTACGACTGCCTCAATAGAGCCTCCGAACGAGTGGGTCTTGAAATAAACATGGATAAAATGAAGATCATCGTCAAATATACATGTGCCATCCACTCCCGTAAAAGTCAGACAAATCCAACTCGGCTAGGAAGAAAGTTAAAGGATTCATAAATATTATCGCTATTGTAATGTCTAGACTTCAGATAAGTTCGTGACATTGAGAGGCTTAGCCGCGCCGCGTCCCGATTATTTTTAATATCGCTTATTAGTTATGTTACTGTTGTTGAAGACAACGCCAACACATTAGTGTTGTAGTAGTTGCAGTACATTGTCCGTTCTGGCTGAGCTGAGCCCACACGTTTATTAATGCCGAGGCTCTACTCTCATATTCTTTTGTTCAATTGTAATGTAGGTATAGCCTGCACGCTATACAAACAATACATAAATATTGTTTGTACATGTAGGTACACACATTTTGTCGAACATAACGGGAAAAACTATAACAATAAAACGATTGTCGTCAAACAATGGTAATCTAGTAGTTATATAGGATTTGCATATAAATGGAAATTCGCTTTCTAATGAGTGTGGCATTGTACGCGAATTGCGGTAATGATAGTGAAAGTGCGCGCGCGCAGGACGCGGAGTCGCGCCGCGCGCCCGCGCCCTGCTTTGTTCGGCAGGGCTTAATGATCGCCGGAACGAAAGGCACGCGCCTGCGTCTGCGGTTACACGAAGAGACGTTTTGTTACTTTTGTACTACTCCTGTTTATATAAATAATCTGTTCTAATCACTGATGCAAAATAATTGTAACATTTGATTTATTTATCTTTGACGATATCTCCTACGATATTGTACCTAGTACCTACATAGTTTCAGCTGCGATACAGACATATCCACACGCCGATAGGAGTGCGCAAGTTGAATGAATCGCGGCATATCACTCACCTTCTCGTGTCTGATAACGATACTATATCGATTTGTATTTATTTACAATTTACAAGCACTTGCCACTAATCTGGCCGTTACGCGTACTAATTGCAGATTCATGATAATGTTAGCGCCCAATCTGTTCAATTGACCTAGCAGCCGATACGGGTCCAATGCCACGAAATTGAGTTTGGAAATGTGTTAGTGGAATACTGTTAATTATTACCAAAGGACATTGGGCAGTTTACAATTGAAATAAGGCCCACGGCGGACAAAGACACAATATACCCCATTTTAAAGCTTAAGACCTGTTCCTTAAGCACATTGTTGTGGCATATGGGAGTATTGAGATATGATGAGTCTAGGTTCTAAACATTTTTCGCCCTTCATGAGATCTTTCATGGGCCAATAGCTTTTCCAAGCGTTATCGATGCGCTTGTAACTTTTTCTCACTCCACTCGTGCCTCGCTTGAAAAGAGACTATTTGACCCAAATAGAGATACTCATCGACTCCCACCTTAATTCTGTGATGCGGGCTGTTCGTCATCACGTAATCATAAAAATGGTTGTCTATAAAGTCGGTTTACGGACGATAATTTTACGTGGAAACGTCACAAAAAAACATTGATGACATTGTAATAAACAACCATGCCTGTGACAGATTTAGTGGACCCGGGTGTATGCGCCCTACGGCCACAATACTTTAGCCTATCAGAAGGTGGAACGTGCACCCGGTCATCGATTTATAAGACGTTATCACGTCAATTGTATAACAATATAATACGCAATAGTATCTACTAACTGCGATTTTCTCATAAAGTTCCCATTGTCATTTGTGGTTAAAGACTTTACCTTGAGAAAAGCGGAACTATTCAAGTAAAACATATTGGGCGAAAAAGGCAGTAAAAATCTCAGAATGCAGATTTGTTTTTGCAAAGTTTTAAGCACGCGTGATAGGAGAAATACCGTCTCTTTGTTACCTTTGTCACACATTTCGCTCCATTTTCTCCTCGTGTTGCTTTCACGCTATCCTGCAGTAGCAAAGGGTTATTTTTTTTCTGATGTAATCCGATACAAAAATATATCTTGCTGGACATGGTTCTTAGTACTATATAATAGTAGGTACTAAGTAACTATAATCAAAAGGGAAGCCGAAAGTAATGATGTTCTAAGGACTGCCACTGCTATTGCCAATTTCCGTAGGACCTCTAATTTTTGACAATTAAATATAACCTATGTTACTTCCCTATAATGTAACTTTATAATGATAAAATAATTTTTAAAATCGGTCCTCAAGTCAGTAGTTTCGGAGCCTATTCGATGCAAACAAACAATCAAATCTTTCGTCTTTATAATATTAGTATAGACAATGGGTCGAATCTTGGACAGTTGTCTGTTTTGTTTGCTATAATAGCCAAACTTCACGATTGTAATTATAATAGAAATATGAAAGTAGGTACGTGCATACTTCCCTTTGATGGAATCGAATATATTACAGACACATCACATCACTCACCGAGAGGTGTCTCTGTAATATGCGAGGGGTCATAGTCATAATATTCACTTTCCTATGCAACATAATCGAAGTAAAAGCGTATAAATCGTCATCTTAGATTCACGTTACTTTAATGCACGCCATTATGTATTATTTGTGAGCAGTTGCGAAGGAAAGTTGCTGACTCATTTAAATCACTGAGTGGCGAGTAGGTAATGGATGGCGGCATTCATTAGACCGCCCAATATTCGCCATCAGCAGATTAAGTGACGCTCTACGAGTGCCGGTGGGCGCGGCGTCATATATAGTGGGACACGACTTACAGCCTTGCATCAGTAGACCATAGTGGTTAGTTGAAGCAACAATAGTTATAAAAATTGCGAGCTATTTCGCCGTCCGTTCCATACTTAACTAAATCCAATGATGATGAACGATTTGGGAAAACTACGTTTATCTCTCCGCCTATTCTTTAGCCTCTGCAGAGAGTGACTACATTTCTCATTTTGCAAGATACGCCTTTATGCTGCAAATGTTATTGTGTGAATGATAGTAGATAGTTCGCAACTGCACGAGTGAAGAAACGCGTGTGGACGTCCCTAGAGGTCACTACACCGGCTAGTGCTGGTTGCGTAACCGTCGCACCTGTAATATGCCGCTGGAGATGCGTCTTCTGTATGTTACGCGTTGTTATAGTTCAGAGTGTTCTTAGTGTTAGCAGCCTTCGTTCTTATATCTGTTTAATTCACATAGTTTTTGGTCATTTTAGGGCTGTAATGTAATCCACGCCTTCGTCAGAATCTACGCAAATGAGATAAAAATATGCCTTTTCTTAAAAGGTGAATCAGACCGTTCAACAGTACCTAATTTGTATTTTTCCTTTAGTGTGGGCAATACGACGAATGTCGAGATTATGATCTTGGGCTTTGTGTCAAGCTAACAGTAAATTTCGTTTCCCAATTAAAATTGAAGTCATGCGAACCGAAGAACACGAACAAAGAAAGATGTTACCCAAGTGCTTGCAGTTAGACTTCATGAGAAACCCAATTTAAAAATTCTGCGAAAAATAACGAACTTAATTAGTACGAGTACATCTTCAATAACCGCATATTTCAGAGAAGTATAACTACCGCGTGCGTGTTGCGGTGAGCGTTATATTCCAGTTTGAGTTTCGCTTCTCGCTTTTACTTCAGCCGCTAACCTGATAAGTCAATAAAACCTACTTGTGAATTGTCATTTTTATTACAAATGGAAAGTATTCTAAAAGACTTTGTTTTTGACGTTTGGGCTTTTTGCAGCGTTTTGATGGGATCTGATGTTTCTCATACATGGTGTCTAGACCCTAGCCTACGTTTAGTTTATTTTATTGTCTCATTCCTTCCAATACGACATTGTTATCTATTCGTGTGTCTTTTCGTGTAATCCTTTCAGCTTTCTCACTCGCGCCATGAGCAGGCTACAGCTGCGACCCACATACAGCTGGTACGACCGGCCCAGCCGCTCGCTTGGAAAGCTCTTGAATTTATCGACGATAAATAATACCAGACGCCAACAACACCCTTTCATTTATCGATCTCACTCCTGCTCTACATACGTCATACGAGCACGTATTAGTCCTTAATCTAGCTCGTAATTCATAGTTTGTGTCCTGTGATAACAGTCACGCCTATCAAATGTAGCCGGTATTATGTATGAGAGAAAAGTTACTAGGTCATTATTAAAAGCTGACGGCTATACAGACGGAAAATTAAAACAAAATGTTTTCAAGTCAAGACCCATAAATTATCTACCACTCCATCAGTCCACCTCCCATCCAGTAGCCCTTCCAACCTGCTTGAGAATCGAATCAAGTTCTTTTGTGGGTGGGTGGTTTTCATATCACTCCCTGTACCTGTACTTGTTTTGTATAACTTTTAAGTTGCCATAATTTCTAAGATAAGATAAGATAAGAGGCTGAGGTAGGATAAGTCAAACCGCTTTTCGTGCTAATGGTACGCGTCAGCTCTTCTTTGAAGAGATAAGATCTAATAAAACTGACGGTGACTGTTGCATTACCCGTGAGTTTTTTATATGTGAGGTCTACCTAACTGGCACTTGTCCAAGATGCTAAGTTCATTTTATGGAATCAATAATTCTTGACTTTGATACAACTACTCGTATAATGTTATGCCATGTTTATTATTGTATTTCCCAGTATCGTTTAAATTAGGGCTGTAGTAAGAAATAATAAAACGCTGACTTAATCGAGAGAGTCGATGTTTTGGCACAGTGCCAGGTATTAGACACGCCCCCTTAATTCTCGACATAACTGAGCCCACAAGTAGCTATAAAGGTCTGCTTTGAAATCACTGGAGAGGTCAGAAATAAAGTAAGGATAATTAGTAATTAGTAGTTAGGTGATTCAGCTAGTAAATAAGGCACATTAAGCGTTGGGTCACGGCCCGCCTATGCGAGGTGTCATAAACATGCGGTCACCGCTATATTTGCCAGCACCTGCCAGGAACGGGCGCAACTAGTGTTGCTAGATGTCCTAATTTCCAAGGGACGCGTCCCTGGCCGCTCATACTTTGTGTATGGTGCCGTCGAGTAATGACGAATAACGCGTGGGTTACATGAGCCATTACCTACTGGTTTTGTATAAGTAGTGCTCAATCAATCACTTAGCATTGTTAATATACGTACAGAGGTGTGTACTATATGAGTTAAATTTAGAAAGTATATACTCAGACGTAGTACTACTTAGTAAAATATTCGTAGAACGAGAGGAACGCCTAATTGATATGTTCTTATTCTTAAAACTACTATATAAATCGCCAGTTTTAAAAACCGAAAAAAAAAAAAACATTAAAATTCCATTGCAACCAATTCACTTCCTGAACACCCTGCAAAAGTAGCGAACATTGCATACAGGAAATCAAGTATTTCCTACTCAATGCTGAACTATTTAGCCGTATAGTTGAATTGGTAGGTAATAAAATAGTGTGTACATGATATATAAGGATCCATAGTGTCTGGCAACATCGCAACGGAGCAGCGCGTACGTAGTTATAAGAGGTAGGTAGGCGCTCGGTGCAGCGACCGCGGCCGCCGCCCGCCCCTGACCGTCATCATCTCTATTTATACACGTGCGTGCAGCGGTCGCTAGGCGCTCCACTTATTGCGTATACGTACACGGTACACCTACTGGACACACGTGCCATGTGCCATGCGCGCTGAGCGGTGTGTGGTTGTGTACGTACGCGCCAAGCGCCGCACATACCGCGGTACCGAGCGAGCCGGCGTGGCTTCATGCCCAACAAACAAACTATTGTTTAATACTTATTTCCATATTGTTTTGAGGTAACGGTTGTATGTAATGTAGAGTTAAACAGTTGCTAGTGATTTTATCTCTATGAAATTAGGTTTGCATTAACTGTTGCAAACCCAGCACAAAAAAATAGTGCACGCAGTAGGTACCTGAATGTTAGTTAACATTTTAAAATTTAATTTAGGACTACAATCTTTAGTCGACTTGACTCTTGTTTCTGCCGATAATGTGATATTAACTAACGATAAGGTGAAAATTTACAATTTATATAATGAAACAAAAAACCGGGCAAGATTATGTCGGGCCATGCTGAGTAGGGTTCTATGTTCATGGCATTTACGGCCATTTATTTTGTTGAAAAGCGCAGTTTTTCTCAAACAAAGTATATCCGACCATGTTGAAAATAATTTTAGTTGACAGTATTTATTAAGTTACCTTTGTAATTTTTTCATTTTTTTAAACCCTAAAGCTTAAAAGTTAAAGAGGCGGGGGAATCAATTTTTGCAATTTTCGGGGCGATTATTTCCTAAAATACACTTATTCAAAAAAGTTTCTTAGAAACTACAATGTTTTCGAAAGACCTGTCAAATGACGTACCACACGTAGCTGTTTGCTGAAAAGAACATTACCTTCTGTAACATGTATGGAGTGCCCCCCTAGAAATAATTTATTGACCCAATTAGCGGCTTATACAAGACAAATAATCCAAATTTCATCCTTAAACATTTTGTAGTTTTTGACGGACAAACAGACAGACACAGTGGACATAACGAAACTATAAGGGTTCCGTTTTTGCCATTTTGGCTACAGAACCCTAAAAAAGGTACAAGAAATAAAAATAGTAGTGTAGGTACCTACCTAGTACCTACGTACGGGGATTACCCATAACGTTGCGTGTACCCGTACAATTAAATCTGTATCGAACTTTGTAAGGTTTCGGTGTGGCTGCTGCTGCCGGCCGCTTACTATAGTATTACCATGGGATATATTGTAATCTAAACTAATATTATAAAGAGAAAAGAATTGTTTTTTTCCATAATTTAAAAAAAAATGCTTATTTGGCGTCCGCTTTGATAACGTGAATAAATGTACAACATATTTATAGTAGGTAGGTACTCATTTTATCCATTAAAAAGTCCGCGAGACTACATGTCTAACTAATATAGTAAGTCACAAACCTAACCACGTTTTGTTCATATTTGTCTATCGAAATATGGGTAGAATCGAAAGATGATGATATTCGTATCGTGTTATTAATCTTCATCCAGTTAAATAGTTTCATAATTAAGGTTGATTATTCACGTGTAAAATCCTTTTTAAATTATTTAAACAAAAGGTCAGATACCTTTTGTTTAGAAATTACGACGGGTTTAAAAATTGTGCATTAACTTTTACTTAAAGTAGGTATCTTTGAGTACACCCGAAATCACCGACTAAGCCATTTTCAGCAATTTCCTTTACCGATTCTATTAGATATACTATCCACTCTCAATTAGTCAATAGTACATGACATACCTACATGCAGGGTTGGTTGAGATGGTTTTGGCAATCCGATTTTGTTTTAGCTGCGTATAGGGTTACCAACCGTACTCTAAAATAGAGTATTGTACTCTATATTATGTAGGCGTACACTATAATCTATAACACTAATAGAGTAAGCTAAAATACTCATTTTTACACGATGTTTACTATACTAGGCCTGATCTATGTAAAGTTAGATTTAGAATGTTTGGAATTGTACAATTCTTTTAAAACAATGAAACATTGTTATGTGCTGCAAAAAAAAAAAAAATTATAAGTCCGTGCTCTTTATTTACCCCCTTTCAAATCAGATATACCTACTCTATTTCTTCTAATAAAAGTAGGCAACCCTAGCTGCGTAACATTAATTTATTATCGTACCTACTACAAGTGACACGAACGGTGTGCAAGCTCAGTAAGGGACGCAGTATGAAATATGAACATGTATCGGAAGCCTTACACAAAAGGTTGTTGACTGGAGGGTGCGCGCAGTGTCGTTACCAGCCGCGTGTCGTGCACCGACTGTGCCACCCGTGCCTGGCTTGTGTCTGTGCTTGTGTGTTCGAGTGTCGAGTAGGTATTAACTAGGGTTGTTTCAACTATGTGTTCTTAACTTTTCGGATAGATATTGTAGCCAGGATTAAATAAGCGGTTGCAAATATATTATACTGTCCCGCGCAACTTCGTCTGCGAAAATATTCTCCGTTTTTACAACATTTCTCATTGCTGCTCCGCTCCTATTGGTCATAGCCATTTATTATATTTATAGCCTACTACAGTCCGTCAAATCTAAGAAGTACCGTTTGACAGTTCTGACAATTGAATGATAGGGATGGGATGAAAAAATCGATTACTATAATATCCGAACTTTAAGAGATCGATTACTATAATATCCGAATTTTAAGAAATCAATTGTTATAATTAAATAAAAGAAATGTTTAGGATATTTTTTTATTCACTACTAGTACTAGTATCGTCGTCTTCGTCATCATCGTCATTTAAATTAATGACCAGTTGATTGTCCATTACATTATCAAAGTGTACGTCTCTTTCGAAGTCGTCCATTATTATTTTCTTTGTTTTTTGTACTACTTTACTCCAATCTTCCTGTGTAACTTGGGCACATGCTTCCTTTAATAAACCTTCCATTTTCTTGACACTGAAGGGTGGTTTTGTGTTGTGTCTTGCTGCATAACCTGTAAAACAATAATGTAACTATTTGATAGCAGACGAAAACCATTGTTTAAATTATAAATGTTAGAAGTACTCGTGTTATTATTATAATATTATAAAATATTACCTTTAACTTGGGCCCAAATCAGTTCAATGGCATTATATTGGCAATGGTACGGAGGAAGTCGTATGACTTTGTGCCCGTGCTCTTCGGCCAATTGGTCAATTACATATGTCGGTTTTGGTGGTTTATGCAATTTCACTAACTGTAATAATTCAGCTTTTAATAGTGACATGTCGGCATCCACTCCTTTTCTTTGCAGCCATGCCACCAAATCTGCTTTCTTATTGGCTGACGTAGGTGCTTTATCAATTTGCACAGAGTGGTATGGGGCATTATCCATTATAATTGTGCTGTTAGGAGGGATATTCTGTAATAAATTTAAGAACCACTCTCGGAACCTTACTGCGTCCATTTCTTCATGATACTCTTTAGTGCTTTTGGATTGGAAAGCTAATAAAGAGTTTTCCACGAAGCCTGTAGACGCTGACCCAGCATGGCATATTATGAGGCGTCCACCTTTTCCTATCGGCACCTTCGAGCACGAAGCTTCAGAATCATCAGTCCATGTTTTCGGCACAGAATGGTTGGAATTTAGCCAGGTTTCGTCCAAAAATATTACATTATCCCAGTTTATAATTTGTTTAACTTCGCGCAGGAATGTTAGTCGCTGCATAATTATGTCATGTCGCTCCATAACAATTTTTCGTTTGTCAACTTTTTGTATCTGAAGCCAATTCCTGTTATTACCGTTCTCAACGACTCTATGCTTCCCTTATACAGCCCGGCATCTTTTAAAGTTGCACATAACTTTGCCAATGTTGGAAATTCGCCTCTTGTAAAATACCCGTATATATGGTTTCTAATAGCATGACTATCGAATTCATCGATGCCTGTCACAGGTTTATTTCTTTTTCGTTTTTTCGGTGTGTGAAGTACGTTACTGTCAATCCCCGAAGGCCCATATTTTTCACTTAATATTTTGCCAACGGTGCGGCTACCAATACCGAGAGCTTCACCGACGCGATCCCGAACTTGTGTAACTGGCAGTAGAAGTCCACCATTTTGAGATTCACGCTCAAAATACTCGTGTAATTTCACCACCAATTCACGAGCCTGGCTGTTCAAAGTACGTCCTCTTTTCGACATTATTAATAAACACTTGCTTAGTTCGGAGTCCAGTATAAATATTGCCAAGGTAAACGGATAACGAATGATCAGTCCAGAAAAGTAATAGCCAAGTCACAAATTGTAAAACACAAACGAGAAAGCAAGTACGCGCACAGTCAGCTTCCAAGATGGCGAGAGACTGCTGACGCCGAACCGACCGACCGAGCGGACCGCGTGCGCTTGTAGTTGGCAGTGTTGCCAGAAAAAAAAAATTGTAGAGACTTGGACACCTGCGATTTTGCCTATTGACCTAAAAATAATTAAATTAATTTATTTTAGGGTATCTGTGTATTCAGTGCATTATGCGGTCGCGCAGTAACGTCGTTAATTTATAACATCAGGCAACAACATTTTTGTGAATGGGTTCTACATACCTTATTTTTATTAGTTTTAGACGTAGAAATAAGACTTAGAAGAAAAAATTGTAATTGTAAAATCAATGGATGTGCTTGTTAAAAATTTGTTTATTTCTCTGTAATATGCAAACCCATACTATCATACACAAAAATAAATGTAAAAAACACTATCCCTGACTCCATTTACTATTTCGACAGCGTTAGCGCGAGAAACCCCGACTTATTTGGGCGCGAAAATCAAAAATCGACAAATCGCTTTCGACAACTTTTTAAAGAAGCAAATATATTTGATTTATAAATACGTATTTTTGGTGAATGGGTTTTATCTCATATTTTACGATTACATAACTATTTAGTTATGTAATCGTAATATGTGAGATAAATCCCATTCACATGAAAAAATATTTGTTTGGTTGTCAAGTGTAATTTGTAAATAATACATTCGATTTTTCGTATATGTAAACGATTTTTTTGCATACAAGTGTATCCGAAGAGTCGCAACACTACGTGCAGTGACCGAACTACGTAACTTTGTAATGAGGTCAAGAATATAACTATTAGAAATTATTTACTGTGTAAATATGTGTTATTTTGCTTTGTTTGAAAGTTTTCAATTACATTTAGATATTAAGAATTGTACATTTTTAGATACAATAATGAAATCTTTCTAAATTCATGGTTTTATGAAAAAGGTTATCGAAACTGAATAATGTACGTATGAACAAAGTTGTTTCGGTTTGAAAAATATGAAACGTCAAACGGTACCTCTTAGATTTGATGGACTGTAGCTGTCCCGCGCAACTTCGTCTGCGTAAATTTTCCCCTTTTTTTTATAATCCTATGCACTTCTAATACCTCCAAGAATATGTGTACAAAGTTTCATGATGATTGGTTGAGTAGTTTTCGCGTGAAAGCGTAACAAACAAACTTACATTCACATTTATATATTAGTAGGGATAGCCTTCCTCGATAAGTGGGCTATCCGCGTTCAAACAAACAATCTCTTCAGCTTTACAATATTAGTATAGATGTAAATGTAGAGCCATTTCTGTCTTAAATGTTGCATAATTTGTTTCCTAAGTAAATATGTATAATAATTTGAATTTTGGTGTGAGAATATCGTATTTTGTCCACTTTGTGTAATGTTCACTTGAATATGCACCCTCGTCCTCTTTCGTATGTTTGGGTGAACATGCGAGTGGTGACAGCCATGATTAGTTTCATTTTAATGTACCACGAACGTGTGCTTTTTTCATTATACCTAGTTACCTACCTACCTACGCTCTAAGGGTTGAGCTTCCACCAAAGTGAACGAGTTCAAGGGGGCTTCAAGCACCTCCCTAACTTCACACAACGATAATATTCTGAACTAAGTAATAACAATATCTACTAATGAATCATTCTGAATATTATCAATGCATTGAGCCAGCTTAAAATTTATAAGTTTATACTGATCACTACAAAAGACAATGGAGACAATGCTGAAAGGTTTGCCAGATTAGCAAATATTCTACCATTCACATTATCCCACAAGATTTTAGGCTGTTACCTACTAAAATAATTATTGTGTTCAAGCTTGTCAAAGTTATTCCAAGAATATGTAGCTCGTAGTAACATGAGGAATTTGTTAATAGTAATTTTAAATTTGTTTCTAATAAAAAATCTGCTGTAACCGGTCTGTATTTATCGCTATCGCGCCTGTCGCCCACACCGCCACCGTCGCGTCCGCACAATTCGTACAAACAAGCTCGTCAATAAACTGCCAAACTCGTTACACTCCGTGTTGCCGCGAGGCGGAATTCCCCATAAAATACAAATTCAACCGTTTTTAGTCTTTGAATTTTATATTCTGCACTAAATCGGTTAGTGGCAACAAACAAGCCTTGTTGTCACTACCCACGTTTTTGTGACCAACTTGTCGATCGTTACAAATATGTGGGAACTTTGTAGTAGTGTAGTGAAAGTGTACATGTTGCTCATTTATGTACTCGTATGTAGGTAGGTAGGTACTGATACAGTTCAAAAATATGTATTATATTATATATTTTTTTATTATATATATATTTCGCTGACATTTGCAATCAGATAAAAATATAAATCAACAACATCTGAGATACCCATTTTGGACATGGGCTTGACCCATTGTGAAGGGGTACCTATATAAATAGATGTCATACGTTTTCGTGAATATGTGTGATTTATTGTGCACCTAGTAAGTATAAAATGTTCAAGACTGTGGCGCCATTAAGTGGAAGTAAATAAGCGGTCGTTTGTTTGCAGGAAGCGGAGCTGAGCACGTGGACGGCGTTCCTGCAGCGCGCCGTCGACGCCACCTACAACACCGAGATCGTCATCGACAACCTCCACAACATGATCGGTGAGCGGCGCACTACACGCCCCTTACTATTTACCATCTTTGTGCGAATCATTCACCGCACGTCGTTGGACTATTCAAACGAAACTTCAAAGGATATTTGGTTCACTTTCAACACTCCGTAATAAACTACAGTGCCCTGAAAATAGATTATCCGCAAAGGGGCGGCTAAACGAGCCGCGGGAAATAGTACTCGGTGCACATAAGTGCCATTATTAATGCTTAGAACGGGTATTATTTATTTATGTATGGCATTCCCTATTACAGTTTCAATCCAAACGTTTTGTGTCAGATAAATATGTGTGTTACATGCTGGGCATTGCTGGGAAAGGTTATATGTTAAAGACTTTTAGAGGTAGTTAGTGGTCTTTCATAAAGATAAAAAAGGTGAAGCTGGTAAAGTATTATAGTGGTGCGCCCTAAGATTTATACCTCGGAATCCAGGGCCACTCAATGAATCTTTATAAAAACTTTTGAAGTGTGTTTTTAACAGTGAATACGAGTAGAAGAATGTTAAGGGGGTAAAATAGTGGTTCATAACCACGTTGTATGAAACTCCGTTAATTTTAAAGTTACATCTGTAAAACTTCGTATTTGACTTAAAATAGATGAATATGTGTGTTTCAGTGTTTTTGGAAAATCAACCCCTGCCCAACGCTGAAACACTTGTTTCTCTATTTTAAACCAAAAAACCAAAATACGAAACTACACAGATCTTACTTTTAAACTGAGGTAGTTTCATTAAAACTAGAAACCCCAATTTTATCCCTCTAGGGGTTGAATTTTCAAAATTCCTTCTTTTCGGATGCCTATATTTGTATAAGGAATACTTACGTCCTGAAAATTTCACATTTAATCTCTACGATCAATTTCAATTAATCAATTAGCCTGTGCGTTGATTCATCAGTTAGGAATCAATTAGTAATGTTAATTAATTAATTTATATAAATGTATAGAATAAAAAATATAGATAAAAATATAGGTACAAAATATTTTTTTTTAACATTCTTCTATTCACTGGTAAAGATACATTTCAAAAGTTTTTTAAGGATTCACTAACTGACCCTGTATACCGAGATTTAACGATCTTGATGCTCTACGGTGCTCCACTATTAGGTTTAGGTTGGCCCACTAGCGACGTGTGGTGTTGCGGCACTACCTCGATGTGCGACACGAGCAATAATACGGCACCCGCTATAAAACAGTTTTATGATGGATACTAAACTGTCGGCGGTGAGACGCCGCGGCCGATACTCGTGTGATATCATGAGCTCGCGCGTGGGCCTCCATGTCGGCGGTGCTCGGCGCCGCATGCTGTGACATGCGGCGTGACGCCCGCTGCGCTTCCCGGCTCGTCGCCGCGTGGTTATATCTGCCTCATGGCTATGATTTCATCTGTAGATCATTCACATTTATATACGGTGTTCCTATGCAGTTATAAAGTTTTGTAATATTAACGCGTTGACAGACGACGCGTATTTATAGAGACCTTTGATCATCGAGATGAATTACACACTATTAATCATAACAGTTCGTAATCATCTACCATAAAATATGAGGACAGTAGCAAAATAATTTGTTTATTCCCAGCGGTTCTGTGGCGTCACAAGTGGGATTTTTTTCCCCATCAGTCCCGTCAACGGTACTCACGGGAAATCTCATTTCCATTAGTTTAATCCTATTGATTTGCCGACGAGCAACTTTTAGTGGACCGATCGTAGTGCGCCGAGTTGCGCACAGGACTACATTCAATCGAGATAAAAGTAGGTGTCGTGTCATCATCCGACCCATAAATGATCTCCATGAAAAATATTATATCGCATCGTAGCATACCGTCTTCTCATGTGAGCAAGGCGAGAGACGGGCAAAGAGTTGACAGTTTCGGTGCGCGTGTTCCAGCGGAGCAGCGGCGGTGCGTGCGCGAGGTGTCGTCCAGCAGCGTGTTCACGTCGCTGTGCGCCGAGGGCGCGGCGGCCGAGCCGGCGCCGGGCGGCTCGTCGCCGCTGGACCGGCGCGCGCCGTCGCTGGCCTGCAGCACGCCCATCGCGCGCGACTAGCCGCCGGCGCCGCGCGCGCCCGGCTACTACTGCTGCCTCGGCCGCATCAAACGGTGGATATAGACACATTATATATGTATTTCGTCATCGATGTTACACTCGACCGCGACCACACTCGCTGCTTTTCGTAGCGCTACTGGTTCGCGGCGACGGACGGCGGCACCGGCGCAGACCCTTGTGTGTTTCGGCGCGCCGACAACGATTCTGCGCTACATAAAGTGGCTAGTGCGCTCGCGACCTCACTGCGTCGAGTCCTCAACTAGTGAAGCTAGAATAGAATCACCCCTCTAACTGTACGCGATGCCTTCTTTATTGTAAATTTTATATCGTGCTCTATTACTGTTAATGGAAATTGTAAAGTGTGTTTTGAGGATGTGCCTCCGGCTCGCCGGCTGTCGCCGTGGGGTGTCGCGCGGCGGCCGGAGTGCGACCGGCGAGGTATAAATAGCGGTCGTACCGCCGTACGTACGTGCGTGCGCAGCGGTCGAGACCTTGGTGTATTCCAAATTATATTTTTATGAATTTGTAATCAATATGCGAAATGCGCCAATACACTCGACACTCGATGTTCGACCGAATATTTACAGTGCTGCGATCATCGCCGCTTAGATGGCCGCAGCTCCGGTAGAGCTCCTCGCACACTGCGACAGCGCGGGTAGCTCGCTCCTTGTAGTGCCTACTGTAATGTACTCAAGCTGTTTGCTAGGATTGACGCGAGCGCGTGCAAGATCACAGTGAGCGGGAAGCTTTAATCACACGGCGTCTGGCGCATGACGCTGCAAATAAAATATATATTGATTCATTCTAACGATAAAATATTATAGTGAATCGTTTATGTAACGTGCGAGTACAAACTGTTGCTGATATCTATGTATAGCTATTTATATATACGTATGTATCTAACACTGCCTTAAAGCGTGTGTTCAATACGACATAACTGCCCAATGTTACATTATCTACCTTGATATAATACTTATCACTACGTAATGTACGAGTAGGTTCCCAGCTGTGACGTGCTGCATTTGCTTTGAAAGTTTTCTCTTTGAAGCCCATTTTAGTGGCGATATTTAATAATTGTACAAGGAATATTAAACTCTTAGATATCGTTCTGAAGTTAGAGATAGAAATATACTTTTTTTAAAATTGAATGGCGCATGTCTATTTGGTGAAATAAAATGTAGAAAATATTGGTATCAGAGCTCGTATTCAGATCAGGTTGTCTGTCCAAGTGTTGAACGAGGAGTGAAGCCGGGCGATTGGACAGTGTTGTGTCACTGACCACTGGCGAGAATGAAAAACGATTTTGTAGAGCCGTGGGCGTCTAACTGTCAAGTAATTACGAGTAAAGGAAGCGTATAATCGCTTTATTACTCGTACCATGTTATAATAGACATTTTGTTTGGATGTTATTTGTTGGCACGATTATGTCGGAGGGGAGATGGTACAAGACGAGCCGTGACCTCATCGTCCCGCTCAGGAAGGTGTCCTCGTGTACAGAGCTGTACCGTGGGTCACGTGGGCGGTGAGCGCTGTGTGGTGTGGGTCACAAATCACAATCGATACCTCGGTGCGGGTCGCGTGGGCGGACACAGGATTAATACAATGATCGGGCGACGAGAGCTTACTCGCGAGAGGAGAGCGACACTGACAGTTACGAATTAATTGTTGTGTCGACGTACACGTGCGTACCTATTATATTTGCTCCACATTATTTAGGTAATATTTTTCCTTTTGTTTTTCTTAATGATTTTTTTATGTTTGTCTGCCCCGGGTGGCTCAGTGGGAGAGTACGAATCCTGTGCGAGAGGTCATGGCTTCAACTCCCATACGGGATACTGCTTTGTTTGATCCAAAAGTTGTTGTTCCAAAACTTCGTGTGTGTATAGTCTCCGCTCCACAGGGCCTGTATCTATGAACAGGATTTCTCTTTATAAAAATAATAGTGATCCAAGCTGTACCTGCTTCTAGCTTGACGTAGCACCACCTGCGTATCGGTTGCAATACTGAGAGAGACTCTCACGTTTGGCATATAGTGATGGTGTGAGAGATCCTCCATTGATGCGCTTCATCATCCTCCACGCTGGAGGTCTCCAAGGTGCGCAATTGCTTAGGAAGCCTGCCAGGAGCTTGTTGCAGGCCGCTCGGAAATCGTCTTGGATAAATGTTACAATATGGCGCCCTCCAACACTCTGGTCGTCAACCATTACTTACTCTATCTACATTCGATACCTTTTATAAACATCCGCCATTAGTTCAGTAAGTTATAAATTAAATGTTTTGGTGTTTGGTGCTGCTTTAATATAAAGGTGATGCCCTGTCGCTCGCTATTACGATTAAGACAATGATTTTGTGCGCTCCTATTATTATTATATTAATAATATTTTAATATTAACGTTTATGGTGCTGTGTATGTGTTGTTGTTATATTTTAGTGCTAAATTAACTGCCCATTAGTTGGTTTACCGCCTTACTCTGTGTCGTAACGAATGAATTGTGAATTAAATTTAAGAGTATTTCCAGAAATATTATGTGAATGTATAGTTGAAGTTGTCTTGCGCGTAGTAGGTACATGTGTGACGTCATAGATGTAGGTTTTTGAAACTTTTACATAATTGTCTGCGCAGAGATCGTGTGCGCGCGCTCTGTTGTCTCACTGCAGTTAGATCTGATTATATTATTATATTGTAACGTTTGTCTAAACGAATTATTCGTACATCTATTATTTCTAACTTATATGTAACACAGTATTACTATATCTAAAATTATATATGTATAGTTATATACAAATCGTAGAAGCCCATTTGCACCAACAAATTGTACTATCTAAAATGTTTAATAGAAGCGTGCTGGTGCAGTTCGGCTGTTATGTGCTAGAACTTGGTTATATTACCTATAACTTGTATATAGACGAGAGAGTTGCCAAATTTTACTTAGTGCAGATATTGTGGGCGACCCTCACTGCCTCCGAAGCTTTACTAAATATTGATGTGTTTGTTTGGCGATATATTCATGTATTTTTATATTATAAAAGATAATTGTTACATTTGGAGTTAGGCGCGTGGTTGGTTTATAACAAATATATAGTAGTTGTATATACCATAATTAATGTATATTCTTGTGATGTGATGTAACAACGAAGCATATAAGTGTTAACATGTACATGTTCTCTGGGACCCGGCGCGTCGCCGTCGTTAACTGTTACTGGTTTGTGCAGATGTTTACTCGCGCCTCATACTGTCGCGTGTGTAGCTATTATATGTGTCTCATTCATGTATCGACAGCCTCGCCGGGGAAAATCACACTGTTTTTTCTTCATTAGAAAGTAGGAAAAAATAGTGACGTCGACCAAAGTCGAATTTAGGCTCTATGATGACGCCACGATTGCGGAGGTGTCTCGATGCCCGAGCTGGTAACGCCTTAGGGCCGTTACCCTTAATGTCGCGGGTTCAAGTCCCGCCTGAAACTAATTATTCCTCCTTATATTTAAACTAGCTGTCCCGCGCAACTTCGTATGCGTAAATTTTCCCCGTTTTTGCAACATTTCTCGTCGCTGCTCCGCTCCTATTAGTCGTAGCGCGATGTTGTATAGCCTTCCTCGATAAATGGGCTATCCAACAAAATAATTTTTCAAATCGGACCAGTAGTTCCTGAGATTAGCGCGTTTAAACAAACAAACAAACAAACAAACTCTTCCGCTTTATAATATTAGTATAGATTTATGTGTTTAAAATTTGCATAAAAATTACAAAAAGTGATTTGCTAAACATATTTACAAAATAAAGTACCCATTAATGTTGTTACTGTATAGGGACAGTATCAAATAGATGCTCTATAGTTTTTAAACTTTCGCGATTTTTATACATATTAGTTATATTTCGGGACTTAATCGCGTGAATTATATTTTATTTTCGCAATCGCAATTCGATCGAAACGTCGGGTAAATAAAAGGTTCGTACCTTTAAATAATTCACGCGATTAAGTCCCGAAATATAACTAAGATGGTCTATATATCTGGCGAGGCTGTCACACATATCTGTTTATATTAAAGTTTAAACTTATATAGACGCAAAAGAGAGAATTAGCGTACGCGTTACTTGTAGTTATTATATAATTTGTATCGCATTTAGTTAAATATGTTCTCATTACAAATATCTTTAACAATATGTACATAGTGTCAATGTTATCTATTATATTATAATTAAATTGTTTAAAACGAGCAACTTACTTCAGCCATTCAGTCCGATATTTATTTTGTCAGATTGTATAATTTGAAGACGTAAAACTGTCCATGCCCGTCAGCACTGCCATCTACCTGTGTATGTGTATGTGTATGTACACTATACACTAGAGTGCGCGCGTCACCCCCACATCCTACGTCTAACGATACATTGTAATTACTACTGGTATTGAGTCAGATGAAATTGTGATATGAATGCGTATGTGACACTGCCTCTCCCAAACATGTATGTATTACTTTATGCCGTTTTAAAACAACCATGTATCAAGTCAGCCGTAGTTATATTTTAGACAGCGAAAATACAGAATTACAGGCTAGACGGAGAACTACTCTTTTCGATGTTAATTAATTTTCCTTTGTACCCAATTGAATCGGTGTCTGCTACAGCAAGTGGTTTCCTAAATACGTTTAGTTCTCCGTCTGGTCTGATACGACGGTAACTGTGGTCTGGGCCGTAGGGGCCTGAACGAATTTATTTGCTACTGTTCGTTACATTTTATCGGAGCATAATCTCAATTAAAGGAGAAGAGAAATTTAAGAAAAAGTAAGATCGTAACGTGGGGAGCGGCGGGTGACACGACGCGCACTACACATTCCAAATTCACAAGTATTTTGTCTATGAACTTATTGTAAAATGAAACAGTGATTATTTTAAAATATATTTTTTTATTTGTACCTTTATCGTCATTATACATTTGATTGAAATTTTCACAAATAGTAAATAGATTACATAATAAAATATCCATAATCAGACTCTGGTTGGCAAGCTGGCACGCGCTCCACTTCCCCGAGCGCAACTCTATGACACGTATCTACGCTACTAGCGAATAGCACCCAGCGGCGGGGCCGAGACCACACCGCGCACGCCCTCTACCTACTACACTGATCAACATTTTACGTTTTATTTGTTAGAGTATACTTAAATACATTTATATAAACCTAATTCGAATATAAATATAATCAGTTCCTTCAACAATATTTTTGACCTCAAAATGTAGTATATTAGGCACAATGTAAGTTTACACATCATCAATGTTGTTAAGGAAGTGACTAAATCATTTGATAAATTTTACGATTCCTATTAACTGGATTTTCTCAGAAACCTATTTGATTGTGAAATTATGTACATTTGTAATTGTTATTTAGAATATGACATTCTATAGATAAATATCCCTAACACAAATTTTATAATGATAAATATCAAGCTGAAATTGTCATGGTAGCTTCGTTTTGACGAGACGCCCAACTTTGCGCGTACATGCGTACAGGTTACATACGACAACATAGTGGTCTGTTAGTAAAGAAAACAGGTGTTCAAGTTTTACAACGACAAAGTTTGTCATAACTTTGTCGTTGTAAAACTATTGTCCCCATACATCAGTATAGGCCGCGGTTAGTTTACCAACCGCAAATAAATTTGTAAACAAAACTAATTTTTGTGATGCAACAATTATATCTATGACTTGTGCTCCATAAGACGCAAGTAAATTGTTCTAGGGATCTTATACAAATAAGAAAAAGTTTACAAGTACAAAAGTTAACACTTTCATAGGAGACAATAAATAAATAATTATTTTCCTAATTAAGTAATGTCTTTTTTTAATATATAATATATAAGTAGAGACAGTGAGGACTGTTTTGTGGAGAAAGTAGCGCCTGTGGTCTCGGTTCCTTTATTAAAAAACAAATTTGAAGCCAGCGTCTAGACGTTACGTCAAATTACTATTGTATAACGTTCAAGTAGCGACGAAGTTACTGAGAAGTGGATGTCACAGCGCACCGTGTTTGTATGCATATGGCACAGGCGCGGGAGGACGCGCCGACGACGCTGGCTCTAGATATTTTACCTTTGATTATTTAATGTCTAGATTCCTAATCCGGCGTCTAAAATTGAAGCAAAGAACTAGTCTTGGGTAGTACAAGTACGATGTAACAAGTACGATGTACTGATAGGTAACGTAACTTTGTACTGTACTAAAAGTAACGTTTACGGACGACAGCACTTAATCGGACATTTAGTACTATTCGTACACACTGACTGTACTGTACTTTGGCTAATGCTACTATTTCTACCACGCTACATTCGTTCGTTGGGGGTCGTCCACCAGGATCCCCTAGCTCGATTCCCCAGGGGATCCTCGTGAACTCATCTGTTCATCAGGATCCCCTTTAAAATAGTAAGTAAAGACAGTACCTACTTACCGCACTGCGAATTTTTAACGAAACAAACAAAAACGACAGACTTCTTAAGTCGCATTATTTAAAGGGGGGGGGGGACTACGGAACCTTACATCTTGCTTGGCCCAACATGCACTTGCTCTTTAGGGGTTCGTAAATAAGATTCCTTATAGATTAAAATAATTTATGTAGGTACGTGTTTTAATAACTAACCGGACTCAGTGTGAAGTCACCTTTTTATACTTATTATTTTTTAAAGGGGATTCTGATGAACCGATGAGTTCCCGAGGATCCCCTGGGGGATCGGGCTAGGGGATCCTGGTGGGCGACCTCCGTTCGTTGTGCGTTTTGTCCGAAGTGTGCGAAGTTTAAATTGTGAGTAAAAGGGACAACGATACGCGGTGGGTTCAGTTTACATCTAATGACTTTGCAATAAAGATTATTTTAGCATGTTCTAGATTTGATTATTATGTGACTTTGCGTTAGAAGATGGAACATTTCGCGTATGCGCAAGGTGTCAACTTTGAAGTAGGTAAACTAAACGTAGGTAGAGTTTGTTTATCTCTGTTTGTTTCGTATTTTGGCTACCCCAAATACGAAAAATTTTAAAATAGAAATGCTGAATGAATCATCTACGTTAATTTTTTTCGCTGATAAGAAGTGTCCTGCTTTAAAGAAAGCAGGACACTTCTTCAGTCGAAAGCCACATTTTAAAGTGAAACACATAAGTAGTACATGTTGTACTAATAGTACTACAGATACTACTATAGTGTACTAGTACGTTGTACGAATTGTACTGGTACGGTGCGAACTTGCTGATGTCCGATTAGGCACAAGACTACAAAGAACTGTCAAAAAGTACGATCAAATGGACAAGTACTTTTTGACAAGTAAGAACCATAGTAGACGCCATTTTTCTTAGTGTTGCCATTACTAAAATGTTAAATATCCTACTACTTCGTGAAATAAACCTGATAATAAAGCTGGGAAATTAAATTTTACAGGTTTAAGTTGGTATCATAAATATTTATAAAATGAAATAGCGATTTAGATTGGATAGAATCAACAAATTAAATTTTGTATTTGATTTGGGTCAAGTTTCATGTTATTAGCGTTAAAATAAGGTTTTTTTTTTTAAATTTAAAAATTGTATCCGTAGATAATCTGGAGGAAACCCATACCCACTTTTCGACATCGATTTTATCAGCGTTAAAATAGTTAAGACGAGTTTTTATGTTAATATGTAATTAAAAGTTTTTAATTACAAAAATAAAAAAAAAGTTTTATCCGTACTTTATTATTTACAGTAATTTTAATTTTAGCTGTATTCGTAACATTTTCCTCATATAAATGGGGAAAAAAAAGTACCTACTCGGAAACACAACTAGTCTTTAAAAAAAACATTTCAGGCTTACTGAGGGGGGAATGCTCCATCTAGACATTATACAATCAAAGATATTTACCTACTTAATCTGTGGATGTCTGTACTGAGTTATAAATAAAAGTTACGGCCGCCCTTTACATAATACTGCGGGTCGGCGGCGAGCCACGGCCCGGCGGCCATAAATACTTAACGTTACTATTTACATTCCGCCGCCGACGAGGCACCCAGGACGCGCCCACTCGGGCGACGGACTCCGCGATCCTCGCAGGGATCATCTGTCTAACCTAATTAAAATCACTCCGTTATATAATAGTTTACACGTGCAGTGAGGCGGTGAGGCGGTCAGGCGGGCGTGGAGGGTGCTGGCGGCGCGGGCGGCGGCGGCGGGTGCGGGCGCGCGCGCGCCGGCGCCAGCACGCGGTGCGGCACGCTCACGGCGCGCCCGGCCGCCAGCACGGCCACGTGGCCGCGCCGCGCCGCGCCCACCACCAGCACGGCGTCGCCGGCGCGCAGCCGGACGCCCCCCGACTCGTCCGTCCACTCGGCGCCCACCACGCGCTGCTGCGGGTAGCCCAGCTTCACGCCGCCCGCCACCGTGTACGCGCGAGACGGCGGTAAAGGCGGCGGTCGCTCCTGCACGGAAACGGTAATCGTTGTTCAGTCGAAGTTTTCTTGCGACCGTGTACCGATCGACTCGGTCGAGTTACGATCGACGATAGGATCACTCACCAAATCCAAGCCGAAGAGCGAGCACGTTCGCTTGACGAGCGCGGGGTCGCACTTGTCGGCGGGGTCGGGCGGCGGCGTGCCGGCGATGGGCGCGGGGCGCGGGCGCGCCGGCGGCAGCGCGCCGGGCGGCAGCGCGCCGGGCGCGGCGGCCGGCGGCCGGGCGCCGCGCGCGCGCGAGCGCCGCCACGCCGACTGGATGCACTCCGCCGCCGCCTGGCGGCGAGCTCGCCTCATGCGCTCCAGTACCTACAATTCAAAATAACACATTATTAGTTTAGGGTTGTATCAGTTCCAAACTAGGTGAGCGAAAACATACCTAAGTACGAGGATCGCTTTATTAATCCTTCATTTGATGGCCGAATTGATGAAGAGACACTCAGTTTAGGTGCCGTCCATACGGACTCTACTAGCCCTCCAGCTAAGCTCAAAGGCTCGTGTTAGGAGAGGGTTCACGTCGGTAGTATACTGAGTAAAATTAAAAATCCTTTATATCTCAAAGTGACAGATTTTTGCCGCGGTTTTGTCGTTGAGTCGTTTGAGTTATCAAAAATCTCTGTTACGGTCGCGACGCGTGTCATATCGCTCCATATTTTCGTGAAAAGAACAGTGTTAAATACCAATGTGAAAGTGATTACTTACCACCCTTGTGTAAAAAAACAATCAATACTTCACACAAATTGTTATTTTCTTGCAAACACACAGGATTGTGCTGATAAAACATACATTTGAAATAGTGACCAAGTGATAATTTTATACTTACCTTCTTTGTGAAAACAAAAAAAACTTGGCAGATGACAACATCGTTTTCAGTGTACCCGCATTTTAAATAGTATTTTTACATGTCAATCGTAAATGACATTCCCAGTGTTGCCACATGAGCAAAATTTCCCCAAATTCGGGGAGTAATGTCTCCACTAAGGGAAATAGTGCAAATAAAAATATGGTGCAACAAATATTCCATCCAAGTCTCTTTGTGAGTCCAAAATCTATATCTGTGGAAGATTTAAATAAAGAAACGACAAAAGATGCCGAATGGAACAATCAAACTGCGCGCAATAGAAGAAATTATAGTAGTCCAGAAAATGCTTTGCGCAAACAAGCTAAGACAAACTACTGGCTTGGACCTACAACATCTGATGCACCAATTGCAACCCAAAACAGGTTCGAAGGGCTAGAAGACGAAGTCGTTATAGTAGAAGAAACCAAACCACACAGTCCAATAAGCCGCCACCAATATTTGTTAATGGTGTCGGAAACATTAACCCGCTAACAAAACTCCTAGAAACAGTTGCTAATAATGAATATTACATCAAAGTTATTAGTAGTGATCAAATTAAAATACAAGCCAACACACCCGAATCATACAGTAAAATAGTAAAACACCTGGAAGACAAAAAAACTGAATTTCACACCTATAAACCAAAGCAAGAACGCAGCTTCAAAGTGGTTTTCAAAAATCTGCACTGGTCCATGGAAACAGAGGACATAAAAACGGAACTACTATCACTTGGATTTGAAACAACAAATGTGTGGAATATCAAAGTTCAAAGGACTAAAAAACCACTTTCTATGTCTTTTGTGATACTCAAACCAGGCCCTAAAAACATTACCATTACTACATTGCAAAATCAAGGTAGAAGCACCGCGACCAAAACGCGAAATACCGCAGTGCTCAAGGTGTTAACGTTATGGGTGGTCATACCAAAACTTTTTGCCACCATAACCCCCGCTGCGTCAAGTGCGCCAGTACTCATATTTCTGCGGACTGTCCCAGAAAAGAAAAGTCGAACAATGTCAAATGCATTCTGTGTGATGGCAATCACCCCGCCAACTACAAGGGTTGTGCTGTATATAAAGAACTGCAGAAAAAAACTAAGACCTAAAACTCTGAACAAAGAACCTCTGAAAGAGTCTGAAAATAATTTATATAAAACACAAATATAATACAACACAAATTCAACCGACAATAAAAAGCCAAAGTTGTACCAGGACTTTTAAAGAATGAACATAAACCACAACCTCAAGCTGAAGAACCAAACAGCATAATCAACAGTGACCAAAATTGTGACTTCAGAGAACTAATGATAACACTGAAGCAAATGATGGAGCAGTTAACAACAATGACAAATCTAATAATAAATCTCACGTCCAAATTAACTACAAACTGGATTCCATAAAAATGGTACTCTGAAACGCCAACGGGCTGTCAAAACATACACTCGAGATCAAAAGATATATGCAATTAAATAACATCGATATTATTCTAATCTCCGAAATGCACTTTACAAGTAAGCATAACTTTAGCATACCAGGATATAAATTCTACCATACCATGCACCCTGACGGTAAAGGTTATGGAGGCAGTGCAGTGCTAATAAAGAAAAACATTAGACATTATGCAATTAATAACTATTGTAGTGAAAAAAATCAGGCCACAAATATTGTAATAGAGGACTGGTCGGGGCCTATCACAATATCAGCTGTATATAGTCCGCCAAAACACACAATAAAGCAAGAGGATTATAATGATTACTACAAATCTTTAAAAGACTGAATTTATGGAAAGCACCAGGATACGATCTAATCACTGCAACTATCCTGAAAGAGCTACCAGATAAGGGGATATCTTACCTAACACAATTATACAATGCCATTCCACAAAGAGAATATGTACCCCCGCAATGGAAAGTGGCAAAAATTATAATGATTCCCAAACCAGGTAAAAGTCTTGAAGATGTTAAGTCATATCGCCCAATCAGCCTGCTCCCAATACCCTCCAAAGCAATGGAGATTCTATTTCTGGGGAGATTAAATCCTATTATAAAGGAGTCAAAACGCTTTCGGCTTCAGGCAACAACACAGCACTATCGAACAAATCCATAGACTTGTAGATAGTATTATCAAAACATTCAAACAGAAAGAGTACTGCACAGCTTCCTTTCTAGACATATCCCAGGCATTCGACAGAGGCAAGAGGCTTAATGGACTTCTGTACAAAATAAAAAAGACACTACCCATCAATTATTACAACCTAATAAAATCTTATCTAATGGGTAGACACTTTTTCGTCAGTCAAGGAGAAGCAAAAACAGAGCTTAAAGTAATCCAAGCTGGAATACCGCAAGGCAGTGTAATGGGACCCACTCTGTATCTTCTATATACTGCTGACTTACCAATATCTGGCGATGTTATCATGGGAACATTTGCTGATGATACAGCTATTATGTAATCTGCTGATACTCCAACACAAGCTTCTTATAAACTACAGAACAGTCTAAACAAAGTCGCAACATGGCTGAAAGATTGGCGAATTATAGCTAATGAAACAAAATATGTACAGGTGACATTTACTACCAGGCGGCAAACTTGTCCTCCAGTTACATTAAATGGTGTTTAGCTCCCACAATCTAACGAAGCAAAATATCTTGGAATGTACCTCGACCGACGTTTAACATGGAGAAAGCATATATTTACCATGGAGAAAGCATACATATATTTACCAAACGTCTAGCAATGGGACAACAAGTACGAAAGATATATTGGCTAATTAATAAGAACAGCCAACTGTCAATAGAAAATAAGCTTTTGTTATGTAACTGTATAATAAAACCCATATAGACATATGGTGTACAACTGTGGGGCACAGCTGCCAACTTAAATCTGGAAATACTACAAAGGTTCCAATCAAAAATTTTGAGGATGATAGTAGATGCACCATGGTATGTCACTAATGCAAGACTTCACCATGACCTTCGTATTAAAACAATAAAGGAAGAAATTAAGGAAAATGTCTCAACATATAAGAATAGATTGCAGTTACATCCTAATATACTGGCACACCATCTCATGGACGAAATCCTGCCAAGTGTGAGGAGACTGAAGAAAAGAATACCTCAAGACCTAATATAAATTATTATCAAGAGGACATGTCACTGCACACGTACCTCACAAATCATTAAATGACTCGACATACATATTGCTGAATGTTGATTAAAAACAGATTGCAATAACGAGAAGGAAAAAAAAATGTTTTATTATGTGTTATATTTTTTGATTATGTGTGAGCGTGACAATTAAAAAAAAAGTACACGTACCTGCTAAATTAGATAAAGGGTGTTTTAAACATAAAGATACCGACATACAGAGATATATAAATGGGGCGGTATGAGACGAGCAGGTACCTGTCGCATGCCCTCGCTGAGGAAGACGTGCCGCTTGCCGAGCGCCCAGCGCACGGCGGCGGGCGAGGCGGGCGCGGGCGGCGCGGCGGCGGCCTGCACGGCGCGCAGCACGCCGCAGCACGCCGCGCCCGACTCGCGCTCGGCGCCGCGCCGCCACAGCGCGCGGTAGCGCCCGCTGAACGCGCGGAAGCGCATGCGGTGCGGGTAGCCGCTCGCCATCAGCTGCGTCGTCTCCAGGATCTGCAGCGCGCGCACCTGCAAACGCACGAACGTTGCCTTCACTCAAACGAATACGAAAACGGATAGGTGATCCGGCATGACAAGTTAATTAAAATTATATATGAAACTAGCTGACCCGCGCGACTTCGTCTGCCTCAATTTTTCCCGTTTTCTATAGCCTTCTTAGATAAATGGGCTACCCGACAGAAAAATATTTTTTCAATTCGGACCAGTAAGTAGTTCCCTAGATTACCACGTTTAAACAAACGAACAGACTTCAGCTTTATAATATTAGTATAGATTAGGAATGCTTTTTAGACAGTACAAACGATGATACCTGGGCGCCTAGACAATTTCTATTAACCTTAAACGTTAGGTAACGTCTGCGGAGAAAATAAATTTTATGTATCTGGCCATTTCTTTCCCATTCACATCTGACAACTTGATGTCAAATGTATAAAGGGTTTCCTTTTCATAGGCGTTAACGTGTAACGATAAAGCAAGAACACAGGTACACCAACGGCATCCAATATTTTAAGTATTCCAAAGATAACTACGCTTTAAAGATTGTTTTAAAGTTTTATTGTATTAAAGTTGGAGAGTACGTCATTAGGAATAGGGTAGGCCCTGAGGAACTCCAAAATTCACAACATTTTCTTTACTACTATGCGTTTCAAATGAGTTGAAAACTGTCATGATGATATTTTGTTTCGCAATACGACTGCAACTTCATTGTGTAATGTAAGGTCAGCAATAAAATGATTCGTAAAAAGGCGTCATTAGTATACACAGAAGTACCTACCTACTCTAATGAACTATATTTAAGCACTGTATTTTACTATTTATTATGTTTTAGGTAAAAAATATTACTTCTGACTGAAAGGCCACTAAAGTGTAGAATATTCTTATATTTTGCCTATTTACTTATTTCTGTTTAGTGTTTATTGAATAATAAAACATACTAATAATATTATAATAAAGAAAAATGTTAGGTATTAGGTACCTACATAGTTCAAAGAAAATAAATATTACGTTCCATTAACGTATCGCTTCTGTATCGATTAGGACGTACCGAGTATGAAGGTATAGGTAAGTAGCTGCGAAATATGTTATGGCATCTAGTTATGTAGTCCAGAACCAATAAACGATGAGACGAAGGGAGTCTCGTAAACAAACCTGTCGTGCGACGGTGGCTCGTTCGAAGAGCATGGGCGTCTCGGTGGCGTTGGCGCGCAGGCAGCGCACGAAGTGCGGGCGCGCGTGCACGAGCGTGCGCAGCAGGTTGTCGAGGCGCGTGTGGAAGTCCTGCGTGAGCGTGGACGCCGCCGCCGCGTCCAGCGCCGCCGCCACGGTCGGCGACGCGCGGAACTGCCCGCCCGTCGGCCCGCCCTGCGCCGCCAGCGCCTGCAACGCACATTCGCCGATATAATAGCTTACGTCGAACATTCACACTGCTCGACACCTGGAAATAACTACTGTACCTGACGATCTGACTATTTTACTTGTGAGCAGTTTAACCTTTGGACATATGTAGGACGGCCGTTCTTGCCGACATGCAGTGGGAATGAATTGTGTAAAGCAATGTAAAGGCTAAATACGCGTTGGATTCATTTGATTTTTATAAGTATTAGAGATTTTGCGTGATGAATAAAGTCCATTCTTTTCTTTCTTTAATATCACAATTATTTACTTTAAAAACTTCCTGCAAATACATTGCAAAAGGCGAACTTAATGCCATATGCATTCTCTACCAGTCAACCTTGGTGGCGTAGAGAAAAGAGTGGCAGGTGCTTAGGTGATTATACTTATTAGAAAATAAGAAATACATATATACGTCTACAAAACAAATACACGCTAAAAACACAACAACAAATATTATAATAAATATAATATATACATACTAAAATATACCTACTTGTAAATATATAACTACGATTATATATCTCTATAATACATAACAAAACCAAATGATTACTCTGCTGAATCATCCAGATAACTTCTGTATTGTTTACGTACTCTACTTTTAAATTCGAAACGGCTTGTGGTCAATCTGATTTCCACAGATCAGATTGACCACTTGAGACTGATTCTAAGACGAGAAGCCTGAACCGGGAAAGAGGAATGAATTATGGCTGAGCTATGAGACGGACAGAAAAGTAGACAGGTATTAGAAGATCGAAGATTTTTTGACTTGATTAGGGCACAAATATTGAAAGTGAGCATTCAAAGAGTGAAGAATAGAATAGCAAGACGACAGAGTGTCAGTTAGGGTCGATAAATCGACACATGGTCCTTTTTTCGAAGGTTGAATATGAATCGAATGCAATTGTTGAAAAGACGATCAAGCTTGTTAAGTAGATCTTCATTCAGGTCGAGACAACACACATCACCATAGTCAATAATGGGAAAAAATTAAGTCTGTACAAGCATTGTCTTGGTTTTAATTGTAAGGTAATTCCTAAGCCGATAGAGAATCCGTAATGATCCAGTAACATCTTGACTAACATTTAAGACTTGACATTGCCAGTTGAACGTGATCGATGTGCAAACCTAGATCTTTAACAGTGGGGGTGAAAGGAATTACCATTCCATTAAAAACCACAGTTGTGAGAGATGGCATGTCGATTCTGCTGATCATTGTGGAGCTACCTATAACGATGGCTTGACATTCTGTTGGATTTACATTTAAACCAAATCTGTTGGACCAACTCTTACTACTAATTATCTCAAGATCCCGGTTAACCTCTTCAACTGCTACACTTAAGTCCTCTATTGTAGCCTGTAAATAGACTTTCTGGTCGGCATACAATACAAGTGATACGTGCCGCCTAACTCATTTTGTTTTTTTTAAACAACGATAATTTTATATTTTTTTTAGTATGTATTTATTTTACATATTCAAATAATCATAACCTGGTTTTACGAAATAAAGATATTTGAGTTTGAGTTTAAAGAAATTAGTATTTTACATGTGACAGAAACTTAAATAGAAAAAGGTACTAAATATTTGTTCTCCTTGGCCTCATCTTATAGTCGTTATTTAAAAACGCGGTTCTTGTATAAGCTCTTAACAAACATAATTGTCCTAGCTTGTAACTATAGTTTTGAATGCACAGGCATATATATATATTATATTTATTTATTTCATAAATAATTTTCACTGTGTTTGAAATTATTACATTACATACATTATCAACATTACATAAAAAAAAAAAAAAAAACAAAATATACAAGAATAATAATTTAAAATTTAACTATACTACGATAATTCAAGGACAATTAATACATTAAACATCAAAAGTACGTCATGTGACCCCCAAGTCAGCCACAGAGTAAAGACATTGGTCCAACAGGTAGGCCTTTAGTTGCGATATAAATTTATTAGAATTATACACAATTTGCTTTAGGTAAGTAGGCAGTCTATTGAACAACTCAACTGCTTGATACTTAGAGCAATGCTTAGTTATATTTAATTTAGGAACTATTTTATTGGTTACAGCTTTTCGCCGTGTACCTTCTCTAAGTTCCTTCTCGTTTTTAAACTCATATTCCTCTATGTGCTTTGTAAAGTCACTTAATACTATTAATATGTATAGACTAGGAGCTGCAAAGTAAGTAAGTAGTAAGTAATCACGTTGTGAGATTCGAACTATAGTTCTAATGGCGCGTTTTTGCAAGATAAATGCTCTTTGTACGTTGTAAGCGTAGCTGTTTCCCCAACACATTATGCTGTACCTTAGCTTGGATTCTACTAGCGTGAAATAGACTGCCTTCAGTTGTTTGATACCAATTTCATCCCTAAGGCTCCTTGTCGCAAAACATGCAGAAGAAATAGAAGAATCGAGTGATGCCAGTTCCGTCATCCAGTTAAGTTGTGAATCTAAGTTTACGCCTAAGAATTTGGTAGTGTCAACAAAAATAATACTTTCATTTCTAAATTTTATCTCTAAAGAATCATTATTTTTAGATGTCGATTTAAATAGAATTATATTTGATTTATTTGTATTGATAATTAAATTATTTGCAGTAAACCATTTATCTAAAGTTAATACAATTTTATTCATTTCAATAGTCAAATCATTCAATGTATCTGCTCCTATAACTATGTTGGTGTCATCACAAACTTTTGGACAAAGTTAATCATATCATTTATAGTAACAAATAAAATATATTAGTAACAAATAAAATTGGCCCCAATATTGAAACCTGAGGAACACCGCGTTTAATATTTACAAAGTTTGATTTGTAAATCACTTCACAGATATCTTCATCGACCTTTCTCAGTTCAACGTACATTCGTCTATTACTTAGATAATAATATAATAGTAATAATATCTTGCGACAACTCACACAACGCTATCTGATCCCAAACTAAGTAGAGCTTGAACTATGGCCACCAGACAACTGATAAACATACTTATAAATTCTAAATACATACATATTAGGTATAGATAAATAACACCCAGACACAGAATAAACCATCGTGCTCATCACACAAAGTTTTATCCTGGGTGGGGATCGAACCCACAACCTCTTGCGTAGCAGTCGGATACACTCCCACCGCGCCACAGAGTCAGAAAAGATGTCATGAGTTTCCCGGCATCGCCTCTTATGCCGTAGTGCTCCAGCTTTGCCATAAGCAACTCGTGATCAATCGTATCAAAAGCGGAACTTAAATCAATGAATAGTCCAGCCACTTTCATTTTTTCATTCTTCCTGCCGACTACATCGTTCACTAAGGTATTTATGGCATCCAAGGTGCCTACCCCATTTTGATATCCAAACTGTCTATTATTAGGTAAATACTCTTCTTAAGTTAAAGTGGGACATAAGTTTGCTCTTAATTATTTTTTCAAATATTTCGATAGGGTAGGTAACAAAGAAATAGGTCGATAGTTTATCGGGTCACTTTTCGAGCCCTTTTTATAAATTGGAACTACTTTGGCCATTTTCAACTGATCCGGAAATACTGATTCAATAATACAAGCGTTAAAGAACTGAGAGAGCGGGTATGCAAGCACGGTAATATTCTCTATATTTATATATCATGGAAATAGGAACTTATAAAATGTTGTAGTTGGAAAATGGAAAAAACTCCCACATTTTTCTTGAAAAATTAGAATATTTGCTATTAAGAATAACTTACCGCACTAAGAAAATCATAATATGCGGCGATTGGAATATCTCATAAAGTTACTAAAAAAAATTGATACGGAATTGTATCTTTTGAACCGACTGAACCGAAAAAAATCATTAAGGTAACGCTTAATAAATACTTTAAACTAAAATTATTTTGGACATTATCAGATACACCGTCTTTGACTTAGTGCCGAAAAATTGCGCGAAAAAAGTGGTTATGGTGACTTGGACGTATACCCACACGAACTTTTTTGTGGGTAATAATGGGTTGGCTTTCGCAGCGCACGCCAAATAAGCAACATTTTTCATACCTTGTTACATTATTGCAATTTTCGGAGGGAACTCTAATTTTTTTGTCAATAACATAAGTTAGATACTCCACGTTAATGTAACTTTCTAATGGTAAAAGAATTTTTAAAATCGGTCCAGTAGCTTCGGAGCCTATTCAATGCAGTTAAACAATCAAATCTTTCCTCTTGAAAATATTGATTTAGATGTAGAATAAATAAATTATCTTTAAAATCTACTTATACCTTTAAAATATTAAATCACATTTTGTTTCCCGCAACGGGTCGTGTGATTCGTGTGATCACGTGTGCGTGTGTGTGTGTGGATATAAACGACTACTACGTTACGAACCTTGAGCTCGGCACCAAAGAGGTGTGTCGCGAAGCCGAACTCGCAAGTTCTGTTGTCAAAGGCGGCGAGCAGGTCGTCGGGCACGGCGTCGCGGTTGGCCTCGAGGAAGTCCGCCGCGTCGTACGACACCTCGGCCGCGTAGTGCCGCACGGCGAAGCGCCGCGGGTGCGGCGGCCGCGCCTCCGCCAGCCGCGGGTGGCCTCTGGAAACCCGACGTGGAACTGAGAGCTCTACCTCGTAGGATCGCGCCTATGTAACAGCTCAGATCGGAGCCGTGCGCCCGTACCTGTGCGCGGCTTTGATCCTGGTGACGTACTGCTCGGGCGTGCCGCGCGCGGCGCACTCGGCGTCGAGCGCGGCCAGCAGCCCGCCGCGCAGCGACGACACCAGGTCGATGCACGGCACGTTGTCCACGTAGTCCAGCTCCAGCGCGCAAGACACGCCCTCCTCGCGGCACGACTCCGCCGACGACTTGAACACGTGCGTGTTGTAGAAGTGCTGCATCGTCTCCGCGCACAGGTTGGCGCACAGGTGCTCCAGCCGGCTCGGCGCCGCGTCCTCGAACCCGAACATGTCCAGGATGCCGACGAAGCCGTCGGTGGCGTGCCGCACGGCGTCGTTGAGCACGGCCATGGAGCGCGCGCCGGCGCGGCCGCGCGGCCCGCCGCCGCCGCTGCCGCCCGCCGACGACGCGCGCCGCGACGCCGCGTCCTGGTTGTGCACCGACTCGTTGGAGTCGGACGACAGCGTGCCCAGCGTGGAGCCCAGGCGCTTGAGCGAGTTGGCGCGCCGCACGATGGTGGCCACGGTGCGGCAGTACAGCGCCTTGGCGAGCGCGTCGCGCGCGGCCGCGGCCGCCGGCGGCGTGGCGGGCGCGCGCGCGGGCCCGGCGCGCCGCGCGCAGCGCGACACCAGCCCGCGCAGCAGCGCCGGCGCCGCCACGCCCAGCAGCGCGGCGGCCGCGGCCAGCTCCGCCTCGCTGGCGGGCTCGGCCGAGCCGTCGCCGCCCTCCGCGAACTGCACGTTGCCCAGCAGCAGCACGGCGGCCAGCACGCGCACCACGTCCAGGAACGGTATGCCGAGGATGACGAGACACGTCTTCCACGCGTGAAACCGCGCCGCGTCCTCCGGCTCCGGTCGGCGGTGGTGGGCCGACGCCAGGTATCTGTTGATACGGTACTTACGTTAGTTTTTTACGACTGATTATAGTGAGGAAGTCCTTATGTATTTGTCATCACCATCGGTTACCTCAAATCCTGCGGTGAGTAACCTTCCAGGTGTAGTTGCGAACGCTCCTCGGCGGTGAGGCCGGCGAGCATCTGGTAGAAGATGTGGTAGTTGCGTTCGCCGGCGGGCGGGCGCACCACGCGCGTCTGGTCCAAGAAGTAGCAGTGGATCTTGGTGCGGTAGAGCGCGCCGTCCGTCACCTGCACCTCGATGAAGTGACCCTGGCAACACACACACGGGAGTGAACGGCGCGTCGACGCGTGACGTGCGCCGCGTGACGCGTCGGGCCGGCGCGCAACTTACGATCCTGCTGGAGTGCGTGTTGGCGGGCGTGGCGGCCGTGCCGAGCGCGCGCAGCACGGTGAAGGCGGCGGCCAGGTGCTTGAAGGCGTCGGTCTCGGGCCCGCCGCCCGCCACGTCGAACAGCCGCCGCAGCAGCACCATCGACGCGTACGTCTTGCCCGAACCTGACACTCCTGCGCATCAAATGTACTTATTTACAACAAATGACAACGTGGCTACGGCATTTCAACCTTACAGAAGTTAACACGCGCACCGATACAATTTTCATGAAATTTTGCTTAGGTACTTATCACAAAATCAAAGATAATTTCTTGGTGTACAAAAATAAAAAGTCGTGGTTAGTCGAGTCCACATCAAGCCTCGGGGTTTGCCTTCAGTTATTTGTGCGGAAACATCGAGATATACATACATATTAACCCATACGATGTCCCATTGGGGACGGGCCTCCTAAGTAGAACCTACTTATTATCCTGGGAGTAATTGCCATAATCGCCATGCTTGGCGAGCGTACGTGCTTTAAAGTACGGTGCTGCCCGTTCTCCGGTGTGACATTCCTTAGTCGCTTTGACGGCACCCACAGGAAGAGATGGGGACTATAAATTTATGTTATGGTGAAACGAACATACATATACATAACCTCACGAGTCGAAACTAGCGTCCACATCGGACGAACAGCGCTCACAGAGGCACTTTTGAGCGCGTACAGTTTGCCGCAACCGATGGCTCGACCCCGAGGCACGCATAGCCGAGGCAATGTGCGCCCGAGGCGGCCCGAGCTAAGTACATACAGACCCGAGCATTTGACTCGCGAGGCTGCCTCGGGAACCGTGCTCGGTCGGTGCGGACCCGGCTATTGACTATCGCCCTATACAGTATTTGTTGAATGGGGAGTATCACCTGAGAGTATGATGGCCTGCGGGTAGCCGGTGTCCGCCTGGTGGCGCACGGCGTCGTGCACGAGCCGCGCCAGCTCGGGCCGCTGCGCGCGCGCCGCCGTCAGCGTGAGCGCGTTGCTCGTGTCCGTGTACGGGTTCACCGCCACCAGGATCGGCCCGATCATCGTCTGCAACACCGCGGTCCACAACACACGTTTAATAGATAAACACACACTCAACACTACCACTTCACATGACAAGGGACAATAACTGTGCCGCCAACAAGTGATTGCGACGGTTATAAGTTTATTGCAAATGAATAGGTACGTTTATTCTTAACTTGGGTTGTAAATTTTCTTTTTTTTCCATTACGTTTTATTAAATGTGGTTCTTAAGGGTCTCGGTCTCGTGGGAGTTACGTTCCAATAGTTGTTCTTATTCTACATTTAATGACGTCTAACACAGACACACAATAAACACACCTCTGTAAGAAATCTGTGAAATAAGGAAGGCCTGTACTCACATAAAATTTATTATGGTAAAACCGCGCTTGCAAGGCGCGCACGACGGCGTCCTCCGTGAGCGGGCCGCGCAGGTGGATGAGGTCCTCCACGTCGGCGCCGGCGGGCGCGGGCGCGGCGGCCGGCGCCGGGCCGGGCGAGGGCGCCGGGCCCGCGCCGCGCCACCGGCCCTCGGCGGCACACGGCGCGCGGTCCGCGGCGCGGCAGTCGCCCGGCGGCGGCGGCGGCTGCAGCGGCGCGGGCGGCTGCGCGGCGGGCGGCGGCGGCAGCAGGTGCGCCGCGCGCGGCGGCACGGCGGGCTGCGCCGCGCCGCCCGCGCCCACGTGCAGGTGGTTGCGGAGCGTCACCAGCTCCGAGCTGAGGCTCAGCAGCCGCCGCTGCAGGTGCACCGCCTCGTTGGACGACGACGCGTCTGATACACAAACACTCTCGCATTAGTTGACGCGCGACACCACGGGAGGACTCGCTCTCCGATCTCGGCGTGTGCGACATCTGATAGCGCTTGTTACGTTGTTAGTTCCGAGAATGAAAGCGATCCATGAACGCTATGTGGCTTTTATTACATGATGATGTAGATCGAGAGTGAATCGACAATCGACAGTGTTTTATCTGACGAACTAAAAATTTCACCATACACCGATCATGTAAATAACTACTTAATATACTTGTTTTTCAAATACGTTAAAGGCCAAATATGTAAAGTGAGATGATAGGTAGGTACCTAAGTTCCTCCACAAGATAAAACATTACCTTCAACAAAAGAACATAAAAGATAAATCTATGTTGATCAGTAAGTATGTCGAGTAATATCTAAATATCCATTAACCATCAACCCGTATCAGTCCACTGCTAGATATAGGCCTCTCCTAATTACCGCCACAACTTCCAATCCTCTGCCTCCCGCGTCCAGTCCACCCCAGCGACCTTTACGTCGTCTGTCCACCTGGCTGGGGGCCGTCCTACCTTACGTTTACCGAGTCGCGGTGTCCATTCTAGAACTATATAGTTTGCTTACTTTATATTTTGTTATGCATCCATTGCTTATAATAAAATTATTAAAGTCGGTAAACGCTCTAACACCCGATCGCACGCTGTGAGCTCCTAACGCTTGACTTGGCGAGCGACCCCACGGGTGAGCAGGTCTGTGGTGCACATAATGTTGGAGCCAGCCGCGTGCAGTCGGCGCGGTCACGAACATTCCCTCGCGCTATTTAGACAACGTATTCATGTTGTAGTTATAACCAAAGCTATCTGTAACGTCCCCCCTCCCCTCTTCCGCCACCTCCGGCGCGCTCGACAGTTAACTAACCGGAATGTAACAACATGAATTTATGATCTGCCGTAAAGGCCTACATTGTAGGATAGGTAGGTACCCTGCATGTTGTAGTTTAGCTCAAAACACATTATGCGTAAAACATACCTACTGATCTTTGTTCGTTGATTAATTTCACCCAGTACCCACAGAAATTCGCTCGCGTTTTTCGAATACCTATAAGATAGTATAGGAAAGAAAATGGTACGAAATTCTTTGGTAACAAAATATTGACGTTAACGAACGTGGAAACGAATGATCATCTGATTATATTATTAAAGGTTGTGGAGGTGGTGGTGCGGCGGAGGGAGGGTGCGCAGACAACCGGTCGCGGCGGCCCAACCTCGCCCTCTCGCGGCACTCCATAGAGCTCCAATTGGAACCGCGCCCGACGTAAGCGCAGCGTCAAAAACCTTTTTATTAGGTAGTGCGCGATCGAAGGACACCACCCCTCCCCCCCCCCATCCCGCGCCGCCCGCGCCTGCGCGCTTCGCATCTCACTTTGTTTGAGAGAGCTTTCGTTCACTCGGCTCGTGAAAGTTCCAAATTTCGTGATAAAACACACACGAATACGGTAGGACAAGCGACTGGCTACTCGCTGCGAAACACTGATGGAAAATTCTTATAATACTGTCTAATATCATAATATGTACCTATAAATTAATAGTGGTTATGTACATGAAGCACCTGCAGTTTGCTCTCTTATCATCTTAGGTATATCTAACCAACAATATAAAACATAAAAATAACTTGAACACTTCCACGCAGTTATCTGATATGAAAAAGCGTTAGAGATACAAGTTTTAGACGTGAAGCGAGGTTAAACCGACTGAGTGACCGCTAACTGGCGAGCGAGTGAGCGAGCGAGCGAGCGAGCCGGGCGCCGGGCGGTGACGGCGCACATTAACAACACGAGAACCGGAAAAACCGCCGAAAATATGAAACAACTTTCGAGCCGACAAACCGGAAAACAGCAAAGTAGTGTTTATGCCGAGCAATAAATAAACAAGGAGCCTCGGTACCGCGGTGCAGCGCGGCTGCTTGCCATCCGCCGCTGAACGCACTACACTATGAGATAATGTCATACATATTTTACAGACGTCAAGAACTACAACGTTTCTACAAGGAACAACCTAAAGAATGAATGGTTTCCGGCCGAGTGCAACTTTTTCAATTTACTATGAAGAATGATCTCTGAGTGAGCCGGCGCGCGGCGGCGTGCAGGACAGGTTATACAGGCAATAGAGGTTTTTTTACAGCCTTTGTGGCGTGGCTGGAGTGTCGCAAGAGGTCGTAGGTTCGATTCCCACGGGACACCACTTTGTGTGATCCACAAATTGTTGTTCCGAGTCTGGGTGTACATTGTGTTCGTGACTTTTATGTTTGTAAAATCCCCCGCGACAGGGTTTGTACCTACTCTAATGCGAGAGTCGTCATTTCTAAAAAAAAACTTGCACTAAATTCATTGTCGTATAGAACTAGACCGCGCCATCCCTTTCAATTAAAAAGTAAATATTTTTTTAGATAAGTATGTTCAGTATGACGTACTGTATGTAAATGCACAAAATACCTTTTGTGCGAAAAACCGTTTCGGCCTAATCTTCGTAACCGTGCACTTGAGACCAAAACTGGTCATGTAACCTTTATTGTAGATAATTACATTTCTAACCTTTCTTGTTAACTATTTTTTTTGTATTACCTACTTACTGTTTACGTTACGACTTATAATCTTATAATCTTCCATTTGGATGTACGCAAGGCACCCAAAGCATACTATGTCGCAAGGTATACTAAAGAGTGCTGACAACATTATAAATTTGTTCTCTTTCATGACTATGGTTTGACACTGTGCTCAGAAAGAGAAGTCAGGTCTCTTTCTAAGCACAGTCTTTCTTTTCCTTTTGCGAGGAGGTGATGCTGCAAAAGGAGACGGCGGAACGCGTGAGAGATAGACGGTCCTCACGCCCCGGCCGCCCCGCGATACGCACCGGGCGACGGGTGACAAGGGACGACATCCAGCCACCCTAGGCGCAGGCCTGAGGACGACGAGCAGTGGGTAGCTTGCCGTTCAGCTTAGGACTAGGCCCGGGTTGACGACGATAGGCTAGTGTTCCACGCGCGCCTCAAAGAGGTGTCAGCAAGTGACGGGGCCCCATTGGGCCGGCGCCCACCGGGAGTGCGGGATCGTTCGAAAGAGTTACCGTGCTCCCGGAACACCAGGGCGAAAGAAGGAACACAGATGGGTTTTAGTCAGTGAGAGTCTGACTCGCCCTCTCGCTCATGCCCACAGCGGGAGAAGTCATTTGATGATTTTCCATCTATAAAAAAAAAAGGTCTCTTTCTAAGCGAGACGAAAGGATAAGCCATAGACATAATTACTATAAGATTCACGATTTGTCCACTCATTGACAATACGGTTGCCTTCCATGGCTTCCACATGGCTACGTCCATTTGGACTGGACAAACGGTCAGCTTGGAAATCCAAAACCGAACGACGTCCATTGAAATGGATTACGGTAAGGTTTTAATAAACGTCCACGCCATTTGGATCGACGGATCCATCGTCAGTGGGGCCCTTTACAGCGACGGTACAGCTTCCACTCGCTGCGACCACGCTAACTCGTGTAACGTGACGAGAACGAGAGTCAGTAAAAAATAAAACAGAGGAAAACTCGCAGGTAAACAAAAAACTTGGCTCGTTCCTACATGCCACCGAGTGATTCCTGTCCGCGACTAGTTTGTTATGTGATACGGTGTGCGATTCAATTTCATAGTTGGTCGGTGCGCAAAAACCGTGGTGTGGCATGTGCGGCGCCCGCGCCCGCGTCGCGCCCGCGCGCGTGCTCGGCGCGAGCTCGCTTTTACTTTCAGCGCGGGGGACACGAGTGCGTCGGGAATGTTCATGTGACGCGCGCGATTCCGCCGGCATGAACAGTACCTACCTACATCTTAGTTATGTCATGTCATAACGCAAGTAGGTACTTGACTCTTCAAAGTAGTTTGTAACAAAAGCTATAACTTGTTATTTTGCTTTGTAGTCAGAACATTTCCGAAATGTCGGAGAGAACAGACATACCTACCGACCGCCAACAACACACGTAGGTAACAACCAACGAACCTCCTCGTTGTTCTGATTCGACCGTGGGAACGTTTTGTGAATAACTGACCGGTGCTGAGTCAGTGCGCAAAAAATTGCGCGTGAGTGCCGCGCGTCGCCCGCCCGCGCAGATCACCGCGCACGCGCGCTTACGAACGGCTTCGCCCCACATACGATAATATTCGCAAATGAGACGGAACATTGTCCAGACTTGCACGCCACCAACCACGCATCAATGGACACTAACTAACTGTGAATGTGAACGGAATACACTGAACAAGTTTTGTAAACAGCGTTCCGTTCTGTACAATTCGAAGGCACGATAGGCTAGAAATTATTAAATCATAATGGCAACGGAATTCCTAAGGCCGATACTAAACGGTTTGAGTCGAAACTCACGCTACCGCGCTGTTAGGAATGGTGCAGAAAAAGACAAGGGCCTCGGGACAGGCCATTAGTCAGCAGCGGACACGTATCTATCTAACTGCGCGACACTGCCGCCGCCGCCATCAGCGCGCCGCAAAAACGTCCGCACGCGCCGAGGACGGCATACGGCGACTTCAGGGGACCATGTCTCTGTTGAGTCGTTAACTATTAGGTCCGCCTGGACTCGTTGACAATATGTACTGTAGTAAACATGTCGCGTCTCATACCGATCATATTCGTACGGTACCGTTGTTAAGCAGACATTTATCTGAATTACCTGGAGTAAAACTAACAAAACTAGCCGACGTTGTATTCAGATAAAGCCGTACTTAATCTACCACTCTTTTCTGTCACAAGTCGCTATTAGCAGTAATATTCCTCTGTATTAGATTAAGTACAAACTTTAGCTTAAAATTATATTTTTTTATTAAAAAAAAAGACATGGAGTAATAATATACAGGATGATTTGTGATTACTTAAGGTATTAATAACATCCGCTCGTGGCTTCAAATAACTTTGTAATATTAGTTTAGGTATAATACAAATCAACCTGTGTTGGTAAAGGTACGTAGTACTATTACTTATTCTGTGGTATAGGAGTAAAATCTAATTTTGCTAAATGCCTGCTCCTCTCTCATCTCTCCATCTTAAAGAGATTTTAAAATCAATAATTGCGTCTATTGTTTGTAACTTTGATTAATCACAAGTAAAAGAAGCAAGACACAAAATGGCTACGATTATTTATTTTTACCTACGTTTATATACAACATGACATACTTTATGGGCAAGGATTATTGGTAAGAAATTAGAGCTAGCAATTTGTGACGCGTGAACCCTGCGCGCGCACGCGAGGGGTCGGGTGCGGCGCGCTGCTGGAATGCGCCAACTACCTTCACGCTATAAACATATAAGTAGTAAACAATCTCAACTACAAATTGTCGGCATCAGTGTTACATTCTCAACAGTCCCTCAGCATTAGACATTATCTTACTTCGCGGATTCATAGCATTCAAAGTACTCTCCTAGTCTACTCGTCAGTCTACCCGTGACCACGGCCGTTTCAATACGTTCGAAACGTCGGGCAATAAACAAGGTGTTTTACCTTAAATTATTCACGCGATTTAGACCCGTTCTATTTATAATTTTATAACATTCAAAGATAAGTTTGCCTATCAATAATATTAAGACAAAGCTACTTAAGCAAACGACACTATCTCTCGAGGCTCGGGCCCTTGTGATCGTTTGTAACTGATGAAGAAACCGAAATAGGTACACAATATGCAGTTAGAGACCTCGTGCGTTATGAAAGCCGAGCCTCGCTGTAGAAAGTTGGTCTGAACAAAGGAATCCTAAAGCATGCGAGCGCGCCGCAGCCGCAGACTCACAACGACTGACTCACGAACTCGTTTACTTGTAACACTCAACATTGGCAAGTCGCCGCAACAACTGATGAACCGACGCGAATTCGCGCGTCATATCTTTATGGTCAACTTATAACACCCAATAAGACAGTCTGCTTCAAGTAATTTGCTTCGTGGTCCAAGAATTATTTCGACCTACTATGTGTCGGTAAAAGATTTCTTCGTATAACCTACAGTCGACGAAGTGTTCTCGGTGAAACGTTCAGTCGGTTTAGGATTGACTAACAGTAGAACAAGACTGATTTCGGCGAAAAGTTCTATCGGCATACCTACTATATGGAGTTCCAAATACTAGATTTTGCTCACGGCTTCACCCGCAATTTTTTCAACCGACTTCAAAAAGGTTGAAAGAGAAAAAAAGTGTAACTTTTTTTAAAATAATCGTAATCCTACCAAGAATTACGAAGATTATTAGTTAGATGATTTATCGACTGCCCCTGTGGCGCGGTGGGAATGTATCCGACTGCTACGCATGAAGTCGTGGGTTCGATTCCCACACGGGACACCACTTTGTGTGAACCACAAATTGTTGTTCCGAGTCTGGGTGTACTTTGTGTCCGTGACTTGTATGTTTGTAAAGTCCCCCGCGACACAGGGCTTGTACCGTTCTGCGGCAGTGGTCTTTTTAAAAAAAAAATTAAGTAGATAAGACAGTATGGATGTCAGTCAGACACAATTGGGGGAACACTTTTAAACGATTATAAGTTTGAATGGCCCTTTTACAAATTATGGCTGAATTTACACTTGTTTGAGAACTTTACAAAATATTGGCCTATTAAAAAAATAATTGGACATGTGATGTGGTCCGTCCATTGGAACGCGAACGTTTAAATATACGATAAAGGTCTTGGTATTGGTATTTGGTATCAAGTAGTAGTTGCAGTTAACAATCAAAATGTAACTCGAAATTTCATTTTGATGGTTAACTACCAAGAAAGAGTTCCTATCCCTATTACCTTTATTCAAATTTTGTTGAATAGTACGTTAGTAGAACTTGTTATTCAGGTACATATTTACGATAGCGAAGCTGTAAATTCATAATAACTTGATACGGGGTGTGGGAGTGTGTCCGTCTGCTACGCAAGAGGTCGTGGGTTCGATTCCACAAATTGTTGTTCCGGGTCTGGGTATAATTTGTGTCCGTGACTTGTTAGTTTCCTATCCATCCTGCTGCGGGAGCGTTTTTTTTTAAATAAAATCAAAAATGTATTTACAAATCTTGTTTTCTAATATCACTATAATTTCAGTTGAAAACGAGAGATGTACTGAGAATATTATATAAACCTATCAGGTAATAGTTCATAAGGTAACAAAATTAAATTATTTAAAAATCGTTGTTTTATGTCACAAAAGTAATTTCATAGTTCATAAAACTAATACGTAAAGGTACATAGACTGCAACGTGCCACATTCCTTAGGCGGGTGTTTATTAAAAGCCCCTATCACAGAAACAGGTACTCGACAATTTGATATCGAATATTAAACTATTAAAGCAACGGTAGTTTTACGAGTCGCGAGAGCCGGCGTCGGGCGGCGCGCGGCGCACAGCGAGTTGCGCGCGCGCATCTCGTACCGCGTTGAAGTCTTTTACTAGCGCGGTGTGTGACTGACTGATTGCTAATGTTTTTTGGTTATTGTTTGTATCTGTTTAACTGGATCGCTTGTTTACCAAATAATAACAAAGGTTACATAATGCTAATATTTGACAATATTATATTCATAAACATTCGTGACTATGATCCAATTAGGTATATGACTGGAGTCTGGCGAGTGGCGACCATTGAGATAATATGTACTAACGTAGTAGTGGTCATCTCGTTACTGGCGACATGTACGAATACATGTAATAGCCCACAAACTTAAACGCAGGTATGCTGTTTGCGGGAAGGAAAACGGACATAACCGGAGAGAGATTATAGATCTGACGGTGACGTTAAGCCGTGTGACAAACAGACATACATCCGTGGACAGTGATTACATTGTAGGAGTTCATTTATCTCTGGCTCGTGGACGTCGCGCCGTGGACCCATCCACAGGGTTTGGGTCTGTCCAAGATTTATATAGACATCTTAATATTAGGACGCGAAAAAAAATGTATTACTAGCCATAGATTTCATCTCGTAGATGATGATAAGAAATTTTAGGATATGTCTTAATATAATCTTGAAGTTACGGAAAGATACAAAAACGAAGATTTTCGTATTGTCATAGTTATGGCGTTCGTAATCTAACATATGTACGAACAGATATTCGACTTGCGCGTTAATTTGTCGTGCGCTCCTGCGCACTGTGAAGTAATGGTTGTATGCGGGAGCGAGGCGGACGGCCGTGTCGTTGTGTGCGTAGCGCTTACTGAACAATTCGCTCGGCTTAATTCCACCTTAAACCAAGTAAATTGCACTCACGAAGGCAGGACGAGCTAAACCGACAATTATTATAACAACTTATGTTTCTCAATTTAGAACCGGAGCGCTACAAGATGGCGGTGCGGCGTGAGTACAGCTTCCACTCAGTCGACTAGCTCGGTATGTGTCTAATATTAGTTGTAGAAGCTTCACAATATAGAGAGTACCCCATACATGGCGACGAGCTTAGACACAGTCAGTCAGAGTGCGGCAAAAACGTCGCTACGGTGCGCGTGCGCCCGCGCCGCGGGTAATTGCGCCGGATGCCGATCACATAGCTCTACACGCAGACGGCCGCTCCAGCAGTTTTTATACGAGTCGTAGAGGCGAGAGACGTAAGCCGCCGTAACGGGACCCGTACGCACGAGCGCGCGCACCTGACGCGGCGCTGGACAGCAGTGCGCGACGACATGTTCAGCGGTGTAGCGACGGTTAAGGCATCGGTCTCGCAATCGCGAGGTCGTGGGATCGAATCCTGCCGATTATGCTACCGACGTGAACCCGCTCCTAACACAAGCCATTGAGCTTGGTTGGAGGGGTTAACAGGATTGCTAGTAATGTGGGAAAAAACTATACTAACTAACAAGGAACGAAAAACGTAGATCGACCAATCCCTTGACGGACATTGATCATGACCAGCTTTGCGTCGTCCGAGTACTCGTTGTATGTTAGATAAGTGTGAACGTAGATAGAACTCTTGCCTTTGCACTAGGAACGAGTGCTGCTGTGTGTGGCAGGGCGCAATAGCGGCGGCGGACGCTCGTTGGCATTCAAAAGGTCATCCGGCCGCTTCCTCCACACGCATTATGCTAATGACAGTATTTAACTAACAAACAGGTGGACGGACACATCGGACTACACGATACGTGTGTGTGTGTGTGTGTGTGTGTGTGTGCGTGCGTGTGCGTGCGTGCGTGCGTGTGTGTGTGTGTGTGTGTGTGTGTGGTGCACCGCGGGCAGCCACCGTCTGAATTAAACCGAAATAAAATTAACAACATTGTTTGTGATTTTCCACAGTTTAGCTAAAAGTGAGCAATCTAAAACGTATCCAGTAGTAGTCTGGCAAATGTACGGCAATATTAGACCAGCAGCCGTTTAAGCCGTTTTTGTGACAAATAGAGCACATTACAAGAAAAGCGTTGTTTACCACCGTAGGAGTGAGTCACAGCGGCTGACGCTCTACGGCCTGGGAACAGACGCGCGAAGATCCTGAAGTTAGAGCCATCGATGTTGTAATTTGATGGTGCTACGAGCGATTGTTTGTTGCAGAGCTAGTATTACAACCGGGCTGACACGCTAACTACGAGTAATGCATTAGGGAGCAGGAAATAGTGAACAATTGTTCATACGAAGTACGTGTCCAAGGAACCAGGCTGCGCAGGCGCCCAACAGGAAAATGTAAGTGAAAATAACACCGAGCGCGGCGGCGGCAGCGCGCTCGGTGTACTCAGTTATAAACTAAAACAAGCTTTAATAAGTTTATATATTTTTATCTAAAGTATTCTTATTAGTTGTGCAACAAGCCATTGTGCTAGTTCGGTCACCGAAGTTACGTTATTTTCAGAGAAAATTAATTAAATATCTACTATAAAGCCTTCCCCGCAAATAATAAACGTAAACATTTCCGTTAGCCCACGACTACTACCTTATACCTTATTGTGGGCCATTTAGTCTCCACGTTGCCTTCTGCGACCAATTGGAAACATAATATTTTGGCACTACTTACTTCATTATAGATTTCCCAGTTTTGTGAAACTTGGTCGACAATCACAAGAACTGCATTCGTTGTTGCAGTTTCTTGTAGGTTACACTTTGGCCCATACTCTCGAAATATGTAGTGTGAAACGTTTTTTTTATGTTTCAGAAGTTTTTCAGAAGAAGCAATACCTAAAGTTTAAGGGTGCTCCTTCAATGTGGAGATCATTGATTATGGCCGAGAGGAGAGTCACTTCACACAAAATGAGATTCCATCTTGAATGAACGGCGAGCGATTACCGTTGTCGACCCTCGGATCACTGCGGGCTCGAGTACCCACTATGTTCTATATTTGTTTACATATAACGAGACATTACACAAAGCTTTCAAGTTTCAGCTCCCCTCCCCCTCGCATCGCTGCCTCCCCGCGGATCTATAGCGTGCCGTTAGTCGCAGCCGCACCCAAGCTCACACTACTAGTGCACGTTTGCACAATACTTCGGTGCAATGCTCAAAAACGTTAAAATCTCATGTTATGTCCAGTACAGGGTTGTGTTTATGACAATCTATGCAAAAAGTTTGACAGCCAGTTGCCTCCACAAGGATGTCAACGTCGCTGAATATGCAGAAGGTACATAGTACTGACATCGTGAGTGCGTCGTCACGACAGCGTCGTCACACGAGCAACTGGCACTTGTTTTGTAATTACAGATGACGGGAGCGAGGAGCAGCGCTACACCGCGCAGCGCGGCCGGGACGCATCGCACCTGACGTCGGTGTGCATGTGTACACCCTTAGCTCAGGAAATGTATGAACCCAATATGATTTAGGAAAAGGCTAACGTTAAACATCTTTTCATTAAGCTTCAAAATTTCATCGGTTTTTGTATCGACTACATTAAAAGATGTTTTAAAGAGTGTGGGAAACTCATTGAAAGAAGTAAGAACGCGTTTGTATACGTACGGCGAAGTAATGTCCCGTCATCACCTCGGGGAGGAAAACAGTAACGATAAAAAAGTGTACGGGGTATTGGACGTTTGGTTGAGAGTCATTTAAGTGTGCATAATAACAAAGTCAGTAAAAGCTTGTTTTAGGGCTACATGTCATAAAGATGTAATATGGTCATAAAGGATGCAGGATTATAAGAGTAGATGACGTCACAGCAACCTGTCCGACAGGAGCGGTGCGAGGGGTGGCGGGGGGTGGCCCGGGGGCGCAACAATGCGGGCGGCAGGTAGCGGCGCCCGCGATGCCTTCTGAGCCCTTGTTGTGCTCCTTACTGTGAGGTTATTTGTCAATATTTTTCAGAGGTGTTCTGATTGGACATATCCTGCGTACAACATTCCAGGACATCCGATTGTTTACAATCTGAATAACACGATTAAGAGGCAGGCGCGAGCGAGGTCAACGTGGCCGTAGTCCTAGAAGCCGGAGCCTACGAGCCATTCGACACATACACAGCTAGATACACACACGCGCGCACGCACTCAAAGTTCTATGTGGAGCTTTCGAGCGCCGAACACGACACAAAAAGTAATAATCATCACAGCGGCGCTCGTGCGCGGGCGCAGGGCTCGCAGCGCGGTGTCGCCAGGGGCGCGGGGCGCTCACCTTGTAGCTTCTTCTCCGTCTCCCAGAACTTCTGCAGCTCGGTGAAGTACTTGTCGAGGATGAACACCTTGGAGAGGCCGAGCGTGGCCATGGCGGGCGGCGCGCTCGCATCACACTCCGCGGCCGCGCCGCTTCCTGCGCACTGCGGCGACCACTCGCGCGCGCGTTCACTCGCGTACTGCCGCGCTCCTCGTCCCGCGCGACACCGAGGCACCGCGGGCTGACCCGGCACGAGCGACACCTACTTTTGGACTAGAAATGTTACTTCCCGAGCGTTCGGCAAACGACCTCGATAGAGATACTTCTAGAGATCATTCCTCGCAGCTCTAAGGGCTCCACTCGCGGAAGATAATATGTGAACGTGCTGCCGCACACTAACTACAATGAAGTCCTCGAACGCAGGACGGGTCGAGGATGGCGACGCATCACGGAGGGACTGTTACAGTATAAATGAAAGCAAGTGTATTTAAGATGTTTGGACGGCAAAAGTTCATTTGGTGCATTAAACGGGCAGTCGGCGGAGGCTGCAGGTGTGGCGGGGGTGCGGGCGGCGGCGGGCGGGGCTCGGTATAGATAGCGCGGGGAAACTGGTTTATTTATTTGTAAGCGCGCGCCGAAAGCTATAGCTCGGCTCCCCGCGGCGGCATCAGGCGCCCCGCGCGGGGCTGCAGCACGCTGGTGGCAGCACAGGCGCACAGCGCTAGCGGTCTCACCCCTGAACCGGAAAATGATTATCACGTTCACACACCAAAATTTACACATCAAGGAGAACACATTTTTACTATATAGGTAAACAAACATGAGCAATTTATATTATATTCTTTATTTTTCCACGTACCTAATGTGGATGTCATTTAAACAATATAGGACAGTATTTTCAATTCTAGAGAACGCATGGCTACGAAGAAATGAACAGTGGTAGGTAAAAAATAGTACCTACTAGATTTGCGGCGGCTATTATTATCAAAGATTAGACAACTATACCTACAGGAAATATATTGCCCAATTGTGTGCCCAGATATAAAAGTGCAAGTGCACCCTCTATTTCCCCACTTTCGTGGTCCAATGGGACGGAAATCCGACTGCGACACAACCGGAGAGATATTAGGTATGGGACCGAGTTTTTGATGTGTTCTTCGAGGCACAGAGGGTCGTGATATTTTTCTAAAACGGTCCCTCACTTAGATATGGACCCGACAGAGGTACCATTGCCGAGCCTTGTTGATCTATCAATCTGCAAGGTCGCCGACCACTCTCATAGGGAGAGAGGAATATAGTGAAAATTTTATTTTATTTTATAGGGAGAGAAGAAATTATACACATTGCAATTTAATTATGCGTGTCTTTAATGTATTCAGGCGCGATAGGTATGACTGTTACGGTGGGGAAGCCCTAATGGTTCACAAGTCGAATCAATCTTAATATTCTTACAAATCAATTAGAAAAAATAGGAATAAGAGGTATAGCACTAAAATTATTAGAAGATTACTTACACAATAGAATGCAGGCAACTATGATTGAGGTGTTCAATGATTCAAAGAAAATGATTGAAACAGTTAAATCCGACTTTGAACAAGTACAAATTGGTGTCCCCCAAGGTAGCATCCTAGGGCCATTATTGTTTTTAATTTATGTAAACGAATTTCCTAATATAATAGACCACCTATGTGTAATGTATGCTGATGACGCTACTATATTTATTTCAAATGATAGTAAAAATGACTTTAGTTATGAAAGTGAAATAAACAGGGCATTACAATCAGTAACAGATTGGCTACAGTCTATAAATCTAAAAGTAAACTTGACAAAAACAAAACTAGTGCAATTTCGTAATTATCAAAGTAAACCTACACAACTAACCGTATCCCTTTCTGAAATTTTGATTGAAGAAGTGATGACTACAAATTTTCTAGGAGTTACTATTGATCAACATTTAAACTGGAAAGCGCATGTAGAAAAAAAAACGAAAAAAATTCAAGTGCTTGTTATGCATTATCCATCTTAACAGAGTCAACAAACATCACTGTTGCTAGGAACGCTTATTTTGTTTACATATATCCATTACTAACGTACGGTGTCATTTACTGGGGAAACTCGACTGATGCTAAATCCACCTTTATTCTACAGAAGAAATGCTTGCGAACAGTATATAATATGCATAGCACCGAATCATTAAGAAATTTATTTAAAGAAGGAAGTATACTTACTCTCACCAGTATTTACATATTATAATTGTGTTTGTTTGTTCGAAATAATATGCAATATTTTGATTTGAAATCTAATACAAAAGGAAACATTCGTCAAAAGTATAAAAATAATTTAAATTTACCAAGTATTTCAAATACAACATACTATAAAAGTACCTACATAACTGCCATTCGTGTGTATAACCACCTACCTGTCGCCATTAAAGAACTAAATGGTAATCTGTATAAAGCTCACTTAAAAAAATGACTACTAAATATTGTATTTTATAACTCGAATGAGTATTTCGAAACTGTGTAAATAAATAAATAAATAAAAAAATATTTATTCACTTAGGAAGCAAAATACTACACTTGTGAAAAGTCGATCTACACTTGTAAAAAGTCGATTAAAAAGTGTCGTTAAAAAGTCGATGTAAAATGTGTACCTAATTTCAGATAAACCCATTTGTTCTTCTGATCTTTTTTTTTGTCAACTAGCCGTGTCTATTGCCTACCCAATATGGGAAGACTGTTGTTACTTAAATAATTATAATGACACCTTATGTATACAGTTATGCAATAATTACATCTTTATCTTTATCTCATTTAGTTCCACTCAGTATGAATAATGTGGGCGTAGAAGTTGTGTGTTAAGTTAATAAATTGTAAAGACCTGGAATATGTCTCTACTGCCTATCGTCTGGCCACGCTCTACCATCCGATTGAAATGAACTGTTCTCTTATTTTAACAATAAAACAATAATACCTAGCGACTTTTAATGGTCACCACACAAATTGGTCGACAAAATCAGATGTTAGAGACATACAGATTATAGAACGACTTCGTCTCCTAAATAACTGCATGCCAACCCGAGTCAAATAGACTTCTCCGGACGCATCATTTATTTCCCCAGATATCGCAATCAAATTTGACTGGCAGATTTACAATGAAAATCTGGGCGACGACCACCTCTTTATTAAAATGACAGCTAATTTATGCACTACTAAAAAGCGAAATTTTAACACTTTCGTGGACAAAACGTGATTTTACGTCATTATTTGAGATTTTGATACGGCAGAACGTACAGTCGTTCGTTACGTTCAAAAACAATATTATTTACGGCAGAACGGCGAATTTAAAGGCGGAAATTCGTTTGTTGATATAATAAAAGGTACATATGAATATATAAGATATTCGTATGTACCTTGTGTCGCAACCTATCGAACACTCTAAACTTTACTGTGACGTAGATTTACTTTTTTACCATTTTAAAAATTAGTTCAACTATTAGTGACAAAACGTATGCAGACGATGACGTGATAAACGTTTACGTCATATTGTATCTTATTTATCAACACAACGAAATTAATTATGTCATTCTAGAACCCAATTCAAACTGAGACTGTCCGCGAACGTGTAAAACGCTAACTCGGGTGAATATCGGGAGACAATATTTGAGAAACTTAAACATGATAATAACGCCCAGAAAATGTATGATTGTTTTATAAACATTATAGAAGACTCTGCTAATCTAAATATTCTTTTTTTTTTTTCAAATATTGTATTAAGCCAGATGAAAAACTCAAACCTAAGAAGTACTGGATCCCCAAGTTATCTGAGATAGTTGCAAAACTGTCGAATTTGCGTAAAACCCCACCCCAGAAAATCTAAATAAAACTAAAACTTCAGAATCTCTATCTCTAATTAACGAAGCAAGGTGTAGTAGTTGGCAAGCATTTTGTGATCGCATAAATGAGACTACCACGATCTCCGAGATGTGGCGCCGTATGAAGTGATTGAAAGGTTTTAAACAATAAGGGATGTGCTCTTCCACTGAAAAACAAGCTGAAGTGTTATGTTCACTAAATATATGCTTCTCAAAATGTTCTTAGTTAATTCCAAAAATGAAACCTTAGATACTCTCTCATGAGCTTTACACTTGTAACTGCCGACTAACCGCATTTTGTTTTTTTTTTTTCAAACAATCATAATTTTATAAATTCTTTAGTATGTATTAATTTGACGTTTTAAAATAATCATTAACCTGATTTTACGAAATAAAGATATTTGAGTTTGAGTTTGACTAAATTAACTAGCCAAGAACTCGAAAACTTTCTTAAAAAGAAAGACTCCACATCAGAACAGAAGAAAATATATCATATTCAATGAAATAATGAAATATAACTTGCACTTTTTACTAAGGACGAGTATTATAACTATATTTTCGAATCTGGCATAATATTTTCCATGCCCAGAAGAGCAAACAACATTATTAATAGTGAGACCTAATTATGACCTATTTCATTAGTATCATGCGTATGTGCGTAAGCGCTTGTAATGATTTGTGGAAAAAGAAAACCTGTCACCGTACACAGGTGGGCTTAAAAAAGGACGATCATGTTTGGCAATCGCAACTAATCAAATTGGGTTTACCAAAAACTTGCCCACAATAGCGTGTTTCTTAGATGTCGAAAGCGCGTGCAAGAACGTGTCTGTCGGTTAAGTTACAAAGGTTTTGGAATCAAATACTGTGTTTTTCTTTGGAACTTTCTGAATGCTTTGAAACTTTCATTCAGAAAGTTCCACATCTTATAATGGTTATAATGGTAAGGGACTAGAAGCTAGGTGAATCTCAACGGGACCCTTGCACTTTAACTTAGTTACCTATCAAATATGTCGCCAAACACAGAAACTTAGGATTATTTAAAACCATTATTTTGGTTGATTGTAACAAATATTTGGGGTTATGGTTGGATAGAAGTCTACTTCGGGGAAAACATATCAATGAAATAGTCAACAAATGTTCAAAATGTTTAAATGTATCAAAAGTTTTAGCGGGTACTTAGTTCATGGGGTGTTCATACGTAAAATATATTATTTCATTAATTAGAAACCGAAATTACTATGATTGTTACTTATGCGATTGTAGCGCTAAAACGCGTAAAACCAAGTTAGATAAATTACAGAATAAAGCTCTCCGACTACCGACGTGGGATTCATAAAAAGTTTACCCATCCACGTTATGGAGAGCGAACTGCACATCCCTCCATTGTTTCTCCGACGGCAATACCTAGCTTTACACTTTAAAGACGCTATCCTGGTTTCATAATAGTAGTTTGAATACAATAATAGAACTAAATTTTCACAGCCAAAGCAGTTATTGAAAACAAAAAGATATGCTTTCTACTAGCTTTAAAAAGACGCTATCCTGGTTTCATAATAGTAGTTTGAATACAATAATAGAACTAAATTTTCACAGCCAAAGCAGTTATTGAAAACAAAAAGATATGCTTTCTACTAGCTTTAAAGACGCTATCCTGGTTTCATAATAGTAGTTTGAATACAATAATAGAACTAAATTTTCACAGCCAAAGCAGTTATTGAAAACAAAAAGATATGCTTTCTACTAGCTTTAAAAAGACGCTATCCTGGTTTCATAATAGTAGTTTGAATACAATAATAGAACTAAATTTTCACAGCCAAAGCAGTTATTGAAAACAAAAAGATATGCTTTCTACTAGCTTTAAAGACGCTATCCTGGTTTCATAATAGTAGTTTGAATACAATAATAGAACTAAATTTTCACAGCCAAAGCAGTTATTGAAAACAAAAAGATATGCTTTCTACTAGCTTTAAAGACGCTATCCTGGTTTCATAATAGTAGTTTGAATACAATAATATAACTAAATTTTCACAGCCAAAGCAGTTATTGAAAACAAAAAGATATGCTTTCTACTAGCTTTAAAGACGCTATCCTGGTTTCATAATAGTAGTTTGAATACAATAATATAACTAAATTTTCACAGCCAAAGCAGTTATTGAAAACAAAAAGATATGCTTTCTACTAGCTTTAAAGACGCTATCCTGGTTTCATAATAGTAGTTTGAATACAATAATAGAACTAAATTTTCACGTTGTAGTAAAACAACTTCGCATTGTTTTCTCAGAGGTTTTAAAAGTGTTCACTTTAGATCTATGGGTGTCAGCCTCACAAATGAAACAGGTTTTTAATTATCTAGAATGTGTAAAGTATTCTAGAAAGTATTACGGCCCTAAACTATTGGTAAATGTTGCTATATCAGAACTGGCTAATAAATAACAATAATAAAAAACTCTTCGTTCATAAAAGTGGTTTCAAAACTAACGCAAACGTTTCCTTGTGTCAAACTCATTGCAATATTCCAAGCAGTGTCTTTCACAGTGAATAAAAATGTAAGCAGAGCAGTTATCTTCACTGACAGTAAAGTTATCTGCTCTGTTACATATGTGCAAGTGCTTTATTACTTAAGACTATGTGTACCTTGGGTTTCTGCGGCGCATCGATAGCCCGTGAAATTCTTAAATTAATAAATCTCCTCAATAAAAACAATAGGTACCTAAGTACTAGAGTTATTTTGCAATGGGTCCCGTCACACATAGGTTTATCCATTCTCATAATTATATCATAGATTATTAGAGAATACTTTCCAAAATTTAAATTTTCGTGTTACAACAAGTGGAAAGAACACTATGACGAAATATCAAACGAAAAAGGGATATGGTACAAAGCCATTTAGATTGAGCCCCCTCGAAAGCATTTGGTTTGGCGATTCTAATATAAGTCGGAATAATTAAGTTAACATTAAAGCTTCGTTCTGGACACTATTCAAATAAAAAAAAATCTGGAAATTTGCTTTCCTAATGCGAAAGGTAGCATCACCTAATCGCGATGCTTGCAATAACATTAAAGATGTACATCATTTTGCTGATGGATTTTGTGCCAATAGTACTTAAGTAACGAAATTGCCAAACTACACATTTTGACTGCGGTGTAGGGTTTGTAGAGAACTTCACGCAACTAAAATTCACGCAGAATGTATACGTCATGATTACAATTAAAGAGTATTAGGATAGGGCGTGTAGAGTTAGGAGCTTGGCTTTGGTAGTAAATGTACCCACTCGACTTGGCGTCAATTTACATAAAAATGATTTTGGTGATCCCACCAACATGCACATGATTGTTCTTTAATAATTACCTATTTGAACTGATAACATTCAAATGATTATCTTATATTAGATATTTACTACACCAAGAAGCTTTTTGCAAATATTTGCAAGTTTATTTAGTTATTTATTAAGCTTGATACATTTTGTTTTAAAAAGTTTTTGTGGGAGTTTCTTTATTATCTTCATCGACTTCCCTTAGTTAGTCCGGCCATAAAAAAAACCTCTCTGTTACATAAAAACAATCTTTTTTTCAACTTTTAATTACTTTGAATTTGGAACGCGTTTATTATTTTTAAAAGTTCTTTCGATTTCGCGCCATTACACATATTTTTTTCGTATTCATTATCAAATTGCAATATGGATTGGGGTGTTAAAGAAAATAGGATTGCGGTGATCGCTTTGCACAAAGTGGGTATGGAGCCTCCGGTCATATTCCAGACACTTCAAAAGCTTGGTATCAGCTTTTAGCTTTTTTAATGAAGTACATAATGAAATATTACTAAAACTTATATGTACCTACACTTCATATGTATTAAAGTCTTAGCAAAAAATAAAAATAATATTCTATTCAAAATGGCCACCTTTGGCTTTCAAATGGCCTTTAATCTGTCTGTCTACGAATCTATGGATTTGATGTTTCCATGGGAAATTTCGCCACTGCTTGCGCCAGAGATTTTTTAAGAGACTCAATGTAGCCGTGTCGTTTAGACCAAGCCATGTTTATACACACACATCACACATTTTTAAAAATTGTATTGCTGAGAGGTTTCACAACAAGATCCAAGACTGTCTCTTGATATACTTTGGCTGAAGTTTTCACTCCTTTTTCACAAAAAAGTAGCTTTGTGACGCCTTGATAAGTGTATATTTGTTATACACTGGGGCTAATCAAAGTCAAGATATTCGTTACTTATAATTTATTCGTGCGTACAGTAGCGCGGTCGACGGTGGATTGACAATATTATTTCATTAAAACTACACTACATTATAAACAGTAATCGCCTACACAAAATCAATAGCAATTAATCCGATGCGTTTAAAACGAGACGATATTTGAGAGGCGCTTAGCCGCAACATATTCCCGGCCGTTGAAAGGTTACGTCCTTTCAACCCCTTAATTCATCAGCAGTTGGTAGTGGGCAGAGTCGTGTGAAGGGTCTTCTCACGCAGCCTCTTGTAGTCTTGATCTCTGCTACACGGGCCACTCCATCAGGTCCATGAAATAGCCGTAGAACACGTCCTAGACGCCAGTTTAGCGGAGGCACGTTATCTTCTGCTAAAAGTACCATGTCTCCAACATTGAGCTGCCCATTGCCTTTACGCCATTTAGTACGCTGCTGAAGCTCCGACAGGTATTCTTTCTGCCATCTTTGCCAAAAGTGACGCCTTATTCTCTCTATTCGTTCATATCTGTTCATATTGTTGATGTCATCTCTGCCATCCAAGGTTGGCCAGGGTAACGCAGTTAGCGGACGTCCTATGATGAAATGCCCTGGGGATAAGGAAAGGAGGTCATTAGGACAGGACGACAGGGGACACAAGGGACGGCTATTAAGAATCGCCTCCACTTGTGCAAACAAAGTCATAATCTCTTCTAGAGTTAAATGAGTATTGCCGATAACTCTTTTGATATGGTATTTGGCCGATTTTACACCAGCCTCCCAAATGCCGCCGAAATGAGGAGCGTAAGTAGGAATGAAACTAAACAAAATGCCTTGCTGACTTGCAAAATGAGATATAGGTTCCTTGTTTTGTTCTATAAAACTCCCGATTTCCTTTGCGGCAGCTACAAAATTACGCCCATTGTCGCTGAATATTTCCGATGGTTTTCCTCTGCGTGCAATAAATCGTCTGAGTGTCATTACAAATGCATCCTTAGTTAAATCACTGACGGCCTCAAGATGAATGCATTTGTAACGCAAACATACAAAAATACACATGTAACATTTTAACAGGCGACTTCCACGCCCTTTCTTATTTATAATAAAAAATGGTCCAGCGAAGTCCAAACCCACAGACAAGAACGGAAAGTCTGGAGTGACACGCTGCGACGGCAAGTTGCCCATCTTAGGACATAGTGTTTTGCCATTTACTCTCCTGCATCGTACGCAGTTGTTAACAGTACGCCTTGCGAGATACCTACCATTAACAGGCCAGACTACTTACTTCTCTGATAGTCGCTAGCAACAACTGCGGACCCGCGTGTAAATTAATAATATGTTCTTTTGTAAAATATAATTTAGTCAGCTTATGTGAGGCGTGCAGAAGTATCGGATGCCTTTTCTCATAATCACACGCTGACGCATCTATTCGACCACCGACTCTAATTAAATTATCCTTATCTAAGAACGGAGATAATGATAAAATTTTACTTTTAGATGGTAACTGTTTACCTTTTACAAGCAGATTAAATTCAACATTAAAAGACTCACGCTGGGCAATAAGGCACAGCGTATGAAACGATTCTAATAATTCATCTGCAGTAACTATACCTATTCTTTTATTGAAAGAATTACGAATATTAAATATGAATCTACGAATGTATGCAACAACCTTCTGAAGTTTGTTAAACGACGAAAAATTATCAAAATTAATAAATTTGTCTTCAATTATTGTAGACGTATGCGCCTTTATCTCGGGCAAATTATCTAACTGCACTTCCTTTAATATAGGCCAATGTGATTCGTCTTCATGCAAAAACTGAGGGCCGGACCACCACAGATCCATGGCCAGTAGATTTTTAGCGTCTACTCCCCTTGAAATTAAATCAGCCGGATTCATCGCAGTCGGTACATAACGCCAAGAAGATGCCTTAGTCAACTCTACGATTTCGCAAGCACGATTTGCGGCAAACATTTTTAATTTTGTTGGATTGCAATTTATCCAACCCAAAACAACACTTGAGTCACACCAATGCACTAATCTTGTCGGAGCATACCGCAGAGAGTCAGTTACAGACTTGCACAACTTAGCTGCTACTAATGCAGCGCATAACTCAAGGCGGGGTATTGTCGTAGGTTTTAAAGGCGACACCTTTGACTTAGCGCATAAAAGCTTGACAGCACAGTGACCGTTACCATCAATTGACCTTAAATAAATACATGCACCATATGCGCGCTGAGAGGCGTCACTAAATGAATGCAATTCAATACTATGGGGTTTATCACACAAAACTAATCTAGGAATTTGAACCGTTGTTAACCACATTACATTATTAGTAAAATTAAGCCAATCGTTTTTTAAATCTTCTGTAACCGGTTCATCCCAATCCAACCCTTGCTGCCATATTTTTTGTAAAATAATTTTAGGCAGAATAATCACTGGACTTAAAATACCTAAAGGATCGAATATTTTAAACGAATTAGACATAACAAGTCGTTTTGTTATGACCATTTCTTTATCCAGCGTGAAATGTTTAATCGGAAAATATAACATGTCACTGGATGGAATCCAGCCAAGGCCAAGTGTACTGGAAGACTCACTGATTGTTAAATTATCCTCATGATTTATGTTCAAATTCTGAAATATTGCTGAATTATTGCATTTATATTTTCTTAAATTAAATTGACCATTTTTTAGAGCTTTAGCTACACACGTTTGTATATGCAGTAAATCCATTTTATTGTCGGCACCTGTTATAAGGTCGTCGACGTAGAAATCCTTCTGAATTATATTTCTGATCAACTCATCATCCTGTTCCTCACCTAACTGCCATAAACAACGTGTACTTAGGTAGCTTGCACTAGCTGTGCCATATGTAAGCGTATTTAATTCGAACTTCTTGATTGGCTGAGCTTCGTTCTCTCGCCATAAAATATTTTGTAAACTGCGGTCACTTTCATCTACGAGAATCTGGCGGTACATTTTTTCAATGTCCCCGGTTAACAGATATTTGTATTGTCTAGCACGTATTAAGATAGCAAACAATGAATCTTGCAACGTAGGGCCTACCATTAAGATATTATTCAATGAAACTCCCGACGTAGAAGCTGCGGAGCCATCAAAAACTACCCGCAATTTAGTAGACTCGCTTTCGTGCTTTAGCACAGCGTGGTGACATAAAAAATACGATATTCGTTTCTCATCTTTAGCTAATGAGAGATGTCCTAATTCGGCGTACTCATTTATAAACTTAGTATATTCGGACTTTAATTCCGGATTTTTATTAAACCGTTTTTCTAAACAATGTAATCGTTTCTTAGCTAATCTATAAGTATCTCCGAGGCAGTCTGGAGTGTCCTTAAGTGGAAGTTTCACACGAAATCTACCATTGACTTCTCTACGAGTGTGAGCAATAAAATGTTGCTCACAAACCCTTTCACTTTCACTAATGATACGCCTAGTAGGAATTTCTTCTAACTCCCAAAATTTGGTGATTAAATTATCAAAATTGCTTTGGTTTGATTCTTTACCTATGATTGCATGATTACAATGAATAGGTGGGCTAACATTTGCATATACGGGACCGGATATAATCCAGCCTAGATGCGTGTTTCTTAAAAATGGATTTTGAGGGCCAAGGGAAATCTGTTCGTCACCCAATATGTCCCAAAATAGGTCGGCGCCTATTAAGACGTCGACCGATGCTGGCTGATTAAACGTTGGATCAGCTAACATTATGTTTTTAGGTAGGTTCAATGATTGTGCATTGACCCGAAACTTCGGTATTAAACCGGTTAATTCATTTAAGACAAGGCAGGCACAATTAGCACTGTAATTTTTAGTCAATGAATTTATTTGAATATTACAACTTTCTGAAATGCACGAAGTAACGGTATTACCGATTCCTATGACCTTTAGTGAGTCAATTGGGAATGATGAAATGGAAATTTTATCCTTTAATGTCTTGGAAATAAAAGACGATTGACTACCACAATCTAGAAGCGCTCGAACCTTGGTCCTTTGGTTGGTCAATGGATCCGAGACCTCAATTATTGCCGTCGATAATAGAATTTGACTAGAACTTCGCTTTGAAAAACTAGAAATTGTTTCACAACTATTATTACTGGGATTATTTAATGAGACATAATTATTAGCATTATCTGATATCACTGGGCGGTGCAGTAGTGAGTGATGCCTCTTATTGCACTCGCGGCACGAACCCATGCGACATGCACCTACATGGTGTCCCTGCCTTAAACAGTTAACACATAATTTGTATTTGTTAACTTCTTTCATCCTTTCATCTACGCTTCTTGACTTAAATATGGAGCAGTCGAAAATCCTGTGATTTTCACCACAAATGATACACAAATACGCATTAGGATTGTTAGGCTTGTTAGATTTAGTGTGAGAAGAGGCAAACGATTTGGTATACGCATTTTGGATAGGTTTGTGATTGCTCGCGACAGCGTTACGCGTATTGGCTATATGGGGCTTAGACATAGTGTTGTAGCTATCATGTTTGTTACGATTTAATGATTCTAGAACATCTGCACGATCAGTCATAAATCTGTAAAATTGGTCTAATGTTGGAGTATCACTGGGCAAATTGTTTCGATATTCTTCCCACTTGGTTAAAGTGTTGCCATCCAACTTTGATGACAGCATAAAAATAATCAGAACGTCCCATTTGTCGGTGGGTTGTCCTAAGCTGGCCAAGGCACGTAAATTTTTTGTGACATGGTCCACTAGGAACCTTAATGACCTTTCCGATTCACGTGGAAGCTGCTTTACGTTAAACAACGAATTTAAATGATGATTTATTAAAATTCTTTTATTATTATATCGATTGCAAAGCAACTGCCATGCCTCGGTATAGTTAGCCGACGATACTTCAAGATTCGATATGATTCTGGCAGCATCGCCTTCCAAGTACGACAACAGGTAATGGAATTTATGAACAGGTGATATACGTTCATTTCTGTGAATTAGACTCTCAAACGTATCGCGAAACTCCAACCATCGGAAATAAGCGCCATCAAATTTGGCTATTTGTATTTGAGGTAATTTTAAACCCGCTGCGTGGTTATCCGAGCAGCAAGAACTGTCGTAAATAGATGTACGCCTCTGATCGCTATCTATTTTCGAAAATTTAGCTAATAAAGTCTTCGCGGTGGCAATATTAACAATAATATCACGATCGATTACATCACGTTCATCAATTTCAGCGGACAAATTATCAGAATTTAACACCTCAATCTCATTCTGCAAGTCATCAACCCTCACTGACAATGCCTCAAATTTTGCAAGTTTCAATGTTAATTCAGTTAATTGTATGTTATTTAATACAGAGACATTGGTTAAACTGTTCAAATAATTCTTAAATTTAGTTATTTGTCCTTTAGCCGACGATCTTTTTGTAATTAAACGTTTCAAAGAATCCTTATCGTCGCTAGACATTGTAAGTAAATATTAAATTCAATAAACTACAAAAACAAACTATAAAACTACTATTGTGTTGTAATTAAACAAAGACTGGCTCACGCTCCTCGACTCGGCGACACAGGTGATAAGAAACCGGTTCGCTCGCCCAGCTGATTGCAAGCGCGGAGATAATGCAGCCGCTGCCGGCCGTCGATATTAACCTGAAATTGTCGGCGGTTTGGCTAAGTATATATCACCAAAATAGTGTTAGCAACCTAATAGGTCACCAACGCTTAATATACCTAAAGGCAGGTGGTTAGAAAAAAAAAAAAAAATGCTTATATTATCTTTCGATATTACAAGTCCATAAAGAATACTATTTTGAAACAAATAACTAATTTACTTTACTATTTCCCGAAATGTTATGAATTTATGTTAAAATTTTAAATTACTGAACAAAGAAACCACTTATAATTTTTTCATAAATATGAAGGTAGGCAATTTCTAAAAAAAAAATACAATGATATTGCACTTTTTTCAGAGATTACAATTTATAATTTGCACAAATGAATTTGACTTTTAATTAACTCGTTGTATGAATTTAGTAAGGAATTTGGTATGGGATATTTGGAAGATTCACTAAATAGGAAAGAAAGGGCCACTCATCTGGTTTTGCAGAAGACCGAAGCGCGATGAGATTCTTTCGCCAAATCTGTTCGCATCAGCTCAGAACTCGTAGATGATCCTGGCTGGACCTCGATTCTTGAACGCCTTTCTTCAATCTTCAATTACGCCAACGATGGTTGCACGCCAATCGGCCGGTGTTACGTTGGCGAAATTTTCCCGTATTTCGTCGCGATTTTCTTCTTAATTGTATTTTCTTAATTGTATGTTCCCCTCATGGGCCACCAATATGTATATTTGTTATACACTGGGGCTAATCAAAGTCAAGATATTCGTTACTTATAATTTATTCGTGCGTACAGTAGCGCGGTCGACGGTGGATTGACAATATTATTTCATTAAAACTACACTACATTATAAACAGTAATCGCCTACACAAAATCAATAGCAATTAATCCGATGCGTTTAAAACGAGACGATATTTGAGAGGCGCTTAGCCGCAACAATAAGACACGCCCCACCAAATCATCACTGACGCAGGATGATGACCACGCTGTACCTTTTCGATTACTTGAGCTGCTTCTTTAGAACTGTGAGCGTACATTTTATCATTTTGCTTATTGTAGTGCTCTTCAGTCGTGAAAATGTTTTCATCGGTAAAGAGGATATTTCTGTGCCCTACACCTGCTGATCCACTCTCTTTAATTGTAAAGATTGATTTAGGGCATTTCCTGTATATCTACGATAAGCACCGAGCCTCAGGTCTTGTTTTATAATACGTGACAGAGTCCTAGCGGGAATCTTCATTTGTTGCGATAAGATTTTTTGCTTCCTAATGGGATTTCGACGAATTCTGGCTTTAACAGCATTAACAGCCTTTGTAGTTCTAACAACACGCGGTCGCCCGGATCTTTTATGGTCTTCGACAGAGGAAGTGTTGTTGTATCTGCTAATAGTAGGTACGATATACGAACATACGGCTGATACCAAGCTTTTGAAGTGTCTGGAATATGACCGACGCGACGGCTCCATGCCCACATTGTGCAAGGCGATCACCGCAATCCTATTTTCTTTAACACCCCAATCCATATCGTTATTTTACAATGAACATGAAAAAATATGCGAAATGGCGAGAAATCGAAAGAACTTTTAAAAGTAATAAACGCGTTCCAAACTGTACCTAATTAAAAAGTTGAAAAAAGAAAAGTGTTTATGTAACAGTATTTATGGCCAGTCTAGTTATTGGGGTACATACAGAGTAGTGTAGGTAGACGGTAGTTAGATAGGCCAAAATAAATGAGTTGATACAATCAAAGTATAGTTATGTCACCAACGCGCGACGCGGTCCACTTTCGCCGCTCACTGTAATCGAGTGAAATGCATATTTAATAGAAGCGCACTCATTATAATGCAGGCGGCGGCGGTAGTGGACACAATATAAAAAGATGTCGTAACATAAGTACAAGTGATTCAGAGCACGCACATAACAACTGTCCGGAACCGACCCACAACCACGTTTTAATGCATAATTAGATTGCAATCTTATACGATCAACGCGCAACGATGCTGAATAACCTATTCTATACAATCCCATATCAGAACATATACCTAGTGCAAACTTGAAATAGTTTGCTCAGAATCAGTAACACTTTACAATGGAGGGGATTTTAGACCATGTTGTGATAGGAAATGTATCACTTATCTATAAAGCTAAAGAGGTTGTTTGGTTGAACGCAATAATCTCAGAAACTACTAGTTCGAATTGAAAAAATATTTTAGTATTGGATAGCTCATTTAACGATGAAGGCTGTAGCTACAGTATATAAATATATATGTTGTACCCACTAAGGCTGATTTTGGTTTATTTTATGTTTCAACTTTATAATAATATAATTTGCATCAGCCCTTAACATGGTGTATAATATATTCGTCGCAGCACCTTACCCCCCTTATCTCTCATATTAAGTTTATAAACATTCAAACATTGTAAAATTGACAATTTGAAAATAGTGGCCGCGAGTGTTTATTGCCAGGTTCTTCTCTCCGGCATTACATGTACATGTAGAAACCCGACGTATCACAAGTGTTGTTTTGCATCCTAAGTGAATTTTGAATTTTATTTTTTATAACATCACGACCATTATTATGAGCGAAGAATCAATGAAAAATGTTGCAAAAACGGGGGAAATTGACGCAGACGAAGTTGCGCAGATACCCTAGTTTTTAATAATAGCAATAGATTACTAAGTACCTACGTGATGCTGTGCACGCGATTCTGCTAAGTTCACTAGGTACACTAACTCTCTTAAAACTATGTAAGTTTTCAATATTTTCACTTTATTTTTGTTAAATTCACTTTCTTGTTAACTTTTGTCACGTCAAATTATGACGAAGTGTTTATGGTTCTGGCAATTCATTATAATTATCTTGTATGATACCACACTTTATGACAAATAAAGATTCTATTTTATTCTAAAGGGTAAAACTAGTAGTAATTGGCCACTAAGAGAGTTTGTATTTTTGGAATAATGTCTAGTGTTTAATGATGACGTTTTCTAAATAATTATTATATAGTATGGATAGTTTGATGAGTTAATAAAAATCGAAACATTTTTTTTATTTAAAGTAGAAACACAGTTGCAATACGGTCGGCACAACGGCCGTTGCAATACTGTCAAAACGTCGGGCAATAAACAAGGTATTTTATTTTAGGTATTCACGAGGTTAAGACCAATCGCGAAAGTTTATCAACATTTAAAGTAGAAATATCATTGTTTACTATTAACTGGCCGGAATTGTTCAGATACTGACATTAACATTACTTGTTACTGGCCACTTGAGATAATTTACACTTTGGAACTCTATGGACCTGAATAAATTACCTTCAAGAACATTCATGGAACATTATAGCATTAAACAAAAGTAAGTATTACAGTATAAAAAAAACCGGAGAAGTGCGATTCGGACTCGCCCAGCGAGGGTTCCGTACAAATTTGTAGGTACTGCATTTCTACACTATTAATATTATAAAGAGGAAATATCATGTATTGTGTAACGATTAAACATGACTTTAGACATGAATTTCATGTTATAAACCCCAATGACATAATAAAAATATTTGAGTACATTAATTGCAAAAAGACAGCAGACTTATAGAAAACTGTTGTTAAATTAATTAATTGCATTATAATTAAAATAGTACCACATTTAGCTACAATATTTAATCGATGTGTTGATTGATACCGGCGTGTTTCCTGATTTGATGAAACACAGTTGAACAATCCTCCAGTGGTCCGTGAAGGAAACACTCCACTTTTCAAAATTGCACTTTGAAATAGTGCTGTATAAATTGTTCAACTAACAAAAATAATCGGTTTGCTTATATACCGTCCCTTGTAGCGAAACCATATCACGATTCAGCGGTATGGCACAGTGACATCTATGAATTCAAAAAGAAAACATATTTTCAAACAAAAACATATTTCAGTATAAATTGAAATTACTTTCAACAACAGTAAAGAAAGAAACCAGCTATTAGTAATTTTTTTTAAATATATGGTATACTAATGCATATAGAAACACATTTTAATTCTATTAATCTACTGCATAATGAACAATAGGATTCACAGGTCGGGTCGTTGAATAGTAGACGAAATCTCTAAACTAATAAAACACATACATAGTGCCTGGGAAACTCGCACGACGCCATTGGTGTTTTCGGCGACTTCTCAAAAGCATTTGATTGTGTGGTGCATAGTACACTTCTGGTAGGTACGGTAACAGCATATTTTTAGCAGCTTGCCGGACAAAAGCTCTTTCGTTTATGACATATAGGTAGATTTAATTCACCTACGAGTATAATCAAGTGAATTAACTGGGTAAATTAAGTGCACCAGACCAATAGCACTTTCAATGCTATATTGCCCTTTTTCTTTTGTGTATCGAGTTTTTTTATTCATCTTTAAGCATTATTTCGTACAACCTGCAAAAAACAACGAATTTCAGTAACTGGTCGTAGCACTGATGGCCACCTGTACGTTACGGAGATCAATGATAAAAATAAGAATATTTTTGCTAAGACCAATATCAACATTATTGCTCTATCTTTGCGATTGATTTTTGATGAAATATAATACAAAGCCGACATTTTAGTTACAGGCATGCTTGGCTAATTAATGAAAAACTAATTCAAATTCAATTTTTTACAAAATACATAGTAATTACAAAGGCGAGCTTAACTCAATATTGAGTTTTCTCTCAGCAAACCTTTGAGTGGTAGAGGTTAATGTAATTATTGATAGTAGTCTATTTTAATTGCATGTGGTTCGTTCGTCATTCGCGACCGGGACCGCGGTCCCAAAAAGCGAATTGATTTAATTATTGGCCTAAATCGAGGTGGCCTTAAAAATTTGTTTAGAGAATTAGGGTCCGAACTTTTATTACACCGCTCTTTTTACGGATTTAGAGTCCCTGCATTTAGGGGTCGTCCGTCATTTGGGCCGGGGCCGCGGTCCCAAAAAGCGAATGGAATTTAATTATTTATTTAATTCGTCATATGGGACAACAAATAAAAAAAATACCTTTTTTTTATAAGCACTGTTGTCATAAAAGATAGCATGCAATAATAACATTTTCACAGAAATACTTTTTGCGTTGGTCTAGCGGTCATTGGCCCTGATTACTAAGTTAAAGGTTGTGGGTTCGTCCAATTTGTGTGATTTAGTGTCCGTGAATAGCCTAATGCGGGAGTTGTCTTTAAAAAAAACGTTATATAATTACTATAATTACTAGTTATACATAAGAATACCACGTGGTAAGATGACTTGCACGTTTGTAGTGCTATCTCTCTCATAAATCCCTATTGTCTGCTCGCTTCTCTACAAAGTTCACTACTATTTTTTATTGGCATTACACATCCCCTTCTTAGTCAATGGCAATGAGTTTTACGAACGACAATATAAAAAAAATGCTGTTTTTTCCTGTACGTCTTGAACAAATAGTGTGACAAATAGTGTGTCTTTAAAATTAAATTAAGTAGGATACTGTTAGGACCTACCTACAAGTATGTAAAAAATGTTTTTTATTCATTTGATTTATAGTATTTTGAAGTAACGCATTAAGGTTAACCTAATTAGGTAGAGCTACATAGTACCTAAATATGTAGATTAGATAAATAAAATATGTTTTTGTGTAGTTTTTTTTTGCTTTAGTTTTATTTATTTTATGGACGGAAATCAACCACCAACATCAAAAAGAACAACAACAGAAATATTTCAGCATTCGAAATCAAGGATGGTGTCTTTTGTACCTACTACCAAGTATAAATATTTACACAAGAGGATTAACAAAGATATATCAGATTTATGGAGGTGTTGAAACAAGACTACCTGCAAAATAGGAATGGAAGAATTATACAATTATGTGATAATCACTCCAGTCTACAAAAAACTGCTTCATCGGAGAAGCTAATAGAATTTGAAATAAGGAATGTTTAAAAAATATTGAAAAAAAAACCTGATACAACAGTTACTACTGTAATAGTCTATCTACTACTAAATATATATTATATTTTACATGATTATAGTATAACATTAACAATACTTTTGTATAATAATATGCATATAGGTAACAAGTAAGTAATAACCAAAAACATATATAATTAAAGCTGTGATGATTTACATATCCCTTATATCATATACTATTTTTATCAATATTATATGATAAGTGCTGTGATAAATATTTATTTAAAAAAATAAATAATTTGTTGATTTACTATATTACTTTTATTTTTGTGACCCTTTATTTTTTGTGTCGGCTGTACTTTCTCGAGCCAAAAACCTTTTGTTTTTATTTGTGGTCCCATATGACGAATGAAATTAAATAATTAAATTTAATTCACTCTTTGGGACCGCGGTCCCGGTCCCTAATGACGAACGACCCTTAGTGTAGTGTAATAAGCGCATTAGTTGAAATTCGATGTGGAGGTTAGCTACCTCTAGTAGGTTAGCTAGTAGTTAAAGAAAGGTTAATCATACAGTTGCGAATCTGCTTTTAATTTTTTATTATTATTTTTCCATATGTCGATTGTACCTACATACTAAAATATTTTTGTTATTATTTCATTATTTATAGTTGTTATAGAGGTACAAACCAACCCTAAAATATGAGACTCAAAAGTTAAACTTACACATGTGTAATCAACGGATGTTGTTAAAGTTGCTCTATTGTCCTCGGTCTACCCTACTAGTCGATTTCGAATACACGGCGGTTGTTCACATCTAATCAGAGACTAGTCAAATGGGTAGCAGATATTAGATATAGTGCGCAGATAAAAGTGAGAGCGACGCAGCACCGACGCGTGACGGTTTAACAAGAGAGGTGTAACATTTTTTTTCAGATGAAACTCTACAACGCATTTTTTGGCGTGCGCGCGTGCGCGCTTAACTGTACCTGGATGATTTATTTTAAACGACGATTGCTAAAAATGGAACCTAGCTGAATCGATTTATCGCCCCTGAAACCCGTTGCCGAGATTCAGATTACATACAGTACACAAGAAATGCTCTTTTAAAGGGATTAGATGTAAGTATGCGACGAGATAGGCGCCCACTGCGTTATTTCAGAGAAATTCACCCAAAAGACGTTAGCGGCTAAGCTTTGCTTGCTTTGGGATGTAGTGATTCGATGCCCACCTGTTACAATATTTACGTGAACTCATTTTTATTTGGTGAGCTTTTGACCAACCGCCACTATGTTTTCTGTACAAAACATTCTATTAATAAATCGGATTCTATAGAATTTGCTTAGTCAGCGACATCTATGTGAATGCGACAAAACTACAGAAGCGCAGGCCCTACGACAAAAGAGCCTGTGCCCTCTGTGCGCGCGCGATGGAAGCCCCGCCCGCTAGTGGCTCGCTGGGTGACCAGCGCACGCGCGGGCACGCAGTGCGTGCGGCGACCGCCAGAGGACGCCACTCGCTCACGCGCTGGGCCACTACGAGTAGATCGAGTCCACATACCGCGCTCGTCTGCACTTTTTGTGAGGATTTCCTAAAACTGGCGATGTCGTCCGGCGCGCCGCACTGCCCGGTGACACATAACCCAATCGAGAAGTTTGTGGAGCGATGACCACTGCGACACCGTCTGTGATATCTTTTGTAAATACATTCAATTTGCTTCGTTTTTACAACAGTTTTAATTTATGCTCCGCTCCTATTGATCGTAGCGTAATGTTATATAGCCTATAGCTTTCCTTGATAAATGGGCTATCCGACACTAAAATAATGTTTCATTCGAACTAGTAGTTCCTGAGATTAGCGCGATCAACTAAAATAAAGAAACAAACTTCAGTTTTAATATTGCTATATAAAGGTATGTATTTCAGTTATCATTATCATCATTATCATCAGCCCGCATCAGTCCACTGCCGTCTGCCGTCCTACCTTACGTTTACCGAGTCGCGGTCACCACTCTAGGACTCGTTTGCTCCAACGGCCATCGGTCCTTCGGAAGATATGACCCATTGCCACTTCAGCGTGATTAACCTGCGAGCTATGTGGGTAACTTTAGTTCTTTGTCGGATGACCTCATTTGGAACTTTTAACACAACTAATTAATAAGTACTGTTACTAGGTACAATAACGTCGAGCTCCCAGGAGAGCTGGTAACAGGACTGTAGCTCAGGATCGTAGAGCAGGATATGAGAATCAAACTTCAGGTTAAACGTTATAACATTCATAACGAATCAATAAACACAGTTTACTTGCCTATAAATTTTCAATAATACATTTCAATAAAATTTCTTAAATTTTCCATTATCTTTCTTACTTTTTCTTTTATTCAAAAATAATGAGTCCATAGTTTTCGCTTACTGTTCGTAAAAGCGGGATCCGTGGGGATTTTTGCACACGATAAAAAAGGTGGTTGTTTATCACAATAAAGTATCGGAGGCGTCCATACGTAGTGGTACGTGGCGGACTTGCAGTGTTGGCCGCCCTAGAGCCAGGCCATGTAGTAAGTAACAGCCAGCCAGACGACCCTTTCTACGACGGGGACTTGGGTACCGCTTAAGAACCTTGCATGGGTGCACCTCGCGCTCTCAATTTTGCTGCCCTTCATATATTCATATAAAAACCTTTGTTCGACACTGATACTGCTGCTACAGTTAATATAATGTCCACAGTTGTAAGTATAGTGTGGTTACAGTTTCTATTCAACATACTTAGTTAGCATAAATACACATGAAGAAGACCTCATCTCTAGTGTGTATGTTTCACTTTTTACTTATTAGGTACCTACTATTTCCATATACCAACAATAAGGATGTTCACCCGTGGCGGCGGCGTGGGGTGAGCGCGAGTGTTTTGCTCTCGTTGCTAGTTGGCGGCGCTACATCAAGAGCGGTTCAAACAATGTTGCTTACACTTACTTAATATACAATAGAACAATCCACAAAAAGTGCGCGCCTCGCCCAACAACAAAACAAACCGTGTAGCTACACGGCGCGCCACGACTGGGAGCGCTTCTTTAATGAATACTCGTAAGCCAATACGGTTGTCCACGAATACATTACCTAACAAAACAACTGGTATTTGTAAAACAAAGTGATCACCGACTTACCCGTCGGCCGTCACATCTTATTAACGCATTTTCCGAGCTATCGCACATCATGTGTGACACGAAGTGCCGAGCGCGTTGATGTCTTTTACTGGCGCCGGCGCCTGCGCACAACAAATTTCGTGTACCACGATACATAATGGCATATAAACTTGTTTTTTTTTAATATTTTTCATTCGTTTAATTATGAATGAAAAAGTTATTAATTAAAAAAAGTATGACTTAAAAGTTCTATGCCATAATAATTCAATCGTATTTTGTACCAGGGGAGATATAATTCTTACGCCTTCCACTACTGAATTTTGACAAAAAAAATATGCTTTAACTATGTAATATATGCTATGGCACCATGGTAGGTACTGATAACATACCCTATCCGCTACTGAAATGTGACCACATCTCTCTGTTACACCATGTATAAAGATAAATAAATAAATAAATTACCCACACGCAAGCGCGTTGGTCGCAACGCGGACATTGTCGCGATGCACGACCAAACATAAATTGATCAGTTACAATTGTAACTGATCAATTTATCAGCTCTACCTACCTATGTACATCTACTTAGATACTCTACAAACTCCGTGCGCAACCCTCCGTGCGTAAGTATCTTATGGTCCCACATTAGGTACAAAAAATACTGCTAACCCCTTCAGTTAAGCTCAATGGCTTGTGTTAGAAGTGGGTCCACATCGGAAGCACATAATGGGCAGGATTCGAACCCACGACGTGCCACGACATGCCACAGACCTGCAGACATTGAACTACATAAATTTACATGCCCTTTGGCGCCCCTTTAACGTGGCGCCCGCTACGAAATTGTATCTGTCTGTTTGTCTCCTTTTCACGGCTTAACGGCTAAGCGGACCTTAATATTCATTAAGGAGATAGGTGGAATTCTGGGGATGGCGTAATTCCGATTTGCGTCAGGTGTGGCCGCACTGATTTCAAACATACGACGTTGTATGAGTGCGTTTACGGAAACGCGATTGTGCACGCGTTTTTTTTTAAATGAAGCGTACTTTGCGGCGGCGGAAAATTAAAAAAGAGATAGTGAGTAAGGACCCTTTTGAGTAAGGTTACTAAAATGATACATCATTAATTTTCATCAGTAATTCCTGGTCGTAGATATAAAAATGCAGAATAGTACATTTGTAAAAATAAAAAAAAATAATATTCACAGAGTACTAGGTAACTAGCGATCGATTTTCATTAAAATATTTAAGGTTATTTTTGTTTTTATGAGATGTACTACTTTACGTACTATGGTTATTACTTGCGTGAGTTTCATGGTGTAATGATTGCAGTGTACCTTTCTGGCATAACTGTATATACAGAAATTGGCATTTAAAAAAAGTGCCCATGAGTTTTTATTGCCAAGTTCTTTTCTCACGAGTTTACTCTTCCGAACTTGGCATTAAATGTACAATCATTCTATTCCAATTTTTGTTAGACGTTCATAAGAGTTGCATTTTGTAATCTAAGTAATTAAAGAATTTTGACTTTTGACTTTTAATAATAATCTATGTTAAACGTCAATTATTTAGTACCCCGCGTGCGCCACAGCGATAGCCGTCACGTGGACGCCGTGGCGGGCGCCGCGCGCCGCCTCGCTTCCCGTCTCGCATCTCTAGAAACAACATCGTATATTGCTATGTTTGTGTTTACGCGTGCAGTGATGAGTGCCGCTTCACGCGCCGCCGCTCCATGAACAGAAAACAACATCCAGCGCAAGGCGTAACGCCCCGCGTCTCCGTAAATGAGAGCTTAGAGGCGCGGCACGGCGCGCGGCGGCCTAGCGGTGAGACGTGACACGTAACAAATAAATGCGGGCCTGGAGCGACCACTACGCGACACTCTTCCATAACTTACAAAACTTTCCACTCATGGTTTATTCCACGCGTTGAACCTCATTTAAAGCTTACTTTGTACTGTAGAGTTTAGACCAATAGCAAGTAGTTAAAATGTTTATAAATAACGTGTTATTACGCGCGTTTGCACATTGGCGCTATTGACAATCGCCGTCGTAACGAGCAACACTCATTATTAGTTCTTAATAATTAATACGATGCCATTGTTTTAGCGTATGGTGGTCCGAGTGTTACCAACTGCCTGAGTATACCCATCTTAGCGTTAGTTAAAATACGTATTCAACATACTTAGTACCTACATATGTGCATATTTAACGCATAATGAACAGAATAACTACTCCTCACCCGTTTGGGCAGCATTATTTTAAGTAGAGATTGCGTTTTTTTATCTATAATAATATTATAAAGCCGAAGAGTTTGTTTGTTTGAACGCGGTAATCTCAGGAACGACTGAAAACTAATTGAACAATTCTTTCACTGTTGGATAGCTCACTTATCAAGGAAGGCTATAGGCTTATTTAACATCACGCTACGACCAATAGGAGCGGAGCGGCAATGAGAAATGTTGCAAAAACGGGGAAAATTTGTCAGCTAGTATATTATAAAGACAACTCCGCTACAACAACTCTACTAACATTCAATTCACGGACACAACGCACACCCAAACTCGGAGCAACATGTGGATGACACAAAGTAGTATAGTGTGAGAATCCAACACACGACCTCTTGCGCAGCAGTCGTACACACTCTCACCGCGCTACCGAGGCGCAAAACGTTGTAATAACTCTCTTTATATTTTTTGTAATAAGTCCTGTCTCATTACCCAGATATATTTATATGTAGATAGTTAAAATAAATAAAATATAGTTAAAATAAAAAGGAGTCGGAGGCATTAATGGATCTCGATGAACTTAGTAAGGTGCCTCCGACTGCATGAAATTATTATATTTCTGTAGGGGATCTTGTTTCCATCTTTTTTGTGCAAGCGGGTTTTTTTATTTTTATAATTTATTTTTTTATTTAATACTTTTTAGTAGTTGTAGGATGTAATCGATGTAACAACTTACTTTTATCACAGCTATTGTCGAATATTGGAAATTGAAAAAAGAATGGTTGCTATCTAACTTTTTTAGTATTACAGTCATAATCATGTTATACCTTTTTGAACTGCTTAAGATGAGCCCTTTAATTTGATACCTATATTGCAGTATTCAAAAAAACTTTTTTTTCACACCTCTTTATTTTGACATCTCACAGCCGCCATGTTTGTTTTTTTCAAACGTCACATATCTAAGAACACTTGGGCAATCAAGACGAATCTAACGACGTCTGAATTGTATAAATCCGTTCAGTGGATTGTGAGATATCAGGTAATATAGAATATTACATACATACATACAAGATAGGCGCGAAAAACATTACCCTTCTTAACAGTCGGGTAAAAAAACAAATTCAACACTCTTATTAGAGTGTTGAATTTGTTTTTTTAAAAAAATAATTTAATTAAAAAAACAAATTCAACACTCTTATTAGAGTGTTGAATTTGTTTTTTTACCCGACGGAGGAAAAATAAAAACCGGGCAAGAGCACGTCGGAACATGCTTAGTGTAGGGTTCCGCAGCCCTTAAATAATTGCATCATCAGAAAAGTGTATGTTCATGGCACTTACGCTCTTTTGTTGAGAAACGCAGTTTTTCAGGCATAACTCAATGACGGTATATCCGATAATGTCTAAAATAATTTTAGTTTAAAGTATATATTAAGCGCTACCTTTGTGATACATTTTTTCATATTTTTTTGGTTATACGGTTCCAAAGATATGGGGGGGGGGGGGGGGCGACACAATTATGCAACTTTCGGAGCGATTATTTCTAAAAATATCACGTAATAAAAAAAAATATTACAAACCAATTATATTAAACCTTAAAATGTTTTTGAAAGACCTGTCGAATGACCACACGATGATGATTGTTTTTTTGTTTCTTTTAAAACAAAATGGTGTTGTAAAGACTATTTTTCGGTTTAAGACACCGTTTGTAAAATATTAAGCTTTAAAGTGTAATTTTTTGTTAGAGTCAACGAGTAACTAGCGAATGTTTTGTCTTCGTTTTTTATTCCATTTTCAAAACAGAATAGAAAACAGTTAAAATGCTCTTAAAACATCTGCTAATTTATTTACTAATTATAAATAATGGGGCCTGACTGCTAAGCTAGACGTTGTGGGTTCGATTCTCATCCAGCATGTGTGATGATCACGATTGTTTATTCTGTGTCTGGGTAATCAAAGATTTTGAAAATCGGCCCAACCCATTGTTGTAACACTCGCGACTTTGTTTTATTGTTATAGCCCAGCTTTTGTCTGCATCAATTAATAATAAAATAAATAAAAGCTATATCCTTCTCCGTGACTCAAACTATCTCTATATCAAATTTCATCTAAATCGATTGATCGGTTTAAGCGAGAAAACGTAACAAACATACTTTCTCATTGCTATTTAATAGCTGTTATAGTTGTTAGTGTATTTATTTAGAATTATTTAAGTAGATATGTTTTGTTGTTTGTCTGGTTGCTACAGTGGAGGCTCTCTCCGGATTGGGTTTAGATGGTGTTGTGTGAGTTGTCTGATATTAAATAAATCAATATTGTTTCGTTACAGAGGGCCCGTTAAAAACAAATATGTGAAAAAATGTTAAGTTGGTTTACTTAACATTTTTTCACTTAATTGTTTTTAAAAGTTAGGGTTGCGTTAATAACAAAAGTTAGATTTAACTGGAAATAATTAGTTTTTCAAAGTGTTAATATCGTACATAGCTCCGACCTATTGACGTATGAGGTACTTAATTTTTTTTAACTATTTGTACTAGCAATATGGGTCCGTACATTACCGTGGCCTGAAATGCTTTGTAACCACGGCTGGTGAGTCATCATTTAGTTGAACCTGGTTGACACAGAGCGGTGTGTTTATATAAATTCTCGAAATATTTACAAAACCTATAAGTTTGTGGAACTCTCTGTGCGCGAGTCCCACTCGCACTTGGCCAGTTTTTTGGTAAAGTGACTATATTTATAATGCCTTTGAAGTATTTTATCGTAAGATTATCTTCACCTTATTTCTGTCTATTGAAAAGTTCATTTCGCAATTCTTTTATGAATATTTCATATATTTCGTTTCATTTTTGGCTCTAACGAAAAATATTTACTTACTACCGAATTAAACGAGTTTCTCATTAGAATCATACCCATAAAATGAGTTTTGTGAAAACGCTCATCAAATAGCATGTCGGCATAGTTTTATGGTATGTACATATATTCGCGAGTTTCAGGGTGAAGTATACGGTATGGTACTGTACTGACTACGGTCTCGTTGACAATTGACTCTGAAGCTCACGAAGACCAAGAGAGTAGTTCATCATGTTACGATGACATCAGCATGTAACACTGAGACATGTAATGAGTCAATTAACAGCTCTTTGGTATTATATACTTAGTTACATATGTTTATCCGCAGGTCTATAGTAAAGCATTCGATAACGATAGACGAAATAAATATAATTCAAAGTTAGTTCTCGTAGTTCAGACTACATCAAGATTGCGGCGGCTGCATTTAAATTTCAAATGATTTCTTATTGGAGTGTTTACCACCAAGTGGCAGGCGCCCGAGTTCGCTGCTCGGTCTTATTGGGTTCCGTCGTTGAATGCACGCGACACGAGGCGCAGCAGGCGCGTTGCGCGGCGACACTGCCACATCGACGACAGTGCGACCGCGACGTGAGACACAATGGCGCGGCCGCCGCCGATAACGCCAATTAAGCGGCGCGCGCGATAACGCCGCGACTTGTTTATTGTATCGAAAGCGCGCCACTCCGCGGAGCGAGCCCACACGCCCAGTGCACATAGACACGTATCTAGGGCCAACCTATATCTGGTTTTGCGCTTAGGGGAGTTCATGAAGATGGTATCAGCACTGTTGCAGTTTATAAGTACCTGGTGACGGTCTGCTATCAATTGCCTCTTCTCGGCAAAATATTTTGATTTGATGATGCAACGTTTACTTCTACTAACTTTGGCACAGTATTCTGAGTGGTCTCTGAGCCAACTCAGGCCGAGTTGGCTCAGAGACCAGATCAAATCTATCAATATTATAATATTCTTTGTCCTGACTGTCTGACTGACTGATGATGGATCAATGCAGAGACCAATGCAGAGATTTGAGGATGTATTCCTTACGTAAAGTAGGCATCCGATAAGGCGGGATTTTTGGAAATTCGTCCCCTAATGGTGTAAAATAGTGGTTGTAACTTTGTATGAAACTCCGTCAGTTTTAAAATAAGATTTGTGAAATTTCGTATTTGGCTCTTTGGTTTAAAATAATGAAATACTGGGGTAGGGCAGGGGTAAAATAGGGTTTTAAGTTTTGATCAAAGTCCGTTTGAAAGTTAGATCTTTAAATAAAGTATTTAGCTTTTTGGTTTGAAGTAAAGAAACACGTATTTCAGCGTTTTTGAAAAATCAACCAGGGTGAAATAGGGGGAGGGGGGGGGGTCTTTCACCAATAGAAAGCTACTTTGTAAGAAGATCATAGAGATGCCTACGAAAATTACAATAATGTAACCCAAGGTATCAAAAATTTGCCTATAAGTCATTATTTGTTTGAAAAATTAGGTTACTATAGAGATTCCTTTGTTGTCTATAGGTACCTAGACATGGGAGAAGTGTGAGCTGTAACATATAAATGCAAAAACATAGGATAGTTTTTATCGCGATAACGGACATCAACGCGGGCGGCGCCGCGGGCAAAAGATAGTTTTTTTTTTAAATATTATTTTATAATTATTCCGAATTAATAAATAGCCCGTGTTGTGATATCGAGCCGCGATCGCACGCGGACGCTGCATTGTAGTGCGCGCGGCTTCGTCTACTGTTACTACAGGGTGTACCTAATAGTTATGTGTGGATCCTACATACAGAAGACATTTAATATCGTTAAACATGGGGGTAGGTACCTTATGTATAAAAAAATGTCATTCATAATTTTAAAAACAGAACATTTCAATGGCCAATTAAGCTGTGTAATAAACACTTGTAGCGAATTTAAACAATTTATTTTGCCCTCAGGCCAGGTGGAGTGATGATTTACGCAAAACGGCTGGCAGGAGCTGGATGGGAGAAGCCGAGGATAGAACAAAGTGGCGTGCAATTGGTGAGGCCTATGTCCAGCAGTGGACTGCGATAAGCTGATGATGATGATGATTTTGCCATAATTGTATTTTAGAAACATAGAAAAAAATTCAAGTCCAAACCCAGGAATCGAACCCGAGACTTCCGTATTCCAAACCGGGGCCGGATTCGAACCATCTAACCGGGACTATGGTACTACACCTCAAATTCTTCTATCCTTTCTGTACGCGAGTCAGGCCCTCGCTTGCGCTAATACTAATCACGCTTACTTAAGTAAGTAGTTTGTATAGTTTCCCTTGCCTCGCTTTGCCCGCCAGCTTGCTCGCTCGCTCGCTAGCTTTCGGTGTGGGCTGTGCTTTATAGCCGGTCAATTGTAGACGACAAATAAGCTGTCCGGCTAATTTCGCACCATAATCCTGCCAAAAAGTGGCCAAGTTGGTGATGACGTCACCAAACCGGTCGTTGCAAGAAGGAAGGTACAAAATATCGGAAAATCATGTTCGATCGTGTGTAGGTACGCCCATGAACTACACCCCGTATGTTAGGTGCATCTACGAAGTCCGCCAGAAATAACCGCGCTCGGAGCGCATCAGAATTGAAGGTCTTTTCTAAACAATATTTATTCGCCTTTTCATTTTCTTCTTAACATAAGTCTAGATTTTGGCCGATTACTTATTTAAACTAGGTAATTTAGAAAAAATAATTGTAGAATGACTGACGCGCGCGACATTTGAGTGTTTATTGAGATTTTCCGTAGTATTAATATACTTTGATTGCTATCAAGTCAGAAGTCTCGCACTAGTCACATCATTTTGAAACTGTGAGACTTTGTCAGTTCATTTCATTTTTATCAATTCAATTTTTTTTTTTAAATGCTATCGACATCTTGGTATCGGTCAATATTTGCCTTGCAGTGCTCGTTTTGCACCTGATGATTTTTAACGCAATAAAATATAAAGGTAAAAACAAATGACATGCAATTTGTTTGTACCTGAGCATGCAATGGTAACAATTACACCTGAAGTTACGTAGGTAAGTAAAATGTACTGTGGCGCAGGTAGCCAGGGACACAGGGACTGACCGTGGTGCTGCCGGGAGCGCGCGCGCCGACGTCGCCGGCTGCCGGCGCCCGCCGCCGACCACGACCTGCGCCACAACAATGTTTAACGACAATATATATATATACACTAAGCAGCGAGAACAAAATATTGTCCTACGGTCTACTGTCAACACATTTAGAGCAGGTGTGCAGTAAAGAGCAGGTAGAGGTAGGAGGTACCTGGCGTCGTCGTGCGGCTGCCTGTTGGCGCAGAAGAAGTCCGGCGGCACGCGGTGCGCGCGCAGCAGCGCCGCCAGCTCGCCGCCCTCGTATGTCTGGTCGGGCAGCAGCATGCTACACCACGCGACGCCACTACGCACTACGCGCACGCGCAGGACCACTGTTCATATCATCGTTAGCGATAACTGTTAACACTCTCCTCCCACGCACATCCATTACGTTGTTTACAAAAACTCGCCGCGATCGAGAGTGGCGCACAGAACGAGTGCACTTACGCGCACGTCCACATCATAATCGGAGGCCGCGCGGCCCGGACTAATGAGGTATTGTGTCGCGGCGCGCGGCAAAACACGAAGGACGGCGCGTCATTACGCGCGATGAGTCGGCAGAACGCGCCGCGGCTGTCACAGAGCGTCGTCGAGTGCCGGTGCTGCGGCGGCCCGGCGCGGCTCGGGCGCGCTCCTGACCCACTCCGGCGCGGAGGGGCGGGCCGCCGCCGGAATGCCGCGCGCGTCGCTTTTTGCGAGGATTCGGCGAGTCGCGCACACACCCACCAGCTCCACCACCGACACGCTGACACACATCCACTATCAACTCGCTGCTAACTAAGTACTAACTGCGGGCCACGGGGCTGCTACACTAGACACTAGTTACTGATTGGAATTATTTCCCACTTGTTATCGTGATCTAAACCCCCTTAACACAGCGTTAGTTTAGCAAGAAAGCGTTGTAAAGATCAGTTTAATCATTTAGAAAGTAGGTCGGTACACATGACATCCTTTTTCCAACAAGTTGCACCGTAGGGAATAGCTAAACACTAAATAGGTAAACTGGGAAACGTGATTTTCGCGAAAAAATATGCTGTAATGAAAAATCGTTTATAGCATATTTTTTAGCTAACTACTCTCGGTTAATCGTTGTGTCATCATCATAATCGTATACAATGTACACAAACAAAGTAAGTAGGTAATCAATGTCACCGAAGTCGTCACTATATAAAGTAAACAAGCAATCGTGCGCAGACGCCATCAGCGCAATGCGCTGCTGCATCCGGCCGCGCCCCGCGGCTGTCACTGAACGAGATTGCTCTGTTCTAACGACAGCTTTATATCGCTCAATTTAACTTACCTATAAGAGCGCTTTAGTGGCGCAACGCTGCAGGAAACAACATAAGTAATTTTCCATGTGTTTCCCTAGTTGTTACACAATTAAGTAAGGACAAAATTGTTCAATCTGCTTCTAAGAATCTCATCATAATTAGGTACAACTCTTGTTTATTTAAAACCTCCTACGTATTAACTTTACAAATACAATAAATTTACTTTACAAATGCAAACAAAAAGCAATAAATTTTGTGATGCGAAATCGGGCGGTCCAGAAATCAGAAGACCCCAGTTCGAGTCCGAGTAACGATTTTAATTTTTGATTTTGATTTTTTGATTTGTGATTGATTATTTCATATTTTTTTATTATTATGTCAGTAAGATCGAAAAAACGTATTCTAATTTCATCAGTATGTAATACAATTTTCAAATGTTCACTTCTGCCGGTACTCTCGGAGTGCAACACGTTGTTTTTTTTTAAATATAAAACGTATTATTATGTACAAAAGTTCCGTTGCAGCAACATTTTTACCCGAGAAGTACACCCACGTTGCCGCCATTTTTACGACGATTGAAGACTTAAAACTAAAGAAATAGCGCCAAAAACAGGGCTTTCGAAAACTTCACTTCATAGGATTCGTCATGAACCTCTTCTCATTAATAAAATGAATACCAGGTGCCCAAACTTCTTTCGAGCTTGCAGCGAAAAGCGTGTTCTCAAGAAGCTTTAGAAGCGCATAGACGACACGGGGCGAGTTTTTTGGAGTCAATTGTTACGGGGGACGAAACCATGACTTCTAAGTTCGCACTGCGTATTGATTTGTGAGACCAGCTTGCTGTTTCAAAAGTTTGCACTGTGCTCGCCAGTGCAACAGTGTCTGTGTGTCAGTGGCAGCGTAGTGACTTCTTAATTTGCGTTGCATCTCTTTGCTTGTAGAGTAGCTTTAAAGGGGGGCACCAATTTGTGCAGTTACTTTCAAATTCACCATTAGCTCTCTGCTCGCGATGAATTGTAAATTTGGCGCTGAGTTTCCCTGCTCGTGCCGGGAAATATACGCTGCGCCTTTCTCCTCGTGCTCTGACTTTTGTAATCGCGTTGCGGCTGCAACTCATCCATTGGTTTCAAACTAAACGCTGCGCTTGTCAATTCTTGCAATAACTTTTACCTACGCACTACTTGTGCAGACTGCAGTGACTTCTAAGTTCAAGTAGTAGTGTACTCCTCTTGCTTGCGCACTAATTTTGATTTGATTGATTTGATTTGACATATAAGATTACGCTGGAGCCCATGTCGCTCAAATTCACGTGGCGCTCGTCAGCTTGCGCAATGTCGTCTAATTTTATTTTAGGCTCCTTTGCTCGCGCAGTGATATCTAAGGGAGAGAATAGCGGCGATATTATCGTCATGCCACCTATTTCTATACACTCTCTTTAAAGTTATCTCCACATGGGGATATTATTGTGGCATTACGACGAGTGCCTGAGTGCGAGAGAAACGTCATGGTATCTCGCCGCGCGCTCGCCGTGGAACGTGACGCTCTTGCAGCGAGTCGAGCGAGCGAGCGCAGTCGTCCCGCCTCGAAAACGTGACGATTCCGTCACCAATTGCAACGATACGCTGACGGAATAATCGCTTGTTCGTGAAGACTACCCGAGAATAGTGGAGCGGAATCGGTTGAAGACGATTTCTAAGGGCGCTGCCTCCCTGCCCGCACAGTGAAATACACTCTTGTACAAGGACTTTTAGATCACGCTGCGATTCCCAGCTCTCTCAATGACGTCTCTGCGCTCCGCCTCTCTGTTTGCGCAGTGATTTGTGAGACCACGTTGAGGCCCCCATCACGCAGTAACTTTTAAAATTGCGTTGCGCTCGCCAGCTTGACTCGCGCAGTGGCGTGATATGCTGCAGGCTGGCGGGCATAAATGTCACTTTTAAAATCTTCTTCTCTTCCGGACCGGACTCGGAGAAAATGTTATTATACAAAATAGGGGGTATCATTGTGACGTTGGGATAATGTACTTTTCACGTGTGGTACAGGACAGCGAGCAACTCGTTTGGTGTTCATGGGTAGTGAAGGTAGGTATGTGGTATATCAGTAACGTCTCCTATATAAAAAGTTTTCTTACAGATAGGTAGAACTCTGTGGCGCGGTGGGTTCTATTCCCTCACGGGACTCCACTTTGTGTAATCCACAAATTGTTGTTCCGAGTCTGGGTGCACTTTGTGTCCATGACTTGTTTGTTTGTAAAGTCCCCCGCGATACAGGGCCTGTTGCGGGAGACGGGAGACGTCTTTTAAAAAAGAAAAAATCTGTCTTGGTGTAAACACTGCATGTTGGATGTCTATAGTTGGATGGTACGCGCATCAGTACCTCAAGCACAGAACGTCGGGCTCTTTCTACAGTAATAAGACTTTTACTCGCACTACCCCAAACACTGATACAGTATCTGATTCAATTTTAAAGCTCGATACGTTTGAAGCAGTAGTTTAGTGTTGGCAACATTTCGTAAATATTTAAAAATAAAAACATTTTTTCTGACTTTACTAGCTAATTGTAGAGTATGAGCGCCCCAGTCTAATCCACTATCTACCATTACTTCCTGGTATTTAAGTGAGTGTACCCGTGAGAGATCTCTCTCTCACGGGTAAACTCACTCGTTCAAGAAATGCGGCTTGTAGTGCGATTGCATGGAAATATATGAAGTTTGAGCTCTAGCTTTTGGGGTGCGTCGGTAATGTGAGACTAACTGAAACTTAAGTACCTACATTGACTGATGATTACTAGATGCGATGAGAGTCAGGAGACTGTTCTCCAGCCACTCGGTGACCCTAGCGAGACCGTTTTCAGCCGCTTGTATAATGTTATGCACGTATTTTTATAGAACAAAAGGGCAATGTCATCAGTATACATGATTAAATCGACATTGGGCAGGAAAACATTATTTAAGCTATTCATTTACAATAATAATATTTATTTAAAAAAAACTTGAACACACAAAAAACATACAATGGCAGTAAATATACAATAACATCTTAGGACAACCCACACTCGGTCATCTGATCCCAAACTAGGCAGAGCCTGTACTATGGCAACCAGACAACTGATAAACATACTTAATATGTATATTATATATTTATAAATATATATTTATAATAACTAAATTACACCCAGACACAGAATAAACTATTGTGCTGCTCACACAAAGGTTTGTCCTGAGTGGGAACCGAACCCACAACCTGATGATATTAGAAAATATATTGAGCTATATTTTAAGTTACAAACAGTAGGTGAGCCTAATCAATCTAATATGTATAAAAATCCATATTAGATATATTTCGGGTTAACCGTACTTCATATTATATCCCATAGATATATTTACATTACATCCCATAGTAAAAAATCAACTTTAGATTCACTTGTGAAATTAAAAAAAATGTGTTGAAATGAAGAAAGTGTAGAAGATATATGTAGAATAAAATTCAAAGTTGAATTGAAAAATATAAACAAATGATTAATAACTGGAGCGTAGGTATACATACTGCAGTAGTTTAGACCTTTTATTTCTACAGTTAAACTCGGCACTTTCTACAAAAAAAAAACTTTTTTACAAAAAAATATCACCGACTTCTAAAATAAACACAAGGCAACTAAAAAGCAATAAATAATATACCTAGAATAACAAAAACAAATTAAACATTTTGAAGTTGGTGCCATGAAATAGTAGTCTTTATGTGTTATTCGGCACCAACTTCAAAATGTTTAATTTGTTTTTGTTATTCTAGGTATATTATTTATTGCTTTTTAGTTGCCTTGTGTTTATTTTAGAAGTCGGTGATATTTTTTTGTAAAAAAGTTTTTATTTCTCACTTTTTAGTGGGTTGGTTTGTAATTAACTTAAGTTACAATAGGCTTATGTCAACTGCTGAAATCCTTTTACAAAATATTGCTCACCCCGATGCAGGGCCGTTAATTGTTGAGGAGTTCACTATCAGCTCTATTACATTGTGGAATAGTAGTATAACAAGAATAAAGTGCTACTCAATACCATATTAAAGTAACTGAATCGCAAACTGTGAAATATTGAAAAATGACGAGCAGACCGCTCGTCATTTGTGATCTTCATCATCAGTTCCACTTCACCAACTGGTATTTTTTAAGAGTAAATGCACGAATCACTATGAAATATACCTAAATCACTATAGGTGTGCTTTTAGTATTTTAAGAGTTCCCTCGATTTCTCCAAGATCCCATCATCAGATCGTGATCTGATGACAATGGGACCAACTTGGAAGTATACCCTTTCAAACACAAAAACAATTTTTCAAATCGGTCCAGCCGTCTTTGCGTAATCGGTGAACAAACATACAAAAAAAAAAAAAAAAAAAAAAAAAACATGCAGACGAATTGAGAACCTCCTCCTTTTTGAAGTCGGTTGAAAATGGCGACCATGTCGAAAGTATGATATAAATATACATTGACACTTGTAGTGAACAGACATGCGGTTTAATATTAGCATTATTTATACATGTCTATTAAATCAGTGACCTAGATTAATAAACACTTGCAATTTATAGTGAATAAGTAAATATTTGTATGACAATCGAGTAAATCAAACTATGACTACTATAGAAAGTAGCCCTCGCAGCCCTTCCACCACACCTCAGTCTCAACAGAAGAAAGACGTCACCGTTGAAGCCTTGAGGACCAGCAATATCAAGCATTGGATGACATCAATTGAACAATGTCTGAATGAGGTATGTCAGATTGCTGCAGACGGAAAACTGAACTCAGAGCAAAAACTAAGGATCAATTCTGTGGGAAATGGAGTCGCTCAAATGGCTGTGCACTATCAATCACTAAAGGAAAAAGCAATTTTGGTTCATAATTCACTAGAAGCCTTGAAGGAAAACCAGGACCTACCTGAATGCCTTAAAAACTTCAAAAAATCTATCAGGGAGACTATGGAACAAAACTGCAATAAACCTGTGAGTCAAGACAAGCTGTCCTTTGCCGAAATGGTCAAGACCCGTAATAATAATATTTTGCGGCCTAAAAGTTTCAGCTCAATTGCAATAATAATAATAGTTGGTCGCAAACAGATTTAAAAAACCTACAGCGAATTATTAATACGAAGCACCGTAAACATCACCCAAAATCTTCAATAGAGACTCACACTACCACGCAAAGAGGAAGGAAGGGGATTAATAGACATACAAAACCTACACAACAAACTAATATCTACGCTAAGACAATACTTTCACACTAAATCGCACGATACATTGCTCCATAAACATATCACAGAAATTGGCAAAAAACTCACACCACTAAATCTACACGACAGACAACCACAATGAAAGCCTTACTACAACTGAGCTGAAAATCACTAGATGGGCCGAGAAGTCATTACATGGAAGGCACCGAACCGACCTGAGCCAAACTTACGTCGATAAAGAGAAGTCGAACGAATGGCTTACGGAAGGGGAACTGTTTCCAGAGACTGAAGGGTTTATGCTAGCAATTCAAGACCCGGTCATTACCACTAGAAATTATAAGAAATTTATATTAAAAGATCCTACTCAAACTTCTGACTTATGTAGACACTGTAACTCCGCTTCTGAAACCATACAACATAAAACCGGCGCCTGCAAATCACTCGTACAGTCCGACTACAAACACCGCCATGACCAAGTAGCTACAATAGTACACCAACATCTTGCACACCGGTACAAATTCATTGCTAAAAAGGCCCATATTATAATTCTTGAGAACAAAACGTGCAAAATTTATTGGGACTGAACTATTATAACCGAAAACGCTTAACCAAAGCATTGACATAATACACATGCCCACTCATACAATACATCTATTACAAAAAGCTATTATTCTTAATACTTGCCGCATCACTCGAAAGTTTCTCACATCATCATCTTCATCATCAACATATTCCATTTAACATGTCATGCTTGGCTTAGGCCCGCATGCCACGTAATTTGCCCCCAAAAAGGGAGTTTTAAAAAAATATATATAATAATAATAAAAATTATTTATTCACTTAGGAAGCAAAATACCAGCAATAATTACTTGCGAAAAGTCGATTCTACATTTACTTGTAACGCCTGTTCGCAAACAATAGGTAAAGCCCGAGAAAAGAACAGGCAGAAAAAACTCGTGGCCTCTTTTCAAATTGCCAATGTTTACAATGTTTCTCTGTTTATAAACTGTATATGCAGGTAAGGTGCTGCCACAGGGTGTCCACTGCAAATGTTCAAAAAAAATCCCTGACTTGTCCCTGACTTTCCCTGACCATTTTTTCAAATTTCCCTAACCAAGTATACTTCTTAGAAAAATTAAGAGAGCAAAAAACTTTTAACATGTTTGAGTGCAGGCTTCTTAAATGGTTATTCAGCAAATTAAAAAAAATCAAATATACCTGTCTTTTTGGAACTGAACTTTAAGACTTTTTTTTACAAATAATTGTAAGTTAACCAACAAAAACAAAACGTTTTTTTTTTGTGTGTTTTTTTAGGTCTACGGACTTGGACTTTTTTTTAGTTAAGACGCCATTCATTTATTACGCAAGATGATTTTGGGCAGTTTTTGACTCCCTTCCCCTACATTAGAAAAATAAGAATCGGCTGACCCTCCTCCCTATGTAACATTTATTACGTAAGAAACTGAAGGAAAATATGAATACACGGTTGTTTGGTTTGAATTCTTATTGATTTTTTTGAAACGTTTGGTTGGTATGTACTAGGTTAATTTTATTTTTTAATCCCCGACGCAAAACGAGTGAACCGATTTGGATGCGTTTTTTTTTATTTGAAAGCAGACTTAACCTCGAAACAAAAGACAGCTCCGGACCATCTGAAGTTAGAATATACACAGATGGATGGATCCAAAACCGCGATAGGCACGGGAGCAGTAGAGAGTTTATTTAGATGATCTCAATATTATGATATCCTACTGCTTTGGACAGAAGAAATACGATTTTATATGCATGGGCATAACCAAAGCGGCTCAAACAGTCGCAGCCAGAAATGCAAAAGATCTAAAAATAAAAATTGTAACCGACAGCGCTTCAGTGCTACAAGCGCTGTCAAACACCAGCATAAGCTCGACCTTTATTCATGAATGCCATGAATCACTTAAGGCCATTACCCAAGATAATGAAGTGACCCTGCAATGGATAAAGGGACATAGCAACTCAATTGGAAATGACGCGGCGGACGAGCTAACGAGACGGGGATCTAAAATGAACATCCACGGCCCCGAACCGATAATGCCCTTACCCCAAGCCCAGGCACGAATCTGGCTGCGTGAGAAAATAGAGGAAAACCAGCAACTGGAATACGGAAAAAACACCGGTTGCAGACAAACGAAAGAGGCGATTCCAACAGCGCCCAGAAAGTACGCTCGGAATCTAATCAGACTAAACAGGGACAAACTGCGAAAAGCAATAGGCATCCTGACAGGCCATTGTCCCCTCAACAAGCACCCTCACACTATCCGGATCATAGATAACCCACTGTGCAGAGGGTGCATGGAACTTGAGGAAACGCCCAAGCATGTAATCATGGAATGTACCAGTGTGGCCGAGCACAGGGCACAGTTCCTAAAACACCGTCATCCCTCCCTGAATCCTGCATCAACCTACGGGGAATGCTGGGCTTCTGGGAGTGTTTGGGCTGGCTGGAGTGAAAAGAGCTGACACATTACAACGTACGCACAATGGCCCAATCAAGAGGCTAAGTGCGACATTGCGGCCCCGTTAAAACAAACAAACAAACAACCCCTGACGCAAAAGGAGAGGTGTTATAAGTTTAACGTGTGTCTGTCTGGGCAACTGTAACTCTTAAACCAATGGACCGACTAAACATGGTTTTTTTGTTAGAAAGCGGATATGGCCGAGATGGTTCTTAGCCATAATTTACGAATATCTCTCGAGGCGTTTAAAGATCATCAGCTTATATCTTGCTTTACAAGGAGGTCTTGTCAACTTTTACGGGTCCGATTGAATTAAAATTTGGTGTACCTACTGTCACTTCGTTGGAATTTCCAAAACATGGCAAACTTTAACTTATTTTTAGTCTGCGATATACTCAACTCATATCATACTCTACAGCAGATATATCGTATTTGTTTTTAGGGTTCCGTAGCCAAAATGGCAGAAAACCCTTACAGTTTCGTCATGCCCGTCTGTCTGTCTGTCCGTCCGTATGTCACAGGCATTTTACTCAGAGACTTCTCAAGCTCAATAATAAAATAAATATTTTCACTCCATACATATAACAGAAGCTGAAAAATTTTTTTTTTCAGCTAACATCATTGTGTTGCACATTGAGTACCTAAATATTTTTGGAAATAATTGCTCCGAAAGTTGCATAAATTGTGTGTGTGTGTGTCCCTTAACTTTTGAGCCGTGTGACAAAAAATATGAAAAAAAATCAGCTTAACAAATACTTTAAACTTAAATTATTTCGAACATGATTAGATATACCGTCATTGAGTTATAGCCGAAAAACTGCTTTTCTCAACAAAAGGGCGTAAGTGCCATGAGCATACGCTCTTCTGCTGATGCAATTATTTAAGGACCCCTACACTGAGCATGGTCCGAGATTTTCTAAACATAGAAACCGTGAAAAAAAAAACTTCAGCTTCTGTTACATGTATGGGGATATTATTATAAAAATGTTTATTATTGTTATTTAACTATTAAACTAAGTAGCAGCTACTACAAGACACCTTTTCACCAAATTTCACAATTTCAAGATTCATCAAGTAGTCTTTGAGTAAAATACATACGGACGGACAGACAACAGGTGGACATGACAAAACTATAAGGGTACCGTTTTTGCCATTTTGGCTACGGAATCCTAAAAGTTTTTTGTCGAAAATAAAAAACTTTTTAACGGATTGCATTTAAAACAAAAAAGTTTTTTTTTAATTATTATCGATATTTTCGTTAAAAAGCTAAGTTGGTGGATTTCTTATGTCCTAAAAAAACGCAAATAAAATTAAGTTCAGATACAAAAACTGCTACTATTGGTTTTTTATTTTGAAATTGACTGTACAACCATTTTTTTTAAGTTGCAGCCTGTTGAAAATCACCCAAGAGAATAGAAACATTTCAATTAATTTTACAAAAAAACAAAATACATATTAAAGAAAACCTAATAAAACTAAAAAGGAGTAATTTAATTGTGACAAAAAAAGATGCTCCAACAGTTAGAGATATTGTCATTCATGAATAAATAATATTTCTCATTTTACAATCACTGGAAAATGTTGTGTTAAGTTCCTCATTTTTCCCTGACTTTCAAGGTTGCTCCCCGATTTCACGACTTTCCCTGACCACCTTGAGCTTCCCTGACTTTCCCTGACTTTCCAGAATGTGGACACCCTGTAGCCACCATTATATTATACACCATATTAGAGGACTGATGCAAAAAAGAGGTCAATAATATTAGAAGAGTACACGAGATTGAATACATCAGCCTCAATGGGCACAACATAGTAGGAGCATCCACAATATATCCAAAAGATCCAGTGACGACACAAAATCTCTAGTCCAAAACATTATTTGCCCAGAGCAACTAAAATTGCATGTAAGAGGACTACGTAGGACGAAGAACGGTGGTGTAATTATCAGCACTGAGACAAAGGACGATGTAGAGAAACTTCGAAAGTGGACCCAGCTAACCTGTTCTGGACTGAAGGTGGAAGAGCCGCATGAAAGAAGACTTAGAATCATAGTCATCGGAGTTCCAGTTACTCTACGGGACCAGGAAATATTTGACCGCATATTTGAACAAAACCTAACTGACAAGATGCCAAACTTAACGCGTGAATCGTACATGTCCTCTGTAAAGTTGAGTCATAAATCGGGAAGAAAAGACGCACCAACATGCAACTTTGTACTGGAAGTGTCGGCTAGCATAAGAATGGTCTTTTTTGGGACTTTACGTTGGTGACCAGATGCTTCAAATGCCAACAATATGGACACGCAGCTCGAACTTGTCGCGAAGCAACATGCACGTGCGGACAGTGCGGTGAACTAGGTCACCAGGTAAATGAGTGCCCTAAGAAAAATGACTCGCCAAAATGTGCAACTTGCGTACGCTTCAAAAAACCAATCGATCACAAAACAGGTGACTCAGAATGTCCAGCGAAAAAGATTGCTGAATCTAGATATGTAAATAGCATAGACTATAATGAGGACACCTTAAAGCGTCATAATATGACACAAAGTTAACATAATAAATTAAAAATTATAACATAGGTTCTAATAGTATACTACAAGTGCCCATAACGCCTGTGGCACAGGTTTACCCTAGTACAGGCACCCTGTTATAATCCCTATATTACACATTTTTATGAAATAACTAGGTATATACCTACATTTGTAATTATTAAAATATATGTTCTATCAGTTGTCTGGTTGTCATAGTACAGGCTCTGCCTAGTTTGGGATCAGATGACCGTGTGTGTTGCCTGTGTTGGCCTAAGATATTATTATTAGATGTTATTGTATCTGTTGAATTTGATGTATATGTTTTTGTTAATCTTTTTTCGTAATAAAATGTATTATTATTATTATTATTAAAAAAAAAATAAGTAACTTTCGGTTTATTTCTAGAATCTGCCTTAAAAATCCAAATTCCATTTTTATTTATTAAGCACAAAAATACAACAACTTTTACCGCCACTAACTAAACAAGTCGTGGATACATTTGTGACGTCACTAGGCGCTGATTGGTGTTTTAAAATACCTTCCGTTTTAAGTTAGGTACTTTATATTAAATCGCAATTATTATTGAAAAATTATATTAAATTAAATAAAACGTTACAATGGCTTTTCTTTTATGCTCTTTTCATATTTTAATCATAAAATATTTGCATCTCTTCCCTATTGTTTTTGAGATATTCTTAACGGATACTTATACATAAGTACCTACCTATATTTTTAAAAACATACATATATATACTAGGGTGACCATAATATAAACACTAGATATTTTTTGAGAAGGCACAATAGATAACATTTATACAATTTCAACATCATATACATAGGCATTTACGACATCTTTAGCAAAATGTGATACTTACTTGGTGTACCTAAAGGGCGGCAAATATTATTTTGCCCGGAGGGGCTAAATCGCTGGATCCACTCCTCAATCGTCTTACGTAATACCTAAATGAATGGCTCCTATTCTACTACGACTATGTATGTTTGTAAGAGGTGTAAAACTACATATAACCTCAACAAAAACTTGCGTATAAATGTGTAAAGGCGAAGCAAACTTTCGATTGGTTGTTTAATTACAATTACATTGTCGATGGTTGTATGAGTCGTGATATAAATAGATCACATTCATGTGAGGCAGTGAGGCGACACCGGGCAGGTTGCGGTCGCGGGGACGTATCGTGTGTCCCCGCGACCACCGCGCTCTTGTCGCTGTCACCCTCACCTCCGGTCGATGAGATTATCAAGTGCTTCGTGTGCCTACTGCCTACCTAATTCTGTCTGATTAGTTAGTTATGCTAAAAGGAAAGAAGTGCCGAATCTTCTACAACAGCGATTGATCTTTTGACTCCCAACTCGTACAACAGTGAGGCGCGATGTGTGGCTGTTGGCTATACTTAGTGTTATTAACAAGCTAACTCGGCATGTCGTGTGGCGAGATCTCACGAGAAGCGGCCGAGTGCGTGAGACCGCGCTCACGTGTTGCGCCGGTCAGAGGTGACCGGCGCGTCGCCGCAATTACGGGGGCGGAGCGGCGCACGCGCTCGCACGACGCATGCGCGCCGCTTATTGTGAAATGAATCGTGACGCGGTGATTTATTCGCAGCGTTTGCGCCGCTCCGCTCCCACAGTCGGCCCACGTTCTGCGCCCGCGTCTCAGCGCGCCGGCGCCGGTAATGAGAACCCTTAACTTTTTTCACGGATTTATAACAATTGTACGAGGTTTGACGCTTGGTCGCCTGCTGACTACTTAAGACTACTAAAATCTTATGTAGGTAATATATTTATCATATCTAAAGACTTTTTTTAATCTTGCATATTGTACAGTCAACGGGAAAAAAAGATTATCAAGAACGGAATGTCAAACTATTGAATGATATTTGTGACAAATCTAGCTGACAATGATTCTAAAGTAAATAAATGATAGAATACATTAATATAATTTACTCCCCTAAGAGTTGATTTTATTAAAACACTGAAACAAGAGTGAGTGAAGTGTTATTTTTTATTGGCAACCAAAAAGTCATATACAAAATTTTACAGATCTAACTTCAACTGTCAGTTTCATACAAAGTTGCACTCACTATGTTACCCTTACGGGACGAATTTCCAAAAATCCTTACTTAGTGGAAAAAACAATGATTCACATAAGACTTCAATTATTGTATACCTATGTATGTATTTAGAAATATATTATGTATGTTTATCGGCTGTTTGGTTTCCATAGTAAAAGCTCTGCTTAGTTTGGGATCAGATAGCGTTGTGTGAGTTGTCCCAAGATATTATTATAATTATTGTGGTCGAAAATATGGAACATCCGATAGCAACAAGTACGAGTGACAAAGTGTCGGGAGAGCGGCGAGTGACGTCACGCGGGCTAGCCGCGCGTCTAGACGCGCCCAACGAAATATCTAAATATTGTGGAAACAAAAACAGCTTATAAAGTTTCAAAACTTGATGATCAAAAACGTTTGTTCCAAGATCCCAGGCATGCCAGACATATTTTATTTTCTGACAGATAAAATGTAGGGCTCCGGTAGTGTATATATATTATTATTACACTCAATGCTATAATATAGCATAACAGCTAAGTTGTATAGACGGACCATTTTCAGGCACCACCTGAGAAAGGTAAGAAAAAACCGGACAAGAGCATGTCGGATCATGCTGTGTAGGGTTCCGGAGCCGTAGCCGTATAAAAAAAATCCAATTTGAATAATTGCACCAGTAGAAGAGCGTATGTTCATGGCACTTACGCCCTTTTGTTAAGGAACGCAGTTTTTCGGCAATAACTCAATGGCGGTACATCCGATCATTTTTGAAATAATTTTAATTTTAAGTACCTATTTGTTAGTATGCGCTACCTTCTCGACTTTTTTCATATGGATTGAATTATGTGCCACACGTTGATGAATGCTGTTACATGGATGGAATGCCACCCCTTAAAATATTTATTTTTATTATTTAGCTATCAAACTAAGTAGCGGCTACTACAAGTCTGGGTGTCCAATTGCCTAGAGTGGCGGCGTTGGCGATGTCCGCGATCGTTGACGGCTTCACGCAATTTTATTGACGTTACGAAAGAAAAACATATCTTAGTTTTAAAAATCTTAATGTTATAGTGCGTTCATTATTATGTGTGCTTTGATGTCAAAATTGGCCACTGATTGTCAAGTAGATAAGGGAAATGCGATCCAGCTTTCGACATTATGCCAATATTATAGGAAATTACATTTTTCATTTTATAATCGGCATAATGAAACAACAATGTTATAATTGTCAATTGCGGGCATATCGGAAAAAATATATTAGTAGGATACCAAAAAACCGGTTAAGAGCATATCTGACCATGCTCAGTGTATGGCTCCATTGCCGTTACTACAAATAAATGCATATGAAAAACAGGATGTGAAAAGTGCATGTCTTCTTTTATCTTACTTTCGAACCGATTATTTCCCAAAAAATCACTTAATAATAAAAGGTGAGTTTTTAAAAGACTTGTCGAATGATATACACACCACGTGTTGATGTTGAATGAAAAAATTGTGCTACGCTTATTATTTTTTTTTTTTAATGTTTATATTCAACCGCAACCGTCCACAACTTCTCCCCGGCCCTAAGGCCGGTATTGACAGGAAAAATGAAAAAAAAAACAAATATGACCAGAATATGAGCCATATTCTGGGCATTTTTCGTTTGACACTCACAAAGCCGGCGGCCATGCCGAATGTCACAACCTAATGTCCATAAGTATACAGATAATTTCATCTGCTTAAGAATATAAACGTTATTAAAAAAAATTGTACAAATTAAAGTTTCAAGTACCTGGAAAATCGCTGATGAATCACGCAAAATAGTTTATTTACTAAACTATCTACAATTCTACATCATAGATAATAATAATTCACTAGGCAAGTCAAAATTTATTTTTAAAGATTTTGCTAGAAACCGGTTTATTTTTTAGTTTATTAATTCACATTTTTTCGATTCCCACAGATGTAGATCAGTGAGGCGACCGCGAGCGCGACGTGCGCGCGTTGTAGCGGCGCAGAGTGCAGGCCGCGACGGACGCGCGCGCTCCGGCCGGCAGTCGGCCGCGCACTGCGCGAGCGACCGCTGCTCTGCACACGCGCGCCCGCACAGCTACATGTTTTGATCGTTCGTGTGTGTAACACGATCGAAACATGGCGAACATAAATATCGATCATGGAACATTTGGTTCGTACGTGTGGATATAAATTAGCAAAGCGAACACGAACATAGTTCTACTTGTGTTCGCGCGCAACCCCTCAGTCAGTACCAGTAGTAAGTAGTCGATAAACAAAGACAATGTCGTATTGAATTTCATCGAACACCGTCCGCGCAGGGAGCCTAGACAAAGTCACATTTGAACACAGTGTTTAAGTGTTCGTTAGTAGTACGCACGTGCGAACAAAGTTTTCGATGTTCGTGTTCACCATATTTTGTTCGTTCGTGAGTACACGGTATACCCTAGCTAGAACGTGTTCCGCGTGCTGGCGCGGGGATCTACAAATAAAACAACTATATAAAAAATAATGCACTTTTAATCACAGGGCGCAGGCTCCTCATTAGTAACAAAATAAATACCACAACAACCATACACTGGCACTATACCTACCGCGGCAGACGACCGTCGTCTGCCGCGTACTTACATCTACTTTTACACAGATTATAACATATACACCAAATTTTTGGAAGTGTGATCACCTTTATAGATAAACTATAACTATTCGTCGCCGACACCGCTAGCCGGCGGGCTAACGAAGTCTTCTACTAACGTCTCTGACCGCACATCATCGGCTACACACAGCTTCGTCAAGTTACATCGGCAACCGGTGCGAGTCGCGATCATACGCTACAAGTTACAAAAATGAGTGAAGGGTGACTTTAAGTCAGTACTTAGAGTACGGCGAGCACGGTACCCGCGGTAGCGTGCGCGCGTACACTCGAGGCGTACCGTGTACGTCACGGAATGTCGCGTATCACAAGGAGCGAGCCGGGCTCGACAACTAACACAGGCAGAACAATAAATAGGCGCGTATGTACAGAGCTAGTCTATCGGCGGCGCTTGCGGCGGCGCCGGCGCGCGCGCTAGTGCGGCGACTGCAGCGCCGACGGCGCCGGCAGCGCCGATGGCGCCTGCAGCGCCGACAGGTGCGCCGCGATGGCGCTCGCCGCCTCGCCCGCCAGGATGGAGCGGTGCGTGCCCGCCAGCTGGCGCGTGCTCAGCGCGCCCGCGCACACGTCGCGCAGCCCGTAGTCCTCGCCCAGCGTCACGTAGTTGTCGCGCGCCGTGAACAGCGTCACGGGCGCGCGCAGGCGGCCCGCCGGCCGGTACGAGTCCGCCACCACCAGCTTGCGGTAGAAGGAGCCGGCCGCGGCCGCCAGCGCCTCGGCGCCGTGCGCGCCCGCCGCCGCGCCCACCAGCGCCGTCGTGCGCGCCAGCCGCGCCTCCCAGCCCTCCAGCCGCTCCAGCTCCGCCGACACCTGCGGGGGGGGGGACGGTCACTTCGAGTCGGGGGCTGCGACGCGACGAGCGAGACGGCGACCACTCACCTTGGCGGGGTCCAGCTCCTTGAAGAGCTGCACGAAGTACGCGAGCGCGTCGGCCTCGTCGGCCTGCGGCGAGCGCACGGCCCGCTTCTTCTTGCCGCGCGTGGTGTGCGTGGCGACGTACGCGGGCGAGCCGTCCACCAGCACCAGGCGCGTGTCGCAGCCCGCCTTCTCCAGCTGCAGCGCCATCTCGAACGCGACGCCGGCGCCGAACGAGTAGCCCAGCAGCGTGTAGGGCGGCTGCGGCTGCAGCGCGCGCACGTGCGTCACGTAGAAGCGCGCCAGGGCCGCCATGTCGTCGAGCGGCGCGGCCGCCGTGCACTGCAGCCCGTACACCGGCGCGCGCACGCCGGCCGCCACGCCGCGCAGCAGCTCCACCACGCCCTCGATGGGGTGCACCTGCAACGACACCGATCACTCATCGCGCTCTCGCTCTCACTGTTCACACCGGGCACCGTCGCCGAGACTAGAATACTGACCATGAAGACGGGTCTCACGTCGGCGTCGCTCTTGGCGGCGCTGGGCAGCTTGACGACGACCTGCTTGGGCATGAGCTCGCCGAGCGCGGCGAACTGCACCAGGTCGGCGGGCGCGGGCGGCGCGTCGCCGCTCGGCGCCTCGCCGCCCGCCGCGGCGTCGTCGCCGCCGGCCATGGCGCGCAGCTTCGCGAACGTCAGCGTCCTGATCTCTCCCACCCCGAGCACGACGTCGTACCCGCGCTCCAGCGTCTGCTTGATCTCCGCTCCCATCAACGAGTCCATCCCGAGCTCCGCGAGGTTAGCGGAGTCCGACACCTTGCTGGGATCCTTGACGCCTGCGGAAGGGACGCGTCGCGGATGAGTCGGGCGCAGTGCGAGCGGGCGGGCGCTCGGCGCGGCACTCACCCAGGATGTTGGCGACGGCGTGCAGCAGGTCGGCGCTGGGCGCGGCGGCCGCGCGCCGCTTGTCGGCCAGCACCATGCTGGCGGCCACGGCATGCGGCAGCGCCAGCAGCGCGCCCAGCGCCTCGAGGCACGACGCGATGCGCTGCGGCACGGTGCCGCCCACCACGGTCTCGTCGCCGCCCATCGTCTCCACGATCAGGCCCACCTCGCCTGCGACGACACAACGCGTACGTTTCCATTTAATTCGTCTATTATAAACGATTTTTCAACAAGAACTTTGTTTTTCAATTTCGGAACGACGCGACAGTTTAGACATTTAAATTTTAAGTATCGATTTGGCGATGACAATAATTTTCGAGCGAATTAAATTAATTGCAACAGCAATTGGTTAATTTTCGCTTGAAAATTATATAAAAATAATAAAAATCCATTATGAAAATAGTGAAATTGTAAAGATTACATTTCGCGATATTTTCGGTCAACATAATAAATTTGGTACATCAATTTGATAATGTGCCAATGGTAATAATAAATAAAAGCGTGTTCGGCCTCGTCGTTTAAGTGCAGCCGTTTATGCAGCCTTGAGCCACAGTGTTGAAGAAGATCCGAATTTGGAACTCGTCAATAAATTAAACTATCGATTCAATTCAAATTTGGATGATATTAAAATCACTGGCATGTGGTTTCAACCAGACAGTGCTGCAAGTAACACAGCCACCGAAACAATAAATTCATTGCTAACCTAATTTCAGGATCGCACAATTTCACGAAATTCAGCTGCTAAATGCCCCTTCATGTGATTATTTTTTGTGAGGCCATGGTAAAGACAGAGTCCGTACAGAGACGGACAGCCGCTGTTTTGCCAAGGGTGATTGATTATTTTAACGAAAGAATCGACATTTGTAAGAGTGGTCGTCATATAACTTTTCGTTTATAATTGATAAACCATACTCTTTCTAATACAATAAAAATTGGAATCATTTTCAGCTAAGTAAATTCTTTGTTTAAAAAAACTCTCGTCCTCTACATAATAATTTCATTAATTTAAAATTTCCAAATCTAAAACAGTTTTCACAGATCGAGGAGTCAGAGAGGATCGACTGATTCCTATTTTTTTCTTACATTTACATTTCGTGTTACGTAATAAATGGATGGCACCTTTCGTCGTTTTTTTTTAATCTGGACTCTTGGGATTCAATTATTTGACCTTCTAATAAAAATCTTATTCTATCTAATTATTAAATAACCGACTAAAATCTGTCTTCTCGACATTCAGCAATTGGTGGGAAATTATAATGCGGCCTTGCACGGTATATGTCCACTGACACATCCGTTTTATTATAGCATCGTAGCTATTAGTAGTAGCCCAAGTAGATCTTGTGTTATTTTCCTCTTAAGCCTTAACGCGTCAACCTTGCCTTCTTGGCAAGGTTGACGCGTTAAGGCGCGTAATGTTTATTAAATGCATTGCTAGTGTGTTCGGGTGCCACAACAGCCTTGTTTTGTATGCGTCCACTTTTTCTTTAACTTCCTGTTTGTCTTAACTGTTTCAATTGAGATCATGGTGCAATCTGTCATTGGTTATGTACCAAGGTGCGTCTGCAATCATACGTAACATTTTCGATTGCAGGATCTCGATATTTGAATTTGCGGACGAGCCACATAGCTGTCCATAAGTCCAGACTGACTTTATTATACGTTTGTAAAGCAACAGTTTGTTTTCGAGAGAAAGTTGGGATTTTCTGTTAATCATCCAGTACATCTTGCGAACGTGCTGTCCCATCGCCAAGCGCTTAGTGAAAATGTGTTTTCTCCATGTTAGCCGTGTATCGAGATATATTCCTAGGTATTTAGCTTCATCTGCTTGTGGGACTTGGACTCAATTTAAGGTTACTGGTGGCTGGTTACATGTGGCTCTACGAGTAGTGAAAGTCACTTGAATGGAGATATCATTAAGACAAAATTTGAGCTTTTGGGATGCTATTTCTGGGGATGTGTTTGTGGATAATATAGCGGTGTCGTCGGCAAATGTACATGTAATGACACCTTCTGTAGTAGGTAGGTCTGCAGTGTATAGTAGATATAGAATAGGGCCCATGCTACTGCCCTGTGGCACACCGGCTCATATTGCACGTAGTGGCGTTACCTCTTAAGGCAAGAGACACTTTTTCGTAAAATAGGGGTATTTTACGAAAAAGTGTCTCTTGCCTTAGCTAGAGAGAAGATTTCTTTAGCAGATAGTAATTTATGGGTAGAACTTTAAAAAAAACTTAAACTTTGTTGAACTATTGGTTTGAGTCTACTTAGGATTAGGATCTCCATATTTTTTTACGAGATTGGTAATAGGCTGATTGGCCGATAAGATTTAACGTTCTCTGCGCTTTTACCTGGTTTAGCAACCATTATAATCTGCGCTACTTTCCACTGTCTAGGTACCATGGTTCTTCTCAATATTGAGTTAAAAATGTACGTCAAGAACAGTATCCCTTCGTCGGGCAATTCTCTTAGAATTTTTGCCGTAATTAAGTCATAGCCTGGAGCTTTGTATTGGTCTAGTTTTAATATTGCTTTTCAAACCTCTTCTTTAGTGATTTTATTTATTGGGAGATCCAATTGATGAATTTGACATAAGAAGCTGGTCACTTTTTCTGTCTGAGTGGATCCCTGGTCCGGATTAGGTGTGAACACGTCAAATAAGTGTTGAACAAATGATTGTGCCTTATCAGCTGCCTATCAAGCCTTGCGTTTCTTTGCTAGCAGTTCTCTAATTTTCTGAGGATAACAATGTTGATAGGAGGCTATTTCCATGGCTTCAGGAGTAGCACACCATGCGGATTGTTGGACACATCGATTGAAATGTTCCACAGTTTCCTCAACGTCGTCGTATGATTTAAGTGAGGGGCTCATATTTTGTGATGTGGCAATGTTCTCCCGAAATTGTACCCAATTCGTTTTTCGGGTAGTCAGCCGACATGGCTTTGTGGTTCGTGTTATGTTCCTCTTCAGCAATATTTCGACAGGCGAATGGTCAGATGAAAGGTCGTGCCTTGATTTATAAGTATCTGCTATTTCTTTTACAACACAGCAGTCCATTAAGTCAGGATTTTTTTCACATCCGTTAGCCAGTATGTCGGTTCACCAGATGATATGACACTTAGGTTTAGATTGTTTGATTGATTGATGTGTATTTTTGGGTAGCATTAAGTCAATAATGTTATCTAAATCAAGCTTAAATTTTTTGCAATCAGAGTCTGGTTATTTTCTGTCAACATTATACTTTGACTTAGAGTTAATGTTTTTGACAAATGATCTGAGTTCATATGAAACCCTTCTTTAATCTGTAAAAATTCAGGTGATAGATTTCTGTATACAAAAATTTCAATCACATCTGGGATGTTTTGAGTATCAGTGGCTCAATAGGTGGGTTTTTTCTGTTGATATAACATTGTATTTTGTTTGTCTCACTGGACAAAGTAATTCCTTTCTTTTGGTTGAGGTCAGTCTTGATCTCCATTGGGTATTCTTGGCATTAAAGTTGCCCCCTAATATGAATTGGTCGCCAAGGTTTGACAAGAGGATTTTATATTGCTTTGATTTAAGAGCATGCTATGGTGTATAGTGCAGCACACCCACAATTTCACATGTGTGTTCTACAGGATGGTAAATATTCTCTTTTATGATTTCCGTAATCGGCTACCCCCTCGTGCAGTATGAGCCGGGTGCAATGCATGATAAGTTTTAAAACCTTCAATATTACTGTGTGATTCCGATATGAGAGACACATCAATTTTGTTCCATATGCTTGCAGGACTGCCTGAAGTTCATGTTGATGCTGTAGGAGTCCATTTGAATTCCATACCAAAATTTTCAGTGATTCAGGCATTTTCATTCTGATTAGCTAGCTATAGCTAATCAGAATGAAAATGCCTGAATCACTAAAAACTGTTTGGTGCTACATTCTAGTTGTTTTAGCCTATTATCAAATGATATTAGGAGGCTAAGAATTTTATTAATATTTTAATCAGTGTTTGATTTATGCCAAACTACTTGGCAATATATGATTAGGTATAAATGAGACAAAAGATGTAGTATAGTCTGGTTATAATTATCTAAAGGTGCATCTTATATACTAACGACTTCGTGTTGATAACAGATAGTGGAAACATTTAATAGATACTGAACGTGCGATAAGGAACATAAGATTGTGATGTAGATTGTAGATACAGCACAAAGATATTGTACTGTAACAGTACACCCCCCTTTAAAAAAAAAAAAAATATGGTAATAGTGTTTACAATATAAATTTGACCTAGACCTTACTAGTTATTTGCTGATGTATATAAATAATAATGCTATTGTACGCGGTGGAATTTGATGACGCCTGTTGTGGTGTGATTTGCTGACGTCTGTAATTTTGACTTAGCTGTTGCACGAGTGTTTATTATTTTTTTCCGTTAAACTCTTCATTCTTCTGTCCAGTGTTTTCATTATGCCGTAAATTAGGATCACGCCGATTGTTAAAATAATCTGTCCCATTGCAACATTTCTTGTCCACCGTAAGTCCTCCTGGATCAGGTTACGGAGTTGGTCCGCTTCGTTTTGATTGAGGCAATTGTCCGTATTGTATGTTATCTGGTCCTTAGAACTTTGATTTCCCATTTTAGATGTCTTGTTGTTACGAGTAGTTGTGAATTAATGGTATATGTTAAGATCTATGTTAATATATATACGAATAGCTTGCTTATATCAGCGATTTTTTATAGACGTACTACTGGCTTTACTTTACGTCCCGATCGTGTAGTGTACGTGTGTGAATGCCTGTCGCAATCCTTTGAATCTGGCACGTAGTTTGATTCGTCATTGATCATGAAAGCTGGTTTCAATCTATCAATTGATATCACTGTCTCTTTATCCCTAATTCTAATGCAAAATGTTTTATCTGTTTTACTAATTACTGGGTAGGGTCCTTCATACGGCGGTGTCAGGGCTTTCTTAATTCTATCACACCGAACAAATACGTGTGAGCATTCTTTGAGTTCGGGGTGCACAAATATAGCTTGATTGTGTTTTTTTCTTTTCGGAATTGATGTCATTTGTGTGATGTCCTTTTGAATTTGTTTTACAAACTCTTCGTACGTTGATAACTGTGCTGCTGATGACTCAAAAAATCCTCCAGGGAGTCGTATTGGCGTTCCATATGTCATCTCTGCTGAACTATAACCTGTGTCTTCTCGCAAGCTACTCCGCAACCCGAGTAAAACTGTTGGAATTTCTTTTAACCAATTTTCGTTGGATTCTCTTGTCATTAACGCCGCCTTTAAAGTTCTATGAAATCTCTCTATCATTCCATTGGATTGTGGATGATAAGGTGTTGTCCTAATTTTATGTATTCCCAAAAATTGTGAGAGTGACTCAAATATTCTTGATTCAAACTGTCGGCCTTGATCCGTAGTAATGCGCAATGGACATCCAAAACGAGTAATCCATCCCTCGAAAAGTGTCTTGGCTACTGTTTCTGCAGTTATATCTTCTACCGGAAATATTTCGGGCCATGACGTACAACGATCTATGATTGTGATTAAATATCTCTTCCCTTGTGAAATCGGAAGTGGTCCGACGATGTCAATATGTAAATGTTCAAAACGTTGCGCTGTCATAAATGTACCAGGAGGTGATATCGTATGTCGTTGTATTTTTGATTTTTGGCAGGCTATACATGATCTACACCAGTTATTGATATCTTTGTTCATATACGGCCATAAATACCTTTGGGTTATCATTTTTCTCGTAGTTCTTTTTCCTGGATGGCTCATACCATGAATGGTATCGAAAATTTGTTTGCGAAAATGCTTTGGTAAGTAGGGGCGGCTTTTTCCAGTAGAGGTGTCGCAGGTGATGTTTATTGTGGAACCCGGAAGCGTAATGTTTTTGAATTTTAATCTTTTATTGTCATGTAATTTACTTAGTTCATTATCTGTTGATTGACATTTTTCCAATTCAGCGTAATCGATAGGTGATGGCACGTATATTTCCTCTATTCGAGATAAGGCATCGGCGGTAATATTGTCACGTCCGCTTATGTGTTGAATGTTGGTACTGTATTGTGAAATGAAATCTAACTGCCGGACCCGTCGCGGTGTATCGTTTGATGATGGTTTTTGGGAGAATGCGTATGTCAAAGGTCGGTGATCCGTAAATATTGTAAATTCTCTTCCCTCGATTAATCTGTGAAAATGTTTGACGGCCATGTATATTCCTAACAGCTCTCTGTCAAACGTAGAATATTTTTGTTGAGTTTCGCTCAATTTTTGTGAAAAAAATCCTAATGGTTCCCAATTGCGTCCGGATTTTTGTTGTAAAACTCCACCAACGCAAGTAGCACTAGCGTCGGTCATGAGCGCTAGTGATGCGTTGCGGGAAGGATGCGCTGTTAACACTGCGTTTTTCATGCTTTCCTTGCATTTTTCGTAAGCTTTGTCTGCTTCCGTTGTCCAAGGAACAGGTGAATTATCGTTCTTTTTTGAACCATGTAGATATTCGTTTAAAATTCTTTGATTTTCCGCTGCGCATGGAATATTACTTCTGTAGAAATTGACCATGCCCAAAAATCTTCTTAATTCTTGAATTGTTTTCGGTTTGGGAAATTCCATGATTGCTTTGTAATTTTCTTCGGTAGGGAGTATTCCTTGGCTCGTTATATGATAACCTAAGAAATCTATTTCCCTTCTGAGAAATTCGCATTTTTCGAGATTAATGGTTATTCCATTCTCGTGTAAACGTTTGAAAACCGTTTCTAAATGCTGATAATGCAAATCTTCGTTGTCCGATGCAATGAGACAGTCGTCTACAAATATAAATACGTAGTTTAAATCTCTAAATAAGGAATCCATGAATCGTTGAAATGTTTGTGCCGCATTGCGTAATCCGAAAGGCATTCTTAAGTACTCAAAAAGTCCAAAAGGTGTGATGATGGCTGTTTTTTCTATATCTTTAACAGGAATACAATGGTATGCTTTACGTATATCTATCTTGCTTAGTATCTTCTTATTTTCTAATATGTATGTAAAGTCAGTTAATCTTGGTAGTGGGTATTTGTCCGGTACTGTCGTGCTATTGAGCATTCGATAGTCTCCGCATGGTCTCCATTCGCCATTTTTCTTTTTTACCATATGTAATGGGCTTGCCCATGGGCTATCTGACGGTCGGCAAATTCCGAGTTCTATCATATTTTGAAATTCCTTTTTGGCTATGTCGTATTTTTCTGGAGGTAATGGTCTTGCCCGAGCTGCGACGGGTGGTCCTGTAGTGATAATGTGATGTTCAATCTTATGTTTGGGCGCATTGCGGAGAGAGGACCCTTTCGTGATGTCTTCGTATTTGTTTAAAAGTTGCGTAATACGTGGATTCGTTCCCACTGCGATATTACGAATTGTTTGTTGTGTCGCTTTTTCCGAAGTTACATGCGTTGTCAGCTCTGTAACTTTGTCGATAAGTTTGCGACCTGCTATGTCGACTAATAGTTTATAGTGCTCTAGAAAATCTGCTCCAATTATTGGTTGTGTAACATCGGCGATTACAAAATTCCATTTATAACATCGTTGTAGTCCTAAATTCAAGGTAAGCGTCTTCTCGCCGTAAGTCCTAATTTTAGTCCCATTTGCAGCGTATAGTGTGTATTGTTCATTTTGTAAAACTGAATGTCTCTGTTGCTTGCTAATGACTGAAATATTTGCGCCCGTGTCAATCAAAAACTTCATACCACTTTTTCGGTCGGTAATGGTGAGGCGATTGGATGGGTGGATTGCACAGAGTTTCGCCGTTGTCTGTGCTCTTATTCGTTTCCCTGGTTCCGTACGTAAGTCATTGGTTTCCAACTGCATGGTTTAATGCAGTTCTTTGCATATTTTCCGAATCTTTCGTGGTAGTAACAAAATCGATTTGCTCCTCTATAGTTTGTTCTCGGCCTCATAATCGGGAATTGTTGACGTTTCTTGAAATGATTGTGCGTGTTGGGTCGATAGCCATATTGACCTTGCTGAATTGCGTCAATATCTATCTGTAATTTTGCTAGCTGGGCTAAAATGCATGCTGTATTGTTGTCGTTTGAAGTGTCGTTGCTAACAGCTGATATTTCGGTTACTTTTGAATTCATTATTATTTTGTCTGCAATTTGGCTCAGTTTGTCAATTTCCATGTCTTCCGTAACTGCTAGAACCGTAGTAACTGATGTTGGTAAAAGCCTGAACCATAGTAGTTTAATTGTTTCGTCACTGATTTTTCCTCTCCCGAGGACTCGCATTTGACGTAATAACTGCGAAGGTTTTTGATCACCGAGTTCTGTCTCTGATATTAATTTTTGAAACTGTCGCTGTTCTGTTTCTTCGTAACAATCAATTAAACGTTCCTTGATGTTTTTGTATTTATCTGTAGTCGGTGGTGAAGTGATTAGGTCACTAACCTGTAGTATTTCTTCCTTGGATAACTTTGCTATTACTGTACAGTATTTGTATTCGTCTCCTTGCTTCTGTGGTGCTAATATGGCTTCTAGTTGCGTGAACCATAATCTTGGTTGGTCTTTCCAAAATTCCGGAATGCGGGATAAAACCGAGGTGCCAGCAGCTACTTCAAGTGTTCCTTGCTGATTTATGTTCGCCTTGCACGGTGATTGTGCCATGTTTCTTGCTGCGTATTCGTTCGTCGGGGTCACCAATTTGCCAAACTACTTGGCAATATATGATTAGGTATAAATGAGACAAAAGATGTAGTATAGTCTGGTTATAATTATCTAAAGGTGCATCTTATATACTAACGACTTCGTGTTGATAACAGATAGTGGAAACATTTAATAGATACTGAACGTGCGATAAGGAACATAAGATTGTGATGTAGATTGTAGATACAGCACAAAGATATTGTACTGTAACAGGCTTTGATTGAGTTTTAGCCAGTGGTTGTGGCTGAACTCCTTTTATATGCGCATAAGTCACGTTCCGTCTGCTGATAGGCTAAAGGATTGTAGTCGCCGGGCGCATGCGCCCGAGTCCCTAAAGCTGACACATGCATGGTTGCTAAGCAACAGCGAATTGTTTAATACAATGTCATCAATGTTTTCTTAAGACGTTATCACGTAAACAAAACCCTCTATAGTTTGCATGGTGTGGTTCGCCACAGTGATGCCTTCACAGGGGCCTCTCGCATACAAGAGGCACATCAAAAGTGACAGCGGTGGCGCGCGCGCATTCACGGCGCATTCGCCAGTGTGTTCGCCATTACAGTAATATTTTTGTGAGTTCGTATTACCGCATACCGTATATATCGCTTGCACCGTAGAATTAGTTTGGATATTCTCAATGGCTGTACATATACTTTACGGCTAATGTTAGTATGGATGTATAGATCGTTGAGTAGATGGTAAGTGTAAAACTCTCAAAGCGGGTGTGGGGCGGGTGCGTATGTGCGAGGTCAGTCAGCGGCCTCACCGATGGCTCCCCACTGCACGGCGAGGCCGGGCAGCCCGTCGGCCTGGCGCTGCTCGCAGATGCGCTCCATGGCGGAGTTGGCGAGCCCGTAGTTGCTCTGGCCCGCGTTGCCGCGGCCGCACGACACGGACGAGAACGCCACGAAGTACTCCAGCTCCGGCGCCAGCTCGCGCGTCGCCGCGTCCAGCATCTTGGTGGCTGCGGGCGAAGAGCGGGTCGGGGGTCACTAGCGGGCGAGGCGAGGCGGCGGGCCGCGTCGGCGAGCGAGGCTTACCGTCTATTTTGGGCTTGCAAACCGCCTGGAAGTCGGCGGGCGTCTGCTTGTCGATGAAGGCGTCCCGCAGCACGGCGGCGAGGTTGAACACGCCGCCCACGGGCCCCAGCGCGGCGGCCTCGCGCAGCAGCGCGCGCGCGCCCTCGGCGCCGGCGGCGTCGGCCGTGCTGAGCGCCACGCGCACGCCCGCGTCGCGCCAGCGCCGCACGCACCACGCCTGGTAGCCGGTGCGCACGCCGCCGCGCGAGTTCAGCACCAGGCGCGTGGCGCCGCGCCGCACCATCCACTGCGCCAGCTCCAGCCCGAAGCCGCCCAGCCCGCCTGCAACGAGCGAGCCGTCAGCGTGCGTCACGCACGAGCGCGTGACGCGCGCCGCGCGTGCGCTACTGACCCACGAGCACGTAGCTGCGCGCCGGGTGCATGTAGGTGCGCGGCAGCGCCGACAGCAGCTTGGTCTGCGGCCGCGCGCCCGCCGGCTCCTCCTCGCGCACGCGCAGCACCACCTTGCCGATGTGCTTGCCCGTAGCCATGTACCTAAACATTATTTTTACTTTTTAAACACCTTCAATTCTGTTCACAATTTGTCCGCGAACGCTTTGATGATAAATTCGATCGGAGCGGTTACTATAGTCAGTGTTAATTACTTCGACCTTCGCCTTTCTACATTCATCGACGGAATATGGTTTTTTTTTTTGAACCCAATTTGTTACTAAGACGACTGTAGATAACTATCTCTAATACATAATCGATAGTAAAGACGGATATAGGGTTATAATTGTTCGGATTGTATCTGGAGCCAACTTTATAAATAGAGGCTTTGGCTTTTAGGAAATATTTCCCGTTCAAGAAAACAGTTTATACAATTAGTGAGTTCTTCAGGCATAATATTTATGTTATCGATACCGGAACTAGTATTGCTGTCCAAGTCATTTATAATTTTCACGATTTCGTCAAACCAAAATTGGATAAGTTCTTGTCAACTAGTTCGTATAAATGGTGCTGCTCAGCGCGTTACCTGAAGGCCTGCTCGAGCTGGTGGTCGGAGAACACGGTGGCGGGCAGCGGGCGCACGGCGCCGCTGGCCAGGCCCTCGCTCACGCAGCGCACCACGGCCGCCTTGTCGCTGTGCTCCGCGCCCGCAGAGAACAGCGCGTCCAGCAGGATGCCGTGGAACGTCGTGTTCTTCAGGAAGACGGACATGCCCAGCGCCGTGTCGCTGGACAGGTCCAGCTTGCCGATCTCCAGGAAGCGGCCGCCCTCGGCCAGGCAGCGCACGGACGCGAGCAGCTTGTCGCCCGCCAGCGAGTTGAGCACCAGGTCCACGCCGCGGCCGCGCGTGCGCCGCTTCACCAGCTGCTCGAAGGACGTGTCGCGCGAGTTGCCGATGTTCTCGGGCGGCAGCGTCGGGAAGCGCTCGCGCAGGAAGGCGCGCTTGTCGGCCGTGCCCACGGTGGTGAACACGGTGCAGCCGGCCGCCAGCGCCACGCCGATGGCGGCCTGACCCACGCCGCCCGTGCCCGCGTGCACCAGCACGGCCTCGCCGCGCCGCATGCGCCCGCGCACCGCCAGCGCGTAGTACGCGGTCGAGTACGCCACGGGCACGGTGGACGCCTCCTCCAGGCTCCAGGCGGCCGGCACCTCCCACAGGAAGCCCTCGTCGGCCAGCACCGTGCTGGCCAGCCCGCACGCCGCCACCATGCCCATCACGCGCTTGCCGCGCGACGAGCGCCCGCTGAACTCCAGTCCGAGGATGCATTCCTGGGGACGGAGAGATCGGTCAGATCGGCACGCTCACCGAGAAGCTCGTCGTCGGAGCGGATCGAATCGACTTCATCACCTGTCCGGCGAGGTTGCCGGGGAGCGCGTCGGGCGGCAGCTTGCCGGTGGCCAGCATGATGTCGCGGAAGTTGAGCGGCGCGCAGTACACGGCGCACAGGTCGGTGCGCGGCGGGAGCGGCGCGGCGCGCGCGTGGCGCAGCGGCGCCTCGATCCAGCGCAGCGACGCCAGGTCGCCGCGCGTCAGCGTGTTGACGTACGCGTGCTCCACCTGCAGCTGCGCCGCGCCCGCGCCCAGCGCCAGGTGCCGGTGGCTGCCCCACACGCCCGCGCGCAGCACGTTGACCGCCAGGTCGCGCGCCACCTGCGCCGCGTACGCCGGCGCCGCCGGGCTGAAGCGCTCCTTGGCGCCGGGCAGGTAGTAGGCGCGCAGCGCGCCGCCGCCCGGCTCGGCGCGCAGGCACGCGGCCAGCCCCAGCACGCCGCTCGCGCCCGCGCGCGCCACCACGTACACTCGCAGCTCCTCGCTCTCGGCGCGCGCCATGGCCGCGCGCAGCTCGTCCACCCAGCCGAAGGCGGCGTCGTCGGCCACGTCCACCACCACGTGGCGCTCGGGCAGGGCGGGCCGGCGCCGCAGCAGCACGTACTCGCAGCTGGCCGCCACCTGGCGCGACACCACCACCAGCGCCGCGCGCTCCAGCAGCTCGCGCGCCGCGCGCTCGTCCAGCGCGCGGTGCGGCTCCTCCAGCAGCAGCATGCCGCGGGGCGCCAGCGCGGCCGCCAGCGCACCGAGCGCGGCCGCGCCGTGCCGCGCCAGCACGTCGGCCGCCATCACCAGGTGGCAGTCGGTCTCCGCCAGCTCTTTGGCCAGCACCTTGACGCCGAGGTCCTTGACGGCGGCGGCGTAGGGCGCGGGCGCGGGCCCGGCCGCCAGCGTGGCGTCCACGCGCACCTGCGGCTCGGCCTCCAGCACCTGCAGCGCCAGCGGCGTGAGCAGCGCCTCGGGCGAGCGGTCCAGCGCCGCCTCGGCCGCCTTGAGGCGCAGCGCGCCCGCGTTCTCGAGGACCACCTGCAGGCTGACGGTGAGCGCGTCGCGCTTGGAGCGCGAGGTGTCCTCGGTGCCGACGGTGGCGTTGTCGTAGGGCAGGAACACGTACTTCTCGAGCGCGGGCGCGGCCTGCGCGTTGGCGCGGCGCGGCGCCAGGCTGGTCTTGACGCCGCGCAGCTCCACGCCGCCGGCGCAGATGACGTCGACGTCGCGCTGCATGCGCACGGGCACGCGGCGCGCCTCGCCCGCCGCCGCCACGGCCGCCAGCTGCGCCTGCGGGTCGATGAGCGCGCGCTGCAGCCGCGTGGGCAGGTACAGCTCGCGCGTGTCCACACCGATGATGCCGAACTGCAGCATGGTGTCCATGAACGAGATCCAGTTGTCGTCCCAGGCCAGCTCGCCGGCGGTGCCGCGCGCGTCGGAGGCGCGGATGCCGCGGAACACGCCGCCGTAGTTGTAGCCGCGCAGGCGCAGCTCCTTGTACACGTCGTCGGTGGAGAGCGGCAGCAGGCCGGGCTCGGGCGCGGCGGGCTCGCGCGGCGCGTCCGGCTCCTGCAGGCGCTCGGCGCGCGGCTCGGCCGCCAGGCGCACGGAGCCCGACACTACGACGGCGCCGCCCTCGCACACGTTGAACTCGCCGGAGCCCTCCAGCACGTTGATGAGGAAGCGCACGGGCGAATCCCGCGGCACGATGGTCGCACGCCGGAACTGCACGTTCTCCAGTACTATCGGTGTCTCCTCCAGCTTTCTATTGTTCAACTTCGCCATAGTTCTCCACACCAGAGTCTGCAACGAATAGGCATACCTACTAAAAATTGGTGATAATAAAATCTTTTTTACATAAAAATATTACCGACTTCAAAAAAAAAAATACAAGGTAACTAAAAGCATAACGTAATATGCGACAGCAAAAAATAAATAAACAGTTTGAAGTTGGTGCCAGGAAATTGTTGCTTTTAAAAAACCGGGCAAGAGCATGTTGTGTAGGGTTCCGCAGCCTTGAATATTTGCATCAGCACTACAAGACACCTTTTCACAAAATTTCATCAATATTCATTGAGTAGTCTTTGAGTTAAATGCCTGTGATGATACGAACGGACGGACAGATAGATAGACGGACATGACGAAACTATAAGTGTTCCGTTTTTGTCATATTGGCTACGGAACACTAAAAAAGGTATATGCAACTTAAAGAAGGTGAAGCCAGGACAGAGAAATTTCATTCTACTACAGGCAATAAAGGATTTTTTTCTTCCATTAAATTGCAGGAGTTATTTTTAGATAGGTTCAGTATTACGTACTGTATGTAAATGCACAAAATACTTACAAATTAGGAGCGAAAGTGCCGCCATTTTGTAAAAAAAACCGTTTCGGCCTATAATTCCGTAACCGTGCACTTGAGGCCTTTATCGTTTTGTTAACTATTTATTTTGTATCACTTACGGTCTAAGAGCTGGCAACGCTTTCGAGAGAGCATTTCAGGTAGACCATTTATTTAACACTAGCTGTCCCGCGCAACTTCGTATGCGTAAATTTTCCCCGTTTTTGCAACATTTCACGTCGCTACTCCGCTCCTATTAGTCGTAGCGCGATGTTATATAGCCTATAGCCTTCCTCGATAAATGGGCTATCCAACAAAAAAAGAATTTTTCAAATCGGACCAGTAGTTCCTGAGATTAGCGCGTTTAAACAAACAAACTGTGGCGTCCTACATGCCAAGCCGCCGATAGCGCCCGACATCGCGACGCCGACACCGTAGCGCGCGTGCTGAAAAAGACGACATCCCAACGCAATAACTATTTATGCACTAAGCCGCGCGCTGTGCCACACGTTTATATATGGCGCCGAGAATGCACCGCAGTCGTCGTGATTGGTCGGTCGCGATGCACTGACTTGCTACATGCAATACAACTTGCGAACCTTATTTTGTAAATATAACGTGCCACTTTTATTTAATATACCTCTTTCACCTTTTACTTATACATCACACGTGAGTTTTATTTTGCAACCTCAAGACTGAACACCCTATCAGTAAATTGGTGACCCCGACGTGATCAAGGAGCAACTCCAAGATGTCTACAGAGGAAACCAGCCCACAAGAAGTAGAAGACGTGAAAGAACAGGTAACGACCGTTACGTGTGACGTCGCCACAATCTCGCTGCCTGCGCGTCTGCCGCCATTTTGGCGCCAAAACCCACGCCTATGGTTCGCGCAGTTTGAAGCCGCCGTTGCGGCTAGCAGAATTGGAGAAGATCAGAAGTTCAATCTCGTCGTCCCGTTGCTCGGCTGCAACGACCTGGAGCAGATCGCCGACATCGTGCTGAGCCCGCCCGCGAGCAACAAATACGCTACACTGAAAAATAGGCTGATTTCCACGTTTCAAGAGTCCGACCATCGCCAGTTGCAGAAGCTGCTCAGCGGCTTAGAACTCGGCGACATGAAGCCTAGCCAGTTACTGCGCAAGATGACTGATTTAGGCGGGAAATTGCTGACCCAAGAGGCGTTAAAGGTAATGTGGCTCAATCAATTACCTACGCAAGTGCGCGCCGTGCTCGCCGTGAACACCGAATCGTCGCTCGAAGGCCTAGCTGCGATGGCTGACAAAATGGTGGAACACTTCGAACCTGCGACGGTTGCCGCGGTCGCCGTGCGTCCCACGTGTCCGTCGCCATCAACATCGTTAAACTCCGCGCATACGCTCGAAAGAAAACACGTACCAAACGAAAACCTGCAGTTTGACCTACTATCTAAACAGATCGAGAAATTATCGCTAGAAATCGCCGAACTTCGCACGAGACAACAAAATTCGACGCATCATTCCCGTTACCGCCAAAATCGATCGCGGTCGAACTCGCGAGTACGTGCCTACACGAACCGTAAGCCCGGAGATCCAGATTGGGTATGTTATTATCATTTTCAATTTGGTGACGAAGCCCGAAAATGTGAACCGCCGTGTGCTAAACAGAAGCAGAAGTCGGAAAACTAGAACGTTCATCCACGTTGGCGGGCGTCGATGTTAACAAACCAAGTTACCGCCTATGTGTCGTCGATGTTAACAGCAGAGAGAAGTTTCTCGTCGATACCGGAGCCGACATATCTGTGTTAGCCGCTAGAAATAAGAAACCCACGAAGCCGACAGAAAATACCTACAGATTGTTCGCCGCAAACGGAACGGAGATACGTACCTACGGAGAACGTACACTCGAGCTCAACCTGGGTTTACGTAGAGCCTACAAGTGGACGTTCACGGTCGCTGAGGTGAAAACATCAATTCTAGGCGCAGATTTTCTAGCGAGGCACGAATTGCTAGTCGATTTACATCACCGCAAACTCATCGACCGCATCACCGACCTCAGTGTAAACACCATCACAGTGCAAAGTACCGAAGCCGTTTACGTCATCAACCGCAACCACGCCTATCACGACCTGCTGAAACAATACCCAGACGTTCTGCGACCCATGTCACTCAAAGTACCGACGAAACACGAAGTAACACATCGCATCGAGACAACAGGACAACCGATCTACTCGAGGCCACGCCCCCTGCCACCAGATAAGTACAAAGCAGCGAAGTTAGAGTTCGAGAAGATGATGGAGATGGGTATCTGCAAGCCGTCGAATAGTCCATGGGCTAGTCCACTACACGTCGTTAAGAAGAAGGACGGTTCACTTCGCGTATGCGGCGACTATCGCCGTCTCAACGCCGTGACAACCCCCGATCGGTACCCCATTCCGCGAATTCAAGATTTCACGTACCAACTGCACGGAAAGAAAATATTTTCAAAAATCGATTTAAAAATGGCGTACTTTTGGATACCAATGGAGAAAGAAGATGCTGCGAAGACGGCCATAATAACCCCATTTGGCCTCTTTCAGTTTAACTGCATGACATTCGGTCTGCGTAACTCAGGTCAGACATTTCAACGTTTTATGCATGAAGTACTGCGAGGACTCGACGACAATGTATTCTGTTTCGTCGACGACGTGTTGGTCCACTCGAAAACAGAAGAGGAACACGAGCGTCACTTACATCAGGTACTCGAACGACTGAACAACTACGGTGTCTCACTTAACGTCGACAAGTGTGAGTTCGGCAAGGACAAGATACAATTCCTCGGCTACGAAGTTTCATCGGCCGGTATCAAACCCACTGAAGATCGCATACAAGCCATACTCAAGTTTCCAAAACCAAGCACAGTTCAAGAATTAAGAAGATTCCTAGGTATGATAAACTTCTACCGTAGCTGCCTACCCCACCAAGCCGAACATCAACATCTGTTAAACAAATACCTACACAATAGTAAGAAAAACGATAAATCACCAATATTATGGACACCCGAAGCCGAACAAGCCTTTGAGCAATGCCGACAAAGCATACTCGAGGCCACCGTCTTATCGCATCCCATACCTAACGCTCCACTATGTCTTCTCACCGACGCATCTGACAGCAGTATTGGTGCCGTTCTACAACAGAAGATCGACAATACGTGGAAACCACTCGCTTTCTACTCCAAAACGATGAGCGAGACGCAACGTAAGTACAGTGTATACGATCGCGAATTATTAGCAATGTATACAGCTGTTAAGAGCTTACGCCGACTCGTAGAGGGCAATGACCTCACAATATGTACCGACCACAAGCCACTGACGTACGCGCTAACAAGAACGCCGAGTAGCAGCGACACACCAAGACGAGAGCGACAACTACACTTCATCAGTCAATTTTGCACTAACATCAAGTACATTCACGGTGATAAGAACGAAGCAGCTGACGCGTTGTCACGTATCGCTGAAGTCGAAGTACTCAACGCAACCGTCGACTATAATAGACTCGCGGAGGTACAAGAGGACTCCGAACTACGCGAATCTATGAAAAATCCGAATCTCAAGTTTACGCGCGTCAACCTACCGGGAGTTCAACGACCGATATGGTGCGAAACATCAACAGCGAACACTCGTCCATACCTACCACCGCCGTATCGCGTCCCAGCTTTCAAAGCGCAGCACGAACTTAGTCACCCGGGAGTACGACTATCGCGAAGAATTATGACTACAAAGTTCTTCTGGCCGTCGATCAACAAGGACGTAGGTACTTGGGCGAAATCATGTATCAGCTGTCAACGCGCTAAAGTTCAACGACACGTCGTGAGTCCACTCGGCGAGTTTCAACGGTCGTCGCGTTTCGAACATGTGCACGTCGATATAGTCGGGCCCTTACCTCCATCGGAAGATTATAGATACCTCGTGACGATGATAGATCGCTGTACCAAATGGCCTGAAGCAATTCCCACACGTGACGTCACAGCTGAGACCGTCGCGAAGGCTGTGTACGACGGGTGGATAGCACGATTCGGCTGTCCTCTGCGGATTACTACGGACCAAGGGAGACAATTCGAGTCGTCACTGTTTACCTCACTCATGAAGAAACTCGGCGTAACTCGAATACGGACTACGGCTTTTCATCCCCAAGCGAACGGACAAATCGAGCGATGGCATCGTTCCCTCAAAGCGGCACTGATGGCGAGAACGAACGACGGGAGGTGGGTCAACGAACTTCCTACGGTACTACTAGGGCTTAGAAATGCACTACGTGACGACTCATCTGTCAGCCCGGCATTAATGACATACGGCTCGACTCTTCGCATTCCGTCTGATTTCTTCGTACCTACAACGTCGAACATTGAAGACGCGGATTTCGTCCGTCAGCTGACCGAAACGATGACGTCACTAACACCTTCTCCGAGAGCTCGAGCATCAACGATGAACACTTTCGTCTACAAGGATCTCGCAACCTGCTCACATGTGTTTGTGCGCAACGATACCGTACGCAAACCTCTCACACCTCCATATGATGGCCCGTACGAAGTTTTACAGCGCAGCCCAGACGGGAAACACTTTACACTGCGGTTACCGCTTCGCACCGCTGTTATTTCTGTCGACAGATTAAAGCCGGCCTATATCTGCAACACAGCACCGAGCGGCGCAGCGCTACCGATCCACGCACCGAGCGACACAGCTTCACCCACTAGATCATCGAGCACAGCATCATGCGGCGCAGTGCCACGGATCCACGCATCGAGCGACACTGCATCTTCGATCATGACCCCTAGCGACAACGCAACGTCATCGTCTTCACCGAGCAGCGCCTACGTCACAAGATCCGGCCGCACGGTGAAACACAACGTACGCTTCGCTTGAGGGGGAGTGATGTGGCGTCCTACATGCCAAGCCGCCGATAGCGCCCGACATCGCGACGCCGACACCGTAGCGCGCGTGCTGAAAAAGACGACATCCCAACGCAATAACTATTTATGCACTAAGCCGCGCGCTGTGCCACACGTTTATATATGGCGCCGAGAATGCACCGCAGTCGTCGTGATTGGTCGGTCGCGATGCACTGACTTGCTACATGCAATACAACTTGCGAACCTTATTTTGTAAATATAACGTGCCACTTTTATTTAATATACCTCTTTCACCTTTTACTTATACATCACACGTGAGTTTTATTTTGCAACCTCAAGACTGAACACCCTATCAGAAAAAAACAAACAAACAAACTCTTTCGCTTTATAATATTAGTATAGATAAATTAAGTATACCACTCAAAAATGTTAACTCTCAATATGAAATCTCCATGTTGATACGTGGTATGTTATAGACTAACCCCACCCCACATCACGTGCATTTTGATTCAATACCGGTCAAATGTAAGTAGTCACTAGCCGAAAATTACACGCGATTTCTTACTACACTACACCCCCCTTCCCAATACTGATATTTCGCTATTTTTACAGACTTCCCTTTCGAACCTCACGTGATTACTGGACGCCATTTCGTGCTTGCATTTATGCATATATTAACAAACAGTAAATAACGAACGTGCCGCCACTAAATTACGTACCTATTAACTATTTAGATACAAACTTCTCTAGGGCAAAACATTTTATTCCATCGAAAAAAAAACTATCATTATTTGAAGTCGTTAGTAGCTGGTGCCTACCTAATTATAATATACCTGCAGTCCTACATATACATTACTGTGGCAATATTGCGTGGATCCGTAATCTCCAAACGATTTTTACCTACTAGGTACCTATTTTAGAAAATACATAGGTAGTTAGGTACTTAATGAAATTTTGGTATAGATACCAAAACTTAGATCTAAATACAAATTATGCATAAATTAACAACACAATACAAATTAAGAATATCATCATTCTATACGAACGAATATTTCTCTTTATTTTGTCCCACGCTCTGACGCACTATGTATGTGTGAGTGAGAGCGCGGCGGGCGGCCATGTCGCTGTGTGAGTAACGCTAAATCTATATTAATATTAACGCGATAATCTCAGGAGTCAGGAAGATTATCGCGTTCAAATTGAAAAAATATGTATTGTTGGACAGCCCATTATTCGAGAAAGGCTATCGGCTATATAACATCACGCTATGATCAATAGGAGCAAACCGGAAAGAAAAATGTTGCAAAAAGGGGTGTAGGGATACTTATCCACACACATACATACACTATTTCTATCTATTTACACTTAGCAATAAATATTTAACATCAATATGATCATCGGCTTGTCGTAAGAAATTTATCGATATCAGTTATCGACAACGCCTCATCACTACCACTTCAATGCATATAACGCAGGCTTATGTACTGGCCGGCGACGCACGCGCCGCCTGGCGCAACAGATGTCGCGAGTCGTTTGCTAACCGCGACGCCGCCGTGAACACGTTGTCGTGTCGCAGCCACGCGCTTCTCTGTATCGCTTGATGGACATTATTACTAGTAATTTTATATTGCTTTATACGCTGTGCTTAAGCTTGCGCCTTTCCCTATTGTGCCTTCTATGTACTTGCTAAACGAGCTATTGTAGTGATAATATAGTGTTGAGTGTATGGACGCCGAATTTGAACTGATTGAACAATATACGTCGGTACTGTGAGTCGAACATTTTATTTACTCTCCATACATAACCCTTAGTACAAAACCTACTCTTTATACTACAGGGGGAAAATTAGGCTTAGGTGGTAAGTGGCACGGTAAATATCTGGCCCTTGTGCCACTCTTCTCCTTTTGGGTTTTGCTACGGGCATACCGAGCAAAGCTCGGTCATCCAGGTACTATTGTTAAAATTGAACTTTTATTTACGTAAAACACTGTATACAGGTATGTATAAGTATCAGTTTGTCCGTATAGAAATAGAATCACTACAGCTATATATCAGTTTATATATCTATGTTAAAACACGTGTTAAAATAAAATATATGGTAACAATTATTTTATTATACACAACATAATAGTAGGTAAGAAAAAAATATTATCAATTACTGCCTGCTATTATGTTGTGTATAATAAAATCATTATTAAAGGTGTGGGATGATGTTACTCACGTCAGTAGGAGTTTTACCATCTTCTCCTAGGCCCACCCTACACGTGTCCCCTGGGCGGTGCTAAACGAGTAACAACGCCGAGTCTCAGGCGGCGGTAACTAGCCCGACCCACTAGACCTAACCAGTCTAGCCAGTGTTGGTAGGAAATGACCAACCAAACTCGTAACCTCGTGGTCACGTCTCGCGAGAATGGGGGTCTTGGCTTCATCGCCCGGACCACGAGAAAGAACATCTCTATAATAATAACCCTAATCCCAAGATGGGTAACGTGTCAAAGGGATGCATGACGGGAAGGACTCCAACCTCTAGCGCCAACCTCAGTGGACCTGGCAAACGCTGTTGTATATGCCTTCTTGCCGGAACAGGCGTCACCCTGCAAGCGACCATATTATCGACCTAACTCGTGGAAACATTATGAGCAATTTGAAAACCCCTACAATTTTGAAAACCCCTACAAAAGACAATAAGTTGCCCCAACAAATATTTCATAAAGGAATGTTTGTGAATAGACCGAGATCCAACTCCTATAGTGGACCTTGCCACCCACCCGAGATACCTCCTACCAGTGCCACCGTAACAAACACTGAACACTCTGATAATAACAGTAACGCACAAAATTGGCAAGAAGTGAATAGTCGTAAAAGACTGAGAAATAGCCCTGATGCAGTAGTGAGAAGCCTAAAACAAACCAAGCTAAACTATTGGCTTGCAGCTCCTGCACCTATACCAACATCAAATTCTTTTGCCGAACTTGAAGCTATCAACCAGCCAAAAACCACTGAACAAGTAGCACGACCCCCACCTTTCTTCATTGACAAGGTCAGTAACATCCAGCCACTGTCAAAACTGTTAGAGAATGTGGCTAACGGAGAGTATGAGATTAAAATTCTTCAAGGATAAAGAGTTAAAATTCAGGCAAAATCCAAAGAGGCATACTCAATTATATATAAAGAACTTAAAAACAGAAATACTGAGTTCTTTACATACCAACCAAAGCAAGAGCGAAGCTTTAGGGTAGTTCTAAAACATATTCATCATTCAACTGATGTTGATGAAATTAAACAAGCCTTAGAATCTAAGGCTTGTTTAATTGTTTTTCTATCTAAGGCTATAATCTAAGGCTTTTTTAATTGTTAGAATCTAAGGCTTGTTTAATTTCATCAACATCAGTTGAATGATAAATATGTTTTAGAACTACCCTAAAGCTTCGCTCTTGCTTTGGTTGGTATGTAAAGAACTCAGTATTTCTGTTTTTAAGTTCTTTATATATAATTGAGTATGCCTCTTTGGATTTTGCCTGAATTTTAACTCTTTATCCTCCTAATTCTTCTAAGGCTTAGAAGAATTACATCATATACCCAACAACATCTGTAATATAAAAAACAGCAAAACAAAAAAACCTCTTCCAATGTTTTTTATAGACCTAGACCATAGACCATGTTTACGGTATCAGATCTCTTCTTAATTGCGAATAGAAATTGCACCACCAAAGACCGAGTATTTTATTTATTTATTTTCGAATTTAGAAAACTTACAGCTAGTTGAACAATAACATGTGTTGTATATTAATGTTATGGCCAATTAAAAGTTTTCGCCAGTAACAGTTTGTGTTGATTAAAATATATGGTACGACGACAAAATAGTTGCCTAAGGTTAGTAACAGAGGTACAATAAGCAGTAGGTATACAGATTTGATAAGAATAATTTAAATAAATAAAATACGTTAATCAAAAAAGGTGTTACACTGGGTTGTTTTTAATTTCGATGCACTAATTATGGAAGGATCAATGTCTACTGTCTGGCTAAATTCAGAACATATTCTAAAGAGAAAACCTAACGCTTTAGAGGCTTTGTTTACAATATTAGTTATATGTGTGTCGAATAGTAGCTTTGAGTTAAATGTAACCCCTAAGTCTTTAATAGTGGACACTCTTGCTAACGTGGTGTCTGACAGTATGTAATTACTGAAAATGGGGCAGGGCTTACGTGTGAAGGAACAAACGTAGCATTTGGAGACGTTCAATTGTAGTCGATTTGAAGCACAATACTGTTGAAAGCGATCCAAGTCGCATTGTAGGGCAATAGTGTCTTCATGAGATGATATTTGTTGCAGAATCTTCATATCATCTGCATACAATACTATTTTACTTGTTTGGAAACAGGATGAAATGTCATTTATAAATATATTAAACACGAGAGGTCCCAACAACGATCCCTGTGATACTCCCGAAGGGATGCACATGGACCCCGATGCATAACCATTCAGTACAACAACTTGACTCCTGTTTTCAACGTACGACGAGAACCACCTGTACAAGTTTCCCCTTATACCAATCAGTGATAGTTTCTGTTTGAGTATGTAATGGTCTATTCTGTCAAAACATTTGCTGAAGTCAATGTATATAACGTCTACTTGAGCCCGCTGTGACAAATGTTTGGATATAAAATCGCTACAGACAATAAGGTTTGACGTGGTCGAACGGCCTTTAAGGAATCCGTGCTGATGCTCGCCAAAACTAAGTTTGATAGCAGGGTAGAGTTGTTTGTAGACTATTTTTTCGAGGATTTTAGCGAACACGCGAAGCTTGGATATAGGTCTGTAATTTTCCACCACGTCTGCCGGCCCTTTTTTATGTATGGAGGTTATATACGCTGTCTTTCAGATTGTGGGCATTATACCCTCGACAAGACAGCGTCTGTAAAGAATTGAGAGTGGGACAGCAAGGCACTTTGCACAGTTTAAAATAAAAATTGGTGGTACATCATCTGGACCTGCAGATTTGTTCAAATCAACTTGTTTTAGTAGATTTAACACTTCGGTATTTCGTATTTCAACCAAGCTAATATCTGAAGAGCATTTGTGCAATAGCGAACGAGTATAATGTGCATGCCTATCTTCGGACATAATTTGAAGGAAATTAGAATAGAAATACTCCCCAAACATGTTACAAATTTCCTCTCCGTTATCAGATAAACGTTCTTTAAATTTTAGTATAGATGGATAGGAATTTGATTTAGTTTTAGCCTTAACATATCGCCAAAATGTTCTAGGGTCAATAAAAATGCCGGTTTCTATTTTTAATATGTAGGTGTCGTACATTTCCCTCTCCAAATCCATGAAGGTATATCACAGGTACAAAGAAGGTAAGGTATGGCATGAAGGATTATTATTTAAAATAAAAACTTTGCTCCCCAACTACGCATACAAAATGCTCAAATCTTTCGTAGAGAATAGACACTTTCTTGTGCAAAATGGTAAAGCTCTCTCAGTTCTTTGTAGTATTAACGCAGGCATCCCTCAGGGCAGTGTGCTGGGTCCACTACTCTACCTTATCTACACCTCGGATCTACCAACATCAGACTGTATAACTACTGGAACTTTTGCTGATGACACTGCTAGCTTAGCCTCTCATCAGGATCCAACGGAGGCAACAAAAATCTTGCAAACGGGACTAAATAATATTTTGACTGGTTCCGGAAGTGGAGAATTAGAGCAAATGAAAGCAAATCTAACAATATTACATTCACCTTGAAAAAGGGTATCTGCCCAAGAGTAACGCTCAATAACCTTGAACTTCCCCAAACAGACCATGTCAAATATTTAGGTTTACACCTTGACAAGCGGCTCACGTGGAAAACACATATCTTTACCAAACGCAAGCAACTGGGACTGCAAATACGAAAACTCTACTGGATGATGGGTCACCGATCACAATTGTCAACGAACAACAAACTTCTCATGTATAAGGCTATACTAAAACCAATTTACACCTATGGAATCCAATTGTGGGGACCTCACACTCTAACATCGAAATCATACAGAGATTTCAGAACAAAATGCTAAGAATGGTAACCAATGCTCCATGGTATGTTACTAATAAACAGTTGCATCACGATCTACAAGTTAACACAGTCAGACAGAAAATCTTACAGCATACAAAATCATACAAAAAAAGGATCATAAACCACCCAAACCCCTTGGCGAAAGTACTGATGGAAGACACCCAGATAAATCGTAGACTGAAACGGAAAACACCGCAAGACACACTTAAATATTTGTGAAGTAAAGTAGGATGTGACACAGGTCAAATTCAAACCTAATATTCAATGTTCCAGCAAGGCAGCAGATTATAGTAAACAAAGAAACAAATTATAAAAAAAAAAAATTAAAGGTGTACCAGAATCGTATGGTAGGTGATTAAGTGGTAAATATTTTCCAAAACTAGTATTACAAAGTTATTTATATAAAGAAGCCACAAGCGGGAGGTTATTAGTACATGTATTACAAATTACTCTGTACAGACAAACTATTACCTATTCATACATACCTGTACCACGGGGTCTCATCACGAAGAAACAGAAATGTAGGTCAAATAAATATCAACAGATGGCGTTATAAGTATCGATTTGATATTGAAGTTTTTTAAAACTTGGAATATCAGAAGATAGGTACTAAAAATGTGTATTATTATTTTTTTATTATTAAGCTATACAAGGGGTTGTAAAATAATAGGTTCCTAAATCAAACTTCCATAACTTTACAAAGTTTCTGACAAAGTATAACTCTAGCGGCAATTTATTTGTACTACGTTATGATAGGCACAACTTAAACATTAAACTGGTTCAATCTAACAATAGATGGCACTATTTGGGAATTCCGATTCTGACCATACCTACATTTTGTTGATATGATATATTTTACTTATTTTTCGACGAGAAGTAAGAGTAACATGAAGTTGTAGTAAATTACAACTAGAGATAAAAGAATTGGAGGCTTTTAAACCCCATAAAAGAACTAGACTCCTGTTCCATTGCCCATCATGTTCTGGGGGGAGGGGGTAACACCGGCCAAGAGTGAGTTAGTTCACGCGATGTGGCGAGGGGGGAGGGAGGGGGTTAATAAGTACATAATCATACACTTCCCCTCAACGCCTTAGGCAGGACCCGCTATTGAATATGTATTTTTACCCGACTACGGAGGGTAATGTGTTTGACGTGTATGTATGTATGTGATTTTGATCAATTTTAATGATTCATACGTCGATAGATTCGTATTAATCTTGTAAAGACATGACAGCAATCTAAAGTCAAAATGGCGACAGCCAGACGCCATATTGTGATAAAGAAAAAAATTAAAGTCAACCAACTACTAAACAAAGACTCAAGACTGACTCGTTGGTCGTGCGCCTAGTCGCTCGTCGGTGGTGTCGGTTTTGATGGGTTCCTGCCCTATGACTCCATTAACTTCTATTGGGCTATAACTAGGGACAAGACTACTCGTCGATCGTCGATCCTGCGCCTTGTCCCACTCAAATTTTATGATTTATTGACACATTTATGACACATTGATCCTGCGTCAAATCCTTCTTCAAATTACCAAACCAACCGGACAGCCGAAGTCCATGTTTTTGCGAACGAAAAAAAATATTTGAAATAAAAATGCATTTTAAAAATAATAATGAAGGTCAGGTTATAAATAGGTACGAACCAGCGGTGTTTTCAAAGACGCCGGCTTCCGATCAAATGTACCGACCGATGTCACAAAATGCCGAGAATAGAGAAAGTTTCTTTTAATTATTTATACCTACAGTAGACGCGCGGGCGGTCGCGCTAAGTCAATAAACTTTGGGTTATTAAAACACACCTTTTTGTAGTTTGTTTTAGATATGGTTGCTAAAGCTAATAATGAATTAATTTATATTGAATGCCATATCTATATTACAAAGTGACCGAAAATAACTTAGACGAATGCACGGTTAGCAATTGCAATTATATAATAATATTCCAAAAAAAAGCAATGCCCGTGAACGATGTCTATGCAGTCTAAAGTACGTAAAGCATGCATTGTATGAAGCATGCCTTCTGTAGTGTCGTTATTTTATGTCGGTAGGGCCAGTCGGGCGGTCGGGCGGTCGGGCGCTTAAACCTGGTAATGCCGACGCATTGCTACACTACCCTAACGGTTATACGACACAACTTAAAATTTGTTTCTTTTTGAATGAGCCTACTAAAAACGTGATTGTTAAGTAATAATGTTGTTTTAATAGACATTATTTTTTTATTATTTTTCGTATTGTTTACCCGAGGAACTAACTTTCGGATCGGTCAAGGTTATCTTACAAATAGTAAATACGTAAATATACCTACTAAATAAAATGGGACTAGACTATATTGTTTTTTATATTTGAGTTGATAGCAATCTACCCAACCTACGAGTTTATGCCATTTTCGGTCCAACAGTGTGGTTCGTTTCCGAGTTATGCGCAAATTTATAAAAAAGGACATAATGCGAAAAATCGAAAAATACTTGCATCAAAGCTGAACAATGTATTAACTTTTATTATTTTTTTGATTGAAAGCACTGTTCTCGAGATATGAGCAAATTCATAAAAATACAGTGTCCCTTTTTTATAAATTCGCTCAAACAGCGATTTTATACTTTGTCCCATACATTATCTAGTATTGGTGCAAGTGCAAGTATGTGCATCTAAAAGACAGACAGACTGCGCCTAGTACCACAGACCTACTCAGCTCGAGACGAAAATCCATCAAAATCGACATGACCGAAGAGGGACTAGGCGCAGGATCGACGAATCGGTCCTGCGCCTAGCCACAGTCCTACAGTACCTACGAAAATGCATTACAATCGACATGACCGAAGAGGGAATAGGCGCAGGATCGCCCCAATTGGTCCTGCGCCTAATCACAGTCCTGCAGAACTCAGGACTAAAATCCATCAAAATAGAAATGACCGAAAAGAACTCGATCGACCAGTCGGTCTTGCGCCAAGATAATATTCGTTATTTACAAATCAATGCATCAAAGAGGCCACGCGAGACGTGCAGTACGGTGCTTCGACACGGGATCACGGGGACAAAATAATGTTGAGTTGTGTCATTTTTATCCGACTGTAAAGAAGAGTTATGTTTTTTGCGCGTATCTTGTATGAATGTATGTAATATTCTTTATTACCTGATATCTCACAATCCACTGAACGGATTTATACAATTCACACGTCGTTAGATTCGTAATAATTGCCCAAGTGTTCTTAGATAGATGACGTTTTTAAAAAACAAACATGGCTGCTATGAGATGTCAAAATAAAGAGGTGTGAAAAAAAAAATGTTTCGAATACTGTATTAAGCGTATCAAATTAAAGAGTTCATCTTAAGCATTTCAAAAAGGTATAACATGATTATGACTGTAATACTAAAAAAGTTAGTTAGCAACCATTGATTTTTCAATTTTCAATACTTGACAATAGCTGTGATAAAAGTAAGTTGCTACATCAGTTACATCCTACAACAACTAAAAAGTATTAAATATAAAAATAAATTATAAAAATAAAAAAACCCGCCTGCACAAAAAAGATGGAAACAAGATCCCCTACATAATTATACAATTTCATGCAGTCGGAGGCATTAATGAATCTCGACAAACTTAGTAAAGTGCCTCCGACTTTATTTTTTCATTTATTAAACGTGTATATCTTACGAAGTATGGGGCGCAGACCTACCTACCTTTTTGTTCTCAAATTTCTGGTTTCTACAAGATCAATGTGATCACAGGGTCAAAACTTTGAACTCCTATATCACACAAACTATAGGGCATAGACCCACCATGTTTGTACTCAAACTCCTTGTTTTGATTGATGAGATCTAAAGGGTCTTTCAAATAGAGCGGGTCGATATTAATAATCTGTGGCGGCCATTTTGATTTGGCGGCATCTGTCAAATCTGTTTTTTCTTATTCAGTCACTGATGCCAAATCACCATGGCAAGTTACACGGTTGAGCAGCATGTGCAAATGATAAAACTTTATTATCAAAATGAGTGTTCGTTAGTGAAAACGTTGCGCGCATTGCGCCCATTTTACGGCAGACGCGGTGGCCCTTCAAAGTCTACTCTCCAACGATTGGTGACTAAATTCGAGACGACCGGTTCGGTAAACAACCAACCAACACCTTTACGTCAAAGGAACGCCAGATCGGCCGAGAACATCGCCGCTGTACGTGAGAGTGTTCAGGAGACTCCGAAGCAGTCGATTTCTCGCCGTGCACAAGAACTCGGCCTTTCGCAGACTTCAACTTGGAGAATTTTGCGTCGGGACTTGGGTCTGCATCCATACAAGATCCAACTGACCCAGGAGCTCAAAGTTAATGACCATAGACAACGCCGTGTGTTCGCTGAATGGGCGTCGGAACGCTTGGAAGAGGACCCCGATTTTGGCCAAAAAATAATCTTTAGCGACGAGGCACATTTTTGGATGAATGGTTTTGTTAATAAGCAAAATTGCCGTATATGGGATGACCACAACCCACATGAGGTTCACCAGATAGCAATGCATCCACAAAAAGTAACTGTTTGGTGCGGATTTTGGTCTGGCGGCGTCATTGGTCCGTACTTCTTCGAAAACGAAGTTGGCGAGGCCAGCACCGTCAACGGTGAGCGCTACAGATCAATGATAAACAATTTCTTTTGGCTTAAATTGAACAATATGGACGTGAATGACATGTGGTTCCAGCAAGATGGCGCTACTTGCCACACAGCGAACGACACAATCGACATTCTGCATGAACGGTTTGCGGGTAGGGTTATCTCTCGCAGAGGTGACGTGAATTGGCCACCAAGATCGTGTGATTTGACTCCGCTAGACTTTTTCTTGTGGGGTTTTCTGAAGTCGCAGGTCTATGCCAATAAACCACATTCGACCGTTGCCCTGAAAGCCAACATAACGCAGGCCATCGCTCAGATTCAGCCGGATCTATGCAGCAGAGTCATTAAAAATTGGACCTCTCGGATTTGTGCCACCATGCGAAGCCGCGGCGGACATTTGAACGATGTCATATTTCATGCATAATAGCATAAACGGGCCTTTCAAATAAAAAATAAATTTCGTTAATATCTCACACACATCTAGTTTTATTCAATTTTAACATCGACCCGTCTTTGTTGAAAGACCCTTTATGTGACTATGGGGTTAAAACTTTGAACGCCTATATCACACGAACTATGGGGCGCAGATCTACTTTGATTCTCTCTCACACTTTGTTACTCGTTCAAACGAGTTTGATTACAAATAAGGTTGGTTTGGTTGGTTGGTACAAATAACCTATAGTTTGTGTGAAATAGGCGTTCAAAGTTTTGGCCCTGCGATCACGTAGATCTCTTCAAAACAAGAAGTTTAAACACAAACAAGGTGGGTCTGCGCCCCATAGTTAGTAAGATGTAGGCGTTTAAAGTTTTGACACCGTGATCACATAGATCTCATCAAAATAAGAAGTTTGAGTACAAACAAGATGGGATTACAACTTATAGTTAGTGTGATATAGGCGTTCTAAGTTTTGACCCCGCGATCACGTAGATCTCGTCAAAACAAGAAGTTTAAGTAGAAACAAGATGGGTCTGCGCCCCATAGTTCATAAGATGTAGGCGTTTAAAGTTTTGACCCCGTGATCACATAGATCTCATCAAAACATCAAGTTTGAGTACAAACATGGTGGGTCTACGACTTATAGTTCGTGAGGTATAGGCGTTCAAAGTTTTGACACAGCGATCACGTAGATCACGTCAAAACAAGAAGTTTCAGCACAAACAAGATGGGTCTGCGCCCCATAGTTCGTAAGATATAAGCATTTAAGGTTTTGACCCCGTGATCACATAGATCTTATCAAAACATCAAGTTTGAGTACAAACATGGTGGGTCTACGACTTATAGTTCGTGAGATATAGGCGTTCAAAGTTTTGACCCCGCGATCTCGTAGATCTCGTCAAAACTAGAAGTTTCAGTACAAACAAGATGGGTCTGCGCCCCATAGTTCGTAAGATATAAGCAGTTAAAGTTTTGACCCCGTGATCACATAGATCTCATCAAAACATCAAGTTTGAGTACAAACATGGTGGGTCTACGACTTATAGTTCGTGAGATATAGGCGTTCAAAGTTTTGACCCCGCGATCTCGTAGATCTCGTCAAAACAAGAAGTTTCAGTACAAACAAGATGGGTCTGCGCCCCATAGTTCGTAAGATATAAGCATTTAAAGTTTTGACCCTGTGATCACATAGATCTCATCAAAACATCAAGTTTGAGTACAAACATGGTGGGTCTACGACTTATAGTTCGTGAGATATAGGCGTTCAAAGTTTTGACCCCGCGATCACGTAGATCTCGTCAAAACAAGACGTTAAGTAGAAACTAGATGGGTCTGCGCCCCATAGTTCGTAAAATATAGCCGTTTAAAGTTTTGAGCCCGTGGTCACGTAGATCTCGTCAAAACAAGAAGTATAAGTAGAAACAAGATGGGTCTGCGCCTTATAGTTCGTAATATATAGGCGATAAAGTTTTGACACAAAGATCTTAACAAACCGGAACACCGAGGAAATCTTAAGAAGGGTTCCTCGTCCTTAGGTAAGTAAGTAATTGAAATGAAGTAGAAAATCCCGATTTTCATAAATTTTAGCTAAGAACACTCGATCAAGTCAACTTTCAATCAAAAAAACTAAATCAAAATCGGTTCATCCGTTTGGAAGCTACGTTGCTACAGACAGGCACACAGATACATCATTAAGCAGATACGCGTTAAATTTATAACACTCGTCATTTTTGTCGAGGGTTAAAATAAGAGTTAAATACCTACTCCCGATGTAGTCGATAATGAATATTTACAATAAAATTATTTAAGGACTCTGACAGTTACACTCTCAAGGCCCGTATTATTAAAACGATCTCAAACGTAAGATCGACCTTGAACACGAGTTCGAGACTCCGTTCTATTCAATAGATAAGTCATAATACAGAAAAATTATGACAAAAAAATAATATTTTTGCCATTGATATCGTCACAGATAATATAATACTATAAAATCGTCGTTGATTAAGTCAATTTTAATCCTAAATTGTGGATTTTGTGAAATTGTGCATAATCTTTTCACGATTACATTTAAATAAGTATAAAAAAATGTTCTCTGACAATAAACCAAGACCAAAAAGATGATTGATGTAAGTATAACATTTTAGACAAGGGTCACCCATCTATGCACCGACTGTGGTAAAGTTACTTAACTTACGCAAACATTCTATCATAATAGAAGTAGGTTCAACTTTCAGGTGTACACCGACGAGTTACTTTAGCAATAACAAATTCGTTTAATGTAATTATGTAGTGTCGTCGCCTATTAGGGTCAAATTACAATATTTTTGAGGTCTGCACTCGAATGACGTCATTTAAAGCGATTTTCTGCGTTATTTGTACGGGTGCGACATAAGCTATCAATACATGTTTATTAATTAGTGCCGTTTAGTAAGACGCTAACCACACTTAGAAGGGAACTCAGATGATATCGTTCTTTAGAACGAATCTGAGCTTCATCTATTAATACGGACCTAAGCACGGCCGATGACCGCGTAGTAGCAAATAGCAACCAACTTTATTTCCAAGTAAACGCACGACCTAGAACAAACCAAGCAGAGGCCTCAATTTTCATCCCTCAATGTTTTTACCGCCATCTTTTGGCGACTTTAGTAAGGAGGGCCATTAAAATCAATCAGCTGTAGCCTGAATCACTAGATGTCGCTTGCTATGCACCACTGCTAATGCCATCTAACGTCTCCGTAAACGAGCCTGAAAACGAGCCCGAGTTAGGACGATCGCATTTCTTTGTATGGGATGAGGTATCTGTACTAGTATAGTATTATATTATCTGTGCCTGTACACAAATTACGTTGCAGTGTTTGACGTAAGTAAAACTGCAATTTAAACAATATAAAGTAGTTCGTGCCACTTTCTCACTACTTGTAGTAAAGTAGCACGAAATTATAAAACCAAAAGTGCCAGTCAGCAAAATCCAAAAGTAGAAGACTGGCACAAGGGCCAGATATTTAGCGTGCCATTTACCACCTAAGCCAAAAAATATTCCCTTTGAGAGCTCGCATGCACTGTGTACAATGTATGACGGATTTGTTCAAAAAAAGTCTGTGTCCGCGTTATTTTTAAATTAGCACTAGATATCCGCCTAACAAATTTTATCAAATTTTGTTCAATTGTTTTCATGTGGTTCATGGATAAAACAAAGAAAATTTCAGCTCCTCTAAGATTATATTAAAGGTATCTCTCAGGATCAGATATCGAGAAGAAACTGTAATTGACTGATTTATCAACACACAGCTCACACTCCTGGATGAATCAGGTTGAAATTTGGTACACAGATAGTCGATAAGATGTAGGCATGATAGGTTGAAATAGCAGTTCAAACTTAACGCGGTCGAAGCCGCGGGCGGAAGCTTTAGTACGCACGTTATCATCCGAGTCGTCGGGTCATAAAAGTCAAAAGAGATAGGAATGTGCAGCTTGGCGAACCGAACCCTAGTTATCGATAAACGTGTAGTGCCTTATATTTTGGAAAGCCCTCAGCGTAAGGCGCCGTTGCTAAAATAAGAGAGCGGTACCTTTTGCGATAGGCGCGCGACTGACGTACTAAATGTGAAACAAACCAAGTATCCGGTGGCGGGGAAGAGCACGCGGCCGTCGATATTGTGTCCGGTGATGAAGGCGTCGTCGGCGCGGGACAGGTCGTACTCGATCACGTTCTCGCCGGAGCGCGGCGCGCCGAAGTGCGCCACGTCCCACTCCTGCGAGTGGTCCCACAGCACGTGCGAGCCCAGCCCCGGCGTGCCGCGCGCCACCGGGAACGGCACCGGCGGGTACAGGCGCGCCACGTGCGGCTGCGCGCCCGCGCCGTGCAGGCGCCCCACGGCCGCCAGCAGGTGCGCCAGCGCGTCGGGCGCGTCGCGCCGCACCAGCGCCACGTGCGCCGCGCCGGGCGCCGGCAGCGCGCGCTTCAGCACGGCCTGCAGCAGCGCGTGCGGCGCCACCTCCACCAGCAGCGCGCGCGCCGGCACCGCGCGCAGCGCCTCCGCGAACCTCACCGGCGACAGCAGGTTGTTCACGTGGTAGTTGGCGTCGCTCAGCTTGGCTGCGGACAGGCGAGGGCGGCCGTGAGCGCGGGCCGGCCGGCGGGCGGCGGCGGCCCGGCGTCGGCACTATACTCACCCAGCTCGGAGTCCCACTTGTCGCGCGGCAGCGACGACGAGATCCAGCGCGCGCTGCGCGGCTTGGGCTCGGGGATGACGCGCTCGAGGCTCTTGCGCAGCAGCGGCGCGGCCGTGGCGATGTACTTGCTGTGGAACGCCACGCCCGAGCTGTTGACGCGGCGCGCGAACACGCCCGCGCCGGACAGCTCCGCCACGAACTTCTCCAGGGACGCCACCGGGCCCGACACGGTGACGCTGTCGGCCGCGTTGTGGCACGCCGGCACCACGTCGGGCGGGCAGCGCGCCTGGCACTCCTCCCACGACAGCCCCACGGCGGCCATGGCGCCGGGCGCCAGCTTGGCGTCGACGATGCTGCGGCCGCGCCAGTACGCCGCCAGCACGGCCTGCTCGGCCGTCAGCGTCTCGTCCGCGTAGGCGCAACCTGCGACACAATCCGGTCGATCACTGCCGCAGCCGTGGATGCGCACGTGCAAGGGAGCGAGGCCGAGGGCCGCTACTCACCGATCTCGCCGACGGAGTGCCCCACGATGCCGTCGGGCCGGATCTCGAGCGCGCGTAGCACGTCCACGAGCGCCACCTGCACGGCGGCGATGGACACGAACGAGTTGATGACGTCGTCGAAGGCGGCGGTCGGCGCCGCCGTCACGATGTCCAGGAGGTCGATGCCGTGCGGCCGCAGCGCGGCGGCCGAGCGGTCGATGCTGGCCGCGAACACGGGCAGCTGCATGAGCGAGCGCGCCATGCCGGCCCACTGCGACCCCATGCCGGAGAACACGAACCAGATGGGACGCGGCTCGCCACTGTCCATATCCTGCGGACGGTACACGGTCAGATCGGCTCGGTGCAGCGGTGTCGGTGACACGGAGCACATCGGGCTCGCCACTCACCGTGCACTCCTCGAGGGGCGGGTCGGTGAGCACGGTGTAGCCGCGGCAGGGGTGCCCGACCACGTTGTGCCGGTGCACGGCGTCCAGCAGCGCGTGCAGGTCGGCGTCGTGGCGGTGCCGCTGCGCCAGCGCAAGCAGCGCGCGCGCGCCGGCCTCGTGCCGGCCCGACGCCAGCACGAGGCGTGGCGCGCCCGCCGGCGGCGCGCGCGCTCGCGGCGCCGGCGCCGACTCCAGGATGATGTGCGCGTTGGCGCCGCCGAACCCGAACGAGTTGATGGCCACCAGCCCGCCGTCCCACTCTGTGTTGCGGTCCACCACCTGCGTGCGCGGGTGACGACCGATTGTTAAATCTTTACCATTCATAAATACCAAAGTAATAAAGTTTTTATATGAAAGAATGATAGCCAAATGGCTAGCAGTTTGTTTCAGCATACTGAACGTTACCTTTATTCTTCCGTCGCTGAGCGCCGGGATGTCGGTGTTGGGAGACTTATAGTGAAGGTTCTGCGGGATGACGCCGCGCTCCATCGCCACCAGCACCTTGGCGATCGAGCACAGACCGGAGGCGGGCTCCGAGTGGCCCATGTTGGACTTCACCGAGCCCAGCAGTAGCGGAGTCTTGCGCCCCGGACAGAAGAACTCCGCGATGGCGTTTACTTCCTGCGGGTCTCCCACCTTTCGAAAAACATTAGATTAGTAACAACTATTTATTAGACATTTAACCGACGCCGACGGGTGAGTGCTACATACATGTTGATATATTTTTTATCATACAAACAGAACACCGACATGATATAAAACGTTGAAACTATGTTGAGCGATGTGCGTACCTTAGTGCCGGTGCCGTGCGCCTCGACGTAGACGACGTCGCTGGGGCGCAGGCGCGCCTCGGCGAAGGTCTCCTCGGCGAGGCGGCGCTGCATGTCGCCGGACGGGAAGGTGATGCCCTGGTCCTTGGCGCCGTCGACGTTGATGCGCGCGCCGCGCAGCGTGGCGTAGAGCCGGCGGGCGGCGCCGCGCCGCTGCAGCAGCACGGCCACGGCCGCCTCCGAGCGCACGTAGCCGCGCCCGCTCGCGTCGAACGCGGCGCAGCGGCCCTCGGGCGACAGCATGCTGAGCCGGTGGAAGCTCAGCGAGGTGGCGGGCTTCAGGCACAGGTTGGTGCCGGCGACGATGGCGGCGTCGCAGTGGCCCGAGCGGATGGCGGCCGCCGCCTGCGCCAGCGCGAACATGGAGCTGGAGCAGGCCGTGTCCACCGCGAACGAGGGCCCCTTCAGGTCGAACGTGTAGGACACGCGGTTGGGGAACATGGCGCGGCAGCAGCCGGTGAGCGCGTAGCCGTTGATCTTGTCGGGGTCCGAGGTCCACATCTCCTCGGTCTCGGAGTTGCTGACGCCCACGTAGACGCCGGTGCGCGAGCCGCGCAGCTCGGCCGGGTTGTAGCCCGCGTCCACCAGCGCCTCATGGGTCAGCTCCAGCAGCAGCCGCAGCTGCGGGTCCAGCAGGTGCGCCTGCTTCGGGTGCACGCCGAAGAACGTCGCGTCGAAGTGCGCCAAGTCCTTCAGTTTGCCGCTGCGCTCCGGCAGCCCGTGCAGACCTGCACACACACACCATACATTTCTTGCACAATAACATTATGCACCGACCGCGAGCGATGATTTCGATTTAATTAGGTATGTAGGTGCCTACTTGTAAAATAATCATAAAAATATTATGTGATATACCTAAATGTGTATTTAGTAATGTTAGACCACTGCGGTGTTTATCAATAGACGCGTCACTTCGTGACGTCATCGCCGAAATATAAATGTGTACTATTTTACTGGGAAGCTGACACACAACGGACTGTCGAATGTATTCTTTGTAAGCATCAGATAAGTAGCGCGATGGCGATGACGCACGGGGCATCACGCCACCGGCGCTCGGGGCGCTCGGGGCAGCCGGCGCGGCGCGAGTGAGAGCGCGGCGCGCGCGCGCGCCGGTCGTGCGCGACTGCGGCGGCGAAGCACCGCGGACCACACGAGTGCCAACGACACCAGTCATTCATTCATACAACAATTGGCTAATCGTGCGATGTGGGCGATCGTCTGAGCTACTATATTATGTACCTACAACACGTGGTAGTGTCACCACATTCTAGGTAATATACTTAATCTAATCTACATCGGCTCACAACCGTACCTGTGAGCTATAAGCTGTATGTATGTACCTATACATATAATATAGCCTAGCCGTTGTGTTTGACTACTCTCCTTATTTTGTGGTTCAACCAGCTTGGTAGGCAGGTAGGTATACCTGACGGATGGTCTATCTACTGGCTACTGGGTGATTTGTAATATATTAATACTTTTATATTTTTAATAACTACATATTATAGACTAGCTGCCTGCCCCGGCGTCGCACGGGTGTCATATCGTACTTTTTAGACCTTGAGTTGCATTATTGAAATTTTTGTAGGGATCTCTATTTTTTTTAACAGTAAAGTATAGCCGTTATCGTAGCTTCCTAATGGTGAAATAATTTTTGAAATCGGTCCAATAGTTTTTGAGTTTATTCATTACAAACATACACACACACAAAAATATAAATCTTTCCTCTTTATAATATTAGTGATTACTATGTGCCCGACCCGGCTTCGCACGGGTGTCAATATCGTAGCTTTTTATACCTTGAGTTACATTATTGCAATTTTCGTAGGGTACTCATATATTTGTGACAATAAAATATAGATAATGTAGCTTTCTAATGGTGATAGAATTTTCGAAATCGGTTAGTTTTAAGTTGTTCTTCTTTATAATATTAGAGATTATTATTGTATATTATATTAAAATGTTATGATATAAGTATATAGTGCATATAGTATAGAAGTATAAAAACCAACGATTTTACTCCAGGGTCTCACAGACATGCTAGGTGGTAGGTAGGTTGGGTAGGTTAAGGGTTAAATATTGATCAAAATTGATATTACAAAGTTATTTAATGTAGGTAGGTACTTATGTATAAAGAAGCCACGAGTGGGGGGGGGGCGGTTATTGATATATTTATATTACAAATCAACCTGTATATAAACCGATATCCTTTGTTAGATTTTTATCTACTTGAACGGAACAACTATAATTAACTCCGTATATTAAAAGTCTTTGATTGTTATGTTAACATAGCTTTCCTTTAGCAATTAGGTAGGTATCCTCGATACAACGCTAGTACCTGCCTACCTAGTTAAACGTTCGCAGCCCTTTCTACTATGGAAGTATCGACGCGAGCGTATTACCTAGGCAGTAGGCGCCTAGGTACGTACTAGGTATTGATCCTGTCTCGCGGAGGACACTGAGATAGAATCAATACCGCTCGGCGTTCGGCGCTCATACAACGCGAGCGCGACCCGTGCAGTGTGCTCTGTGGACTGTATGGTGCTCAGTGCTCATGCTCATAGTTGCTCGCCGGCCACTACACGGCAACGGCTACAGACTACCTACACCGACTGGGATCTACAAGTCCTTACACTTGCACTACGCTCGTTCCTCGTTCATATGAACAAGCCGGAAATACACCGGCGCTACATTCTGCGTCATCGATCGCCTGATTCTGCTAAGTGGAGGCAACAAATTTGGCTTAATTCACATAATACCTACCTACATTCTTTTGAACTTTGAATGTATTATTTGTAAATTATTATCAACAAGACATCAATAAGGAATGATAAGAATTGTCAACGAAGCTGTTAGGAGTTAGCTATAGACCGTGAATCATCAACTTATCACCTATAGAAATAGAATATAGAGAGATCTTACACTGACAAATACCTACATTATACATGTACCTAGGTACTCTATCTACTTAATGGAACAAACAACAGCGGTAACCACCAGTTACTTCGAAGATATCCCAGCGACTCTACTCTGAATCTCTATAAACTCTAGAAGCCGGCTCAGTCAATTAAAAATTATTGGTTTTAGGTACTGAAAGTAAAACCAAAACTTTTGAATTCGGATCCCTAGTTCCTGAGATTATCGCGTTCTAACAAAAAAACTCTTCAGTTTTATAAGATTAGTATAGATGAGACCGCAGTACCTAAACAGTGGCCCGGCTGCCTAATTCTAATGAACAATTTTCACGAGTGCCGTATTTGTCTGTAATCCTGCTTTATTTGTAAATAACAGCTCTATTTGAGGTAGGTAATGCGTCGCTGAGACAGATAGTTGTCGCCATGGTCAGCAAACGACCATTACCTATTCACCAGCAGCACGGCGGCGACGCGGCGATTAGCGATCTGTATCAATGGTGGCAGCACGCAACTCGCCAATTTGGTGACGCGCAACGGCGACCAGTAAACAAAACAAACCGGCCGGCGCGTCTGCGTTGCTGCGCGATAATGTGAGTAGGTAAGTTCGAGTGCTCAGCGTCACGAGCTACGACGCAGATTCCCTTCTCGATAATGACCTCATTCGAGCCGACACTGCCGATGCCACCGGCCACCACTCGGCACTCGGCACCTCACAAACGCACACCGCAGAGTCCATCGCCATAACCTGATTTCTAATATAACCTTAGATAGGTACCTAGATTATACTTAACTGTAACCAATTCTAATTACTTATATTAATTTTGATTGGCACTATTTTTTTTAAATATACTTAATTATTATTTAGTGAAAATGAAAAGACCTTGAGCGGATATTTCTCACCTACCAACGGAAGGCACAGCTGCATTAAATAATTCTGGATTTTTACTAAAAACAATCATTCTCAAAGGCGAAGATATTATTTACGCTTATTTAAAAGATAGTTTAATACTCTGCAATTTCCGAATAATTAAATAATGTAATTATATTTATAAAAATATTTCTATTTTTAATAATTAAAATTACATAATATCCTTGTAATTCTTCACGCATGTTTAGTTAATAAATATTATTTTTCAATTATCTGTATGCCATCTCTATACGTTACCTCGTTCTATGCATGTTCGGCTGTCTTAACACTCTGTATCATAAAATATTTTTTAAATACCTACATCTTACTTTTATATTATATTGAACCAATATTTTACTCGCTATTTTTGCTTTACTTGTCCTGTAGAACATTTATATTTTGTTATTTGATGTCCGAATCTAAAGTACTACTAAAAACTCATCTAAGATATTCTTATTATGAACGATTTTTCCTAAAAAATTACTTAAAATGTGCTGTGTATTTTGTTACTTCACTGGGATTGTACAGTTTAATTGTAAGTAGCCCACCCATATTTTTTCGCTACAATAGACTTAATTATAGTTTTTATTCAACCATATTTGTCACAAATAATCATTATTCGTACATAAACGTACCAAATACGCTGTTCACAGCGAGCTCCAAGTTCAATAATTATAATAAGTACCCATTTTTTTTACTATTTTTTTGTTAATAATGGATACACATAGTCTGACATTTTATTACCAAAATTGTGGAGGGATACGAACGAAACTACATTTATTGTATATGGATATCTTGTCGCATTCCTATGACGTGATCATATTAACGGAGACTTGGCTTGTTTCTGAAATAATGGATAACGAATTTATTGATGACCGTTACTTAGTGTTTAGACACGATCGCGATCGTTCCCTGTCTGGCAAGAACGATGGTGGGGGCGTGCTGGTTGCAGTACTCAGATACTTACGACCTGTTATATTGTGTTTACGTTCGACCCCTAATCTTTACATTGAGCATGTCTTGGTTCAACTCCCAGCTGCACTTAACAACAGGCGTCATGTAATCTGTGCTACCTATATTCCGCCAGGCACCCAAGATAACATATACAGTGCTCACTTCGACATGTTAACAGATATAATAAACGACCCTGCGACGATGTCGTTCTACATTGCAGGCGATTATAATTTACCTAACATTGACTGGGTGCCCCGCGGTAATCACGTCATACCCCAAACAACTAACCTTGTAGATCGACATCTAACAGATTTTTTGTGTATATCCGACGCCTTACAATATAATACCTTTAAAAATCAACTGGGTCGTATTCTTGACCTATTTATGTCCAATGTTAAATGTACAACTACTACTTGTGCCCCATTATTGCGACCGGTTCCTCATCACCTTCCTTTTTGTGTTACATCGTCAATAATAACCACAGATAATTATTTGAAATCTGTACGTACTTCTAAGCTCAATTTCCACAAAGTTAATTATGAAGATGTTAACAATGTCTTTAGTAACATAGACTGGGGAGCATGTCTTTCACACCTTACAGTGGATGTAGCTGTACCTAGGTTTTACGAAATTATATACAGCGTGATAAAATCCCACGTACCCATGGCTCGGCTCAGGAGTTCCCGATTCCCAATTTGGTTCTCACCGGCTCTAATCCGCATTTTTAAAGCCAAAGACCGTGCATGGACAAAATGGAAAAAGTATGGTAATGTTCGTGATTACGAAATCTTTTCTATACAACGTAAACGGTTTAAGTTAGAATCTGACAAGTGCTTCCAGCTGTATATGACAACTGTAGAGGAGAGTATATCGTCGAACATTAATTATTTTTGGAAATATATAGCGAACCGTAAAGGAAGGTCAAGCTTTCCTGCTACTATGTATTTAAATCAAGTATCTTCTAACAGCCCTCCTGTAATAAGCAATTTGTTTTCCGAGTTCTTCACTTCAGTTTACGAACCTTCAAGATTTGATTCATCGCGGTGGCTTCCCCCTGATAATTGTTCCGAATACTCATCTTCTATTTGTAATGTAACCTTTACCTACGACGCTATACACACCACATTACGTGGGCTAGACGTAACTAAAGGGCCGGGCCCTGACGGTTTACCACCTATATTTATTAAAAGTACGGCTGATACTCTTAGTACTCTACACTACAGACCTATTTCTATCTTGTCCACTCTGTCGAAAGTTTTCGAACGTCTTATGCATAATGTCATATATACTCATATACATAGCCTCATTTTACCAGAACAGCATGGATTCGTTAAACGGCGCTCCACCTCGACTAACTTGATGATATTTACTAATTATTTATTTAATGAAATGGACCGGGGGGTCCAGGTGGATGCCGTTTACACGGATCTCCAAAAAGCGTTTGACAGGGTGGACCATAAACTCTTATTGGATAAATTGGCGTATAACGGTGTCAGGGGTGACCTATTGCGATGGTTCATATCGTATATTTTTAAAAGAACGCAGAAAGTTGTGATGAATGGGGTTGAGTCTGACACAATTACAGTATCATCCGGTGTTCCACAAGGATCCATATTAGGTCCCCTTTTATTCACCATCTTCATCAATGACATTGGCAGCTGTTTTCATCATTCAAATTTTTTAATGTACGCTGATGACCTTAAAATTTATAGATCTTGTAGTGATATTTCCGACTGCATGCTACTACAGGAGGACCTTAGCAGACTTGCACAATACTGTTCTGATAACAGGCTCAACCTTAGTATACCTAAATGTCACTATATAACATTCACTAAAAACCGAAATATCCAGCGCTTTAATTATTCTATTAATAACACATTTTTGAATAAAGTTAACAGCGTCCGAGACCTCGGTGTCACTCTTGACTCAAAACTGCACTTTGATGACCATATAGAAAATATCGTTTGTAAGGCTTTTAAAATGTACGGTTTTCTTATAAGATCTTCTAGAGACTTCAAACGTTCATCCACTCTTTTGGTCTTATATAAGACCTTAGTCCGCTCGCAATTAGAGTTTGCAGTACCAATTTGGAGTCCTTTTTATCATAAGTATATTTATAGGCTTGAAATGGTTCAAAAAAAGTTTTTGCGATATATGTGCTATAAATGTTCACATTCCCGTATCCCTTACCATCAATTATTAAAACGATATAAATTATTGAGCTTGGAATCAAGACGTAAGTTGCTTAAGAATATGATGCTCTATGGCATATGCAATAACAAGTTTGACTGTAATGATCTTACAAATGGATTATGCTACATTGTACCTAGAATAACTATGGTGCGTGGGGTTCGCGCACCCCGTTTGTTCCACACACGAAAGTGTGGAACAAACGCTGGTGTGCGGGCCCCACTGCGTCAACTTTTGGACTTGTATAACACACACTTTTCTAATATTGACTTATTTGGTATTTCTGAATCCCGATTTAGAAGACTGTCCATAAATAACCTCTGCTTGTCTGAATTTAGCGATTCGTAAGAGTTACATACTTTCGTTCATTTTGATTGTGGCTGACCAGCGCGTATGTACCTACTGTAAATTTAATGTTAAGGTTTATTCCGTGGACAATGATGTGGGTTGCATGTTTACTTAATTTACTTTAGCATAAGTACTACTGTAACACATAACATGTAACTGTTTTTTGTCCCAATAAAGAAAAAATAAAAATAAAATAAAAATAAAATAAAAAATATCTTGGGACAACTCAAACAACGCCATCTGATCAAAACAAAGCAGAGCTTAGTACGAGGTCTGCTTTTTCTGGATCAGATATAAACCAGACAACTGATAAACATAGTAATATATTTCTAAATACTATGTATGTATATAGACAAATAACACCCATTATATACATATTTATATGTAATATCTATTTATAAATAATATTGTGAAAGTAACTAGGTACTTTAAATATAGTAGATAGAACATTTTACTGAAAGAAGACCTTGTTTAGATTTTAAAAATAGTTCGAACTGTATTTAAAGATTTTTAAATAGGTAATCGTTTATCTGGATCGGGAATCGAACCCACCAAAAGACACAAAACTAACAAACCTGTATTATTTGTGTATACTTTTCTTATATAACATTTATTTATTTATATTTTCATTTCAATATAGTAAAACTTAAACTTAGTAATATTTTCTTTTTTATCAACTGGGGTAATATCTATGGCAGCAGCCATAGTATCTTACATGATAGGATAACCAGAAAATTTAACATTTAAGTTGAAATTATTAAACTAATCTGCAAGCAACCCACCTACCTATTATGTGATACGCAAATTCACAACACTTAAGTACTTGCAATATCACTATTTCTTGATTAACTTATATTTACGTTTGCAATAATACGTTTAAGTTCAGTTTGTAACTTGAAATCATAATAAATAGAAAGTATAAAGAAACACGGTAAAAACATGCGATCGTTGTGCCTTGTCGTATTACCTATACAGATTGTATTTTATTTAATGTAAAATTTCATGGCATTTAAGATAGTATGTTATGTTAAGTTATGAATGACCCTTCGGGCACAGATTACTTACTCTCCTTGTTTTGGGCTTTGGGTTGGTGTCATAAAAAACAGGATGGTGCTTTTTTACGTACGGCAGATTTGGTTCCCGGTTCAGACAGGCCAACAGGCGATTAAATAAAAATCTTTTTTACAATCCAAATTATTTTAGTAAAATATTATATCTCATTTTTAAGGTAGTTCCCCTCCGCGTGGCATCTAGTTAAGTCTATGACAATGAGAGATACAAAATAATGAAACGAAACATAACCTTCTATTATAAAGTACCTACTAACTTTCGCCCGCAGCTCCGCTCGCGTGGATGTCGGTTATCGCGATCCTTCTATGTCCTTCCCCGGGACTCAAACTATCTCCATACCTAATTTCATCTAAATCGGTTTAGCTGTTTGAGCGTGAAAGCGTAACAGACAGACAGACAGACAGAGTTACTTTCACATTTATAATATTAGTATGGATTTTTTAATTCACCATTTTGTCGGTTATGGACATGGCAATGTTTAACAGGGCAGACCTCCCTAATAAAGTGCTGTCACGTAGTGACAATTTAAAAAATAAACATTGATTTAATTAAAACTTAATTAGCAATACAAAATCTAACATAATTTAAATTTAGTAAATCTTGGTAGTGGAACATTGACTAAAAACACGATACTAAATAACTATGGTGTCGGATGTATATATGCCTTACGCCATCTTGATTTTATTTTTCTCTTTTGGCTTTCGCTCGATTCGATCTGCATCTAAGCAGCGTGCAGAGCTTTATCTTTTTATCAGTAAACCGTAGAAAGCCCTTATAAAAGGGTCTCTCCGCATATCCATAATGGATAGGTATTCAGTCAGACAGTCAGTAACATGATATCGATTGCATCATTTTTTCTTGTGATGATGAGGTAACCAAACGAAAGATATTTTCCATTGTACCCTTTCCGCTAATTCTGCATATTAATCCTTAAAGCAAAAGTTTGTAAAATGGGGTATATTCGACGAAAATAGCGCGGACGCGGAGTACCTACACGACTGCCCAAAAAAGGAGTATACTGTATATGTAGATTAGGGTACATGTCATATACACATTACATGTGTAAGCTTCTATATTGCACAATAACTTCTAAACGACTGAATGGATTTAGATGATGGATGTATCATACAATCGGTAACTTTTTTGTTAATGATTAAAGTCACACTCGATTTTTTTCTTGTCTGGTCAACATAGGATTGTCATAGTTATATTGGTCAAGTTGGGACACATTTTGATGATTTCTAATATGTATAACACTTGGCGGGCTCATGTTAGTCAAAAGGGCATGCGCATTTTTGATTTTATAATTAGATCTCAGCTACCTAATTATTGTATTATTATTGCTAGTGTTCTAATTAACGGAATAAAAAAATACGTAATTATCTAATTAATGATCACGTTACCTACGTAATGACGCTAGTGTAGTGCTCGTGTAAGAAATAAAAAAGAACATGTCAGAAAAACAGAGCGTATAAATTTAATACTCTGTGGTACACGACAACAGGACCTACCTACGTAGTTAGCTAAGTACCTAAGTACTTAAATATTTATGTTTTTTATTTCATTTACATAGCGTAAAAAATATCAAAATAATTGTGACAATCAATTGAAGTTCATAGTTACCTTCATTGACGATTACGATACCTAAACAAATAACATCTATCAAACTCTACGTGAAGCTTCTTATGAAAATAATAATAATGTTTGCGTCAATGTAATGACTAAACGTGAATTATTTGTGTAATTTATTATTTATGAAGGACCTATCGAAAGTAGCAATTATCTCATACTGTCATTACTACCAATGCCGGTCCCGCGCCTCGTCGGCGCTCGTCACTCGCGGCGTGACCTTCACCTTGCGTCCGTCGCGCGTCGTCGCCGCGTCGTCGCCGCGTCGTCGCCGCGATCGATGACGGTCGCCGCCACCATCGGTGTCGCTCGCGATCACAACACTAGTCTACAACCTACTATTTTGTTCCAACTCATAAGTCCTGCTAACCCATATGTAGACAATAAAATAAAACCTAGTACCTAGCTACAATTATTACCTATTATGTAGGTAACTAGGTATATTTTTCTCTGTAGTGTCGTCACTGAGAGAAGGAAATAATAGTTGGTGACCCTCAACTTCAAATTACAGAAACATGTCAATGTAGTGCACAGTTGAACAGTACCTACGAGTACCTAAACTGTAGCGCTACTAAGTCTAAGACCGCCATTAGTGTCGCGACTCGCGGCTCGCGGCTCGCGACCACCAGGGCACAGCCACGACCGACCGTGCGGTGCCACGCATCAATTAGTCTGCTCGCGGTTATTTATTATACACATAAATACTTATTTAGACTTACATAAAAATAAAAATAAATAAATACTGTTCTTGTTGTTCCTTATTGAAACACAATACTTGACGATATTACCTGGTCCGAATAAAGTTTTTTTATGGATATAAAAATAGAAAAGGTCTCGGATAACTGAATAATTTATAAGAAACTAGATCGGACGTCTTTAGTCCTTTTTTATCGAGTTTTAGAATAACACAAGACCATAACACAAATATCTAAATACTGTTTTATGGAAAACTCAAGACTGGACAAGGCTGTACTCTACCATGCAATTGCAATAAAGGTGAAGGAGTTTAAATGTGGGCAAATACGTTAGGTAGGCGTTTTTTTAAGTTATTGTATAGCTTTTATCGCGGGCTCGGGCTTTGAGCGCGGCGACCTAATTAAGAAATTCCGTAACGAAAATAAAACCTAACACCCCCCACTCCACCTACCATGTAGCTCGGCCGAGCGTTCGCTTAACGTATATGTATATGGTACGACTGTGTATGGTATGGTACGAAGCTCGCACGGATCGAGACGAGCTGCTCCGAAATGTAATGAAAAAAAAAAAAAAACAAAAAAAACTTTTTACTAGCGCTATGTTATAAAAGGGGAGAACTTAATAAAAAAAAACCGAGCAAGAGTAAGTGTGGTTCCGGAGCCGTTACTGATTTGAATAATTGCACCAGCAGAGCGTATGTTAATGGCACTTACGCCCTTTACATGTATAGAGTGCCCTTCCTAAAAATATTTATTTTTATTATTTAGCTATCATACTAAGCAGCGGCTACCTTATCACTAAATTTAATCAATATTCATTGTGTAATCTTTGAGTAAAATGCCTGTGACTTACGGACAGACAGACAGACAGACGGACATGACGAAACTATAAGGGTTCAGTTTTTGTAATTTTGGCTACGGAACCTTAAAAACCGGGCAAGTGCATGTCCGGCCACGCACAATGTAGGGTTCCGTATCCGAATAATGCGGCTTAAGAAGTGGGTTTTGTGTTGTTTTTGTTCCATACTATACTGACAACGTTATACTTAATAATTTTACCGTTATACTCATTTGATCAGCTGTTACTCGTTAACTTGTAAAGCCTACTTAGCTGTGATAGTATTCCTTCTAATTCCACTAATATATACTTACTACTACCCCGAATTTTTTCACATTCCCAATATAAACCATTTAGCTGGCAGGTAGGGGGAGATTTTAAAGCTTAATATTTCACAAACTGATCCCTAAATCTAAAATGAGATTATGGTGAGAATATAAGGGTTCCGTTTTGCCATTTTGGCTACGAAACACTAAAAATGAAACTCTGAAATGTGTGTAATTAATTAATCGCATAACTTCAAAACTATTGCACAAAATTAGATATTAATTATAATTATTTTTTGTTATGTTCGTAATTAAATAAGTGTGAAACAATTGGGTAAAAACCTATACCTAGGTTAAAAACTATCCTACTAAATACTAGGAACTACTGGTCCAAAAATTTGAATTGAAAAATTATTTTACTGTTGGATAGCCCATTTATCAAGAAAGGCTATAAGGCTATATAAAATCACGCTACGACGAACAGAAGCTGAGCAGCAATGAAAAATGTTGCAAAAAAGAGGAAATATTGCTCAGACGAAGTTGCGCGAGTCAGCTAATCGATCATAAGCAGAAAATGAAAGTAGAGACGACAAGCAACATTGCGATTGGGAGTTGTTGTAACTACAATAATTGTAGGTAAGAAGAACATGGGCAGAGCACTCGGCACGACTCGCATTGTCACGGGGCTTTTCGGTTATCCTCCTTCCTTGTTTTTGCTACGACATTGATATGGAAGCCGTAACCGTAGCTTTCGGTGTTGTTTTCACCATCATTACATGTGACCTGACCTGTGACCTGTCCGAGACACCTTCCCGCAGGGTTCGTTACACTACGTACAAGACATTTACATTATTCACATAGGTGAATAAGGACTAACAAATATAACCAATTTGGATGTTTTATAAATGACGTAAAAGGTGGCGACGTTTGAAGCTTCGACGACCAACATGCAAAAGATAGATACCTAATACGTTTTAATTAAAAGGGTTCATAACCCCATTACCATTTTATAAAAGTATTTCACCACTCAGATACCCTCCGTAGAACTCGACATATATTTAATGTAGACTAGAGTTAATTTTATAAAGCACTAGATGTAGGTATCTCGCGGCTCTATCGTCCGTACGTATGTTGGTTATCGCAATAAAATGTGCCATTTCCTTCCGCATGATCTTTGCGTACTTCTATACTAACAGCCCTAACAATTGCGTAATGATCTCATTCCTACATAATTATCTGATTTTATAATTACATTATAGGTACTATGTGATGTGAGTCGGTTGTCCAGAGCACCGCGCACCGCGCACCGCGCTCGGCAGCGACTTGCGATGCTCCGATCACATGTACACATGCTATTTGACACACTAATTAATCTTCCTTTCCTCTTCTTAAGGTTACGAACCTAAGTCACTTATGAACAAAGTACGTAAAGTACGTTGGTGTTTAATTTTCGTTATGTTTAACAGATAATGCATACAACACCAGACGGCTCAAAATCTGACGATATAATTTTGTATTATTACGCGTATGATAGAGAGGTCAATCAGTGGCGCCACTTCGACTGAGCTATCAGAGCGGCCCAGTGCCACCGTGATAGCGAATAGCGCCTGTAATCTGCACAGATTCATGTTCAGGTGGGTCGTGGGAGCACGCCATGGACTTTACTAAAACTATTCTACGACGATAAATAAATGGTTAAAAGAATGCATATCTATTTCCAATTTATAATAAGTCAGATCGCCACTTGTGTCACAAAATAGATAGGTACCTAACTCACACATGCGATAACCGAAATTGGGCGCGAGCGAAGAAGTGAGCCAAACTTAGTTCTTTATAATTATGATGTGTGAATATCAAATATCCGGGAAAACAATATTATAATGATTAGGTACATATTAACTAATTGACTAGGTCCACAACAATGACTGACACAAGAGTACGTCAAGGTGATAATTGTAATATTTGAAGTCGTATGCGCAGTTATATGTAGCTAAGCAATAATGCTTATGTCACAGTTGACACACGCGAATTCGCCATCCGCGCCGTGAACACATCGTCCTACTACATAGTATACTAGTCCTTTAGTGGTTACACATATGCTAGTACCAACACACTATCGCAACTGGTTCAGTGCTTACCTGGCGTCCATCTCCTGTCGTCGGCTGTGACGAGGTCGACGCCGTCGAACAGCTGCTGCGCGAACTCCTCGATGTTGTTGGACTCGGGCAGGCGGCCCGACAGCCCCGTCAGCACGATGTCGTCGTCGGCGCCGCGCGTCCCGTTCATTACGGCGCTCGGCATGCTCGCTGATCAGCTGTTCCGCGTATCTGCAACCAGATCACCACTTCAGATCTCATTCAGACTATCCACTGACCGCCGCACGCTTTATCTGGTCTCGCCTCACCTCGACTGTTTCGTATGAATACCCCGGTATCTATTTCACCATCGGCTGAATCCCAAATGCCTAGCTTGGGAATATTTATATTGTGTAACACAATCTCAAACGAAAGACGCGTGATACGCGGGAGGTGCGTGCGAGCAGAGTGATGCGCCGTAGAAGCGGTACGCGGTTAAAAGGGCGAGATAGTGGGGGTCGCGGCCCGAAGCGTCACGTTTCCACAAGACCCCGAACCCGTGTTATCGCGCCGCAAGGACGGACAAGGTCGACGCGTTCTTCCTCCTCGCGCCAGTCACCACCGCACGGTGTGTTCCCGCAGCCGCGGTGCTAATGGCGCAGCCCGGGTCGACCGGCCTGCCAACCGCGCGATGCCCCGCGAATCGGCTAGGTGCTGTCCGGAGTCCGCTTCGACCTCAGATCATTGTCTTTATCTAGAGACGACGATCTAGTGACCCCTCGATTAAATAAGCAATAAATCAAAACGATTAAGTGTCAATCACGCACCCAATCGTCCACATCGACTTTACGTACCTACCGAGTCCAAAATCGTTTCTGCGGTGGTGTGCAGCGCGAACGCAAACCGATTTTTTTGTGTCTGAAAAGATTCGAACACAAAAAGGCCAATGCCCAAACGGTGCACTGACCAAAGTCATGAGATAGTGCGGTCGCCGGCGCGCGGCCGGGCGCGCGGTCGCCTCGCGCCGCCGCGCCGCCCGTGGCCCCACGGAAGAATGGCTCGGAGTTCACGCGAAGAGCCGGCGCAACAACTTAGCACAACAATAGTGAGCCATTGTTCGCCAATTGGCAAAGCCGACCGACACATCGGATCACGGCGCACAATGTTCGTTCACAGAGCGCTCGACTCGACGCGCAGTTTCGACTTCAACTTAACATTCTAACAATACTTAATTGCTTCTAACCTTTTATGGAATATTTATAATACCTACTTAGGCAGAACAATTAGCGAAAGGCACTAAGACATAAACCTTCCAGATTACTAGGTATTTATGACGTTTTGAATTCAGCCGTAGAAAAATCACGGATCCCTAATCCGATTGCTGTCATTATCATCAAAAGAGTTGTGTACCGTTTGAAGCTCTGAATTAATAGTTAATAGGAGAGAACTCTTTGTTCTAAGGGGAGAAAGATGGTGGTCACAAATGCGCGAGTGGTTCAAGTGCAGCGCTAACACTTGCGTTATCTCAAAGCTTGTAATTTTAACCCCCGCATCGATACGCAGCGCACCGCTGCACCGGTGTGCACTGCGCAGTCACGCTCACAGTCACACACAACTCGCTAACAGACAGAGACTGCAAAAATACTCCGTCACGCCCGATGATGATGGTAGATCAATACGCTACTAAACTACTTTTTATAAATGCTAGAATTTTTATTTCTGTCAGAATTAATGAACTCTACAGATCATTAATTTTGACATATCTGGTAGGATTACACTTAGATTAGGACTCAAAATAATAATAGCCAATGAACTATGGCAACTGGGTTCACTGAAGAGCTTTAAAAATATTTTTGGATGACCATGGGATCTACCATGGGATGGTACCTACCGAAGTACCTACTTAAAGCTTGTTGGAAATCGATCTGATAATTCTGACTGCGAAATTTTAAGTTCTTGCGATAATGACTACTTATAGTTCAATAAAACAAGTTTTTTTTTATTTTAGGTATTGCATAAAAAGGGCATATCAACAACGCCCAGGACATCCTGCTCTCCTTCAGATATTGGGATCATACTGTAAACAATATTCTACAGTCGGAGGTGTATTTGGGTCGTTCGTCATTTGGGACCGGGACCGCGGTCCCAAAAAGCGAATTGAATTTAATTATTTATTTTGATTCGTCATATGGGACCACAAATAAAAAAATACCTTTTCTTATAAAAGTACAGTTGTCAAAAAAAGATAGCATGAAACATATTCAGATAGCATGACAAATTGTGTGTTTAAAATAACATTAAGTGGGATAGTGGTTTATTTTAAAAAAAGTGAGATTATGTAATTGCATTACATATTTAACATATTATTTCTAAATACATTTTAAATCAAAAAAGATTTCCCGTACAAAGTGAAAAATGTTTCTTATTGATTTGATTTATAATTTATTAAGGCACGCGCATTAAGGCTAACCTAATTAGGTAGAGCTACATAGTACCTAAATATGTAGATTAGATAAATAAAATATGTTTTTGTAAAGTTTTTAGGGTTCCGTAGCCAAAATGGCAAAAACGGAATCCTTATAGCTTCGTCATGTCCGTCTGTCTGTCCGTCCGTATGTCACAGGCATTTTACTCAAAGACGACTTAATAAATATTGATGAAATTTCATAAAAATATTGTTAGGGGGGGAGGGCACTATATACATGTGACAGAAGCTGTTTTTAGCAAACATCAATGTATGGCACATAATTCGACAGGTCTTTCAAAAACTTTTTAAGGTTTCTAATATTTATTTAGATTGAGTGAATATTATGGAAATAATAGCTCCGAAAGTTGCATAAATTGTGCCTTTTAACATTTGAACCGTATGACCAAAAAATATGAAAAAAAATCACAAAAGCTACCTTTCGCTCAATAAATACTTTAAACTAATATTATTTCGGACGTGATAGGATACCGTCATTGACTTAGCCAAAAAACTTCGTTTCTCAACAAAAGGGCGTAAGTGCCATGAAAATACGCTCTTCTGCTGAAGCAATTATTCAAGGCTGCGAAACCCTACACTGAGCATGGTCCGACGGGCTATTGCCCGGTTTTTTTTTTTGCTCTAGATACCTAATAATTGATATAAATCAATTATTTACTATTTACTGTCGTTAATTTACTAGTTTTATTTATTTTAAGGACGGAAATCAACTACATCAAAAAGAACAACAACAGAAATATTTCATCATTCGAAATCAAGGATGTTGTCTTTTGTACATACTGACAATTATGAATATCTACAGATTTATAAGAGTGTCGAAACGAGACTATCTGCCAAATAGGGAAACAACCTACGTGCTAATCACATCCATTCTACTAAAAAAATCATCAAAGAAGCTAATAGAATCTGAAATAAAGAAATGTTTAAAAAATATTGAAAAAAAATCCTGATACAACAGTTACTACTGTACTACCTACTACTAAATATTTGTTATATTTTACATGATTACAGTATAATGTTATCAATACTTTTATATAATATGCATATAGGGGATTTAGGTAAGTAAGTAATAACCAAAAACATATTTAATTAAAGCTGTGATGATTTACGTATTATTAACATCATATACTGTGTGATAGGTGCTGTTGATCGTTGATTTATTATATTACTTTTATTTTTATGACCCTTTATTTTTTGTGTCGACTATACTTTCCTGAGCCAAAAACTGTTTGTTTTTATTTGTGGTCCCATATGACGAATGAAAATAAATAATTAAATTAAATTCACTTTTTAGGACCGCGGTCACGGTCCCGAATGACGATCGATTCAACCAATAATTTCCTACCCTTTAAAACCTGGATGGTATGAAGTTTACACTCTTTTTTATATTTTATAACTAAATATATTTGAGTGCAGTTTCACTTTGAAGTCGCTTACGTCGTCGTTGTTGTAAAATAATTTGTCGCGTCTCGTGTTATGTCGGCGATAGTGGCGTTTTTATTGTTTTTTTATTAAAGCACTGATGGGAAAAATGAACAAGCGACAGGGTAATAACTATAGGCCGGTTACGTGGTTGTGAAGGAAGAAGGCCAACATTTTTTGAGTTGTTTTGTTCACGTCAGGGCTAGAGCTACGATTTTTAGAACTATTTTTGTACATAATTAACACCAGTCACAATTCAACAGGAGGGGGAGAGAGACGCTCCCCTCCCTCGTCCGGACAAGCAAAGTACCACCCAGAGGAGAAGAGGATTTTAAAATTGAGATTTACTCTCGCCAGGTCGCAATGATGTCACAAGTCACTCGAGTCGCGCGAGTCGAGCTGGCGAGTGCAGCGCGACGTTAAAAGTCATCGAACAAGCTTGAGACTGCAACGCGATCTTAAAAGTGCCTGCGCGATGGGAGACTCAGCATGATCTTACAAATCACTACACAAACAGAGGGGGGGGAAAGTCACTGCGCGAGCAGACGAATGAGTATGAACTTGAGCGAGTTGTGCGTAGCATCGCATTATCAAAGTCACAGTACAAGGGTATATCTTGTATTTCATTGCATTCAGGCGCCTAAGGGCTAGCGCCCTTAGATGTCACTGCACAAGCATAGGATGGTATAGCGATTCAGTCAAAGTTACTACGCAAGCAAAAGAGTACCTACTATTTGAACTTAGAAGCCATGCGCAAGCAGCGTGGAGGTAGAAGTTATTGCATGAGCTGACAAGTGCAGCGTGTAGCTAGAAGACAATGAGCGAATTAGAGCCGCAGCGCGATCTCCAAAATTAGAGCACGACAAAAAAGGCATAGCTTGTATTTCACTGTACGAGCAGGGGGAGAGAGTCTTAGAGCTGGTGGTACAACGTGAACTTGAGAGTAGTTGAGCGAGCCAGGGGACGCGCGGCCGAAACGCAGTCTTAAAAAGCCACTGCATGAGGAGAGAAATAAGAAAGTCTTAAAACAATACCTATAAATCATTATAGTTTGTTTTAAAATTGTTTTAAGACTTTCTTAGTTATTCTTGACATTCTTCCATTTTTCAAAACAACTTGTGATAATTATTTATTTTTCTATTTGAAAATTGAAAAATATTTTTTCCATTTCCTATTATAGGTATCTACTTTTTTACTTAAAATAAAAATTAAGTTATGGCACAAGATGAAGACCGCTACACTAACGGGGTACATAACTAAAACCGCGCCGCTTGAAACTGTTTAGTTTATAGCCCCTTGCCCTTGCTGGGCAGGGCAGGTTCGGTTCTAGTCTAGAGAGGCCAAGGTAGGGCGTCAAACGCGCGTACTGGACTGGGACTGTCTCTGTGGCGCGGTGCGAGTGTATCCGACAGCTACGCAAGAGGTCGTGGGTTCGATTCCCACACGGGACACCACTTTGTGTGATCCACAAATGGTTGTTCCGAGTCTGGGTGTACTTTGTGTCCGTGACTTGTATGTTTGTAAAGTCACGGACACAAAGTACACCCAGAAAAAGAGTCAAGTTCATACGATGAGTAAACCGGTCAGCCCTCATACGTACGAGCTATTTTTTACGTCCGTAAAAAAACCGGCGACCCTGCCTCTCGATGTGATTATGTGATCTATTCCTAACACCCAGCGTTGAAAATACAACATTGCGCGATAAAAATATGTCGCTTTGCCGTGTGAACGTGTATTTGGGAATGCATTTGTTCTATTTGAGTGATTTTTTTTTACGCGCGTTAGAAAATGAGCTCTGCGAATGAGGGCTAACTTTTAAGGTTGATCTGGGTCCCCCTATTCGCACAGTGGCTTTTTTTTTTGGCTGTGTCCCTCTCCTCATGCAGTGGCTTTTTAAGACTGCGTTTCGGCCGCGCGTCCCCTGGCTCGCTCAACTACTCTCAAGTTCACGTTGTACTCACCAGCTCTAAGACTCTCTCCCCCTGCTCGTACAGTGAAATACAAGCTATGCCTTTTTTATCGTGCTCTAATTTTGGAGATCGCGCTGCGGCTCTAATTCGCTCATTGTCTTCTAGCTTCACGCTGCACTTGTCAGCTCATGCAATAACTTCTACCTCCACGCTGCTTGCGCATGGCTTCTAAGTTCAAATAGTAGGTACTCTTTTGCTTGCGTAGTAACTTTGACTGAATCGCTATACCATCCTATGCTTGTGCAGTGACATCTAAGGGCGCTAGCCCTTAGGCGCCTGAATGCAATGAAATACAAGATATACCCTTGTACTGTGACTTTGATAATGCGATGCTACGCACAACTCGCTCAAGTTCATACTCATTCATCTGCTCGCGCAGTGACTTTCCCCCCCCCCCCCCCTCTGTTTGTGTAGTGATTTGTAAGATCATGCTGAGTCTCCCATCGCGCAGGCACTTTTAAGATCGCGTTGCAGTCTCAAGCTTGTTCGATGACTTTTAACGTCGCGCTGCACTCGCCAGCTCGACTCGCGCGACTCGAGTGACTTGTGACATCATTGCGACCTGGCGAGAGTAAATCTCACTTTTAAAATCCTCTTCTTCTCTGGGTGGTACTCTGCTTGTCCGGACGAGGGAGGGGAGCGTCTCTCTCCCCCTCCTGTTGAATTGTGACTGGTGTTAATTATGTACAAAAATAGTTCTAAAAATCGTAGCTCTAGCCCTGACGTGAACAAAACAACTCAAAAAATGTTGGCCTTCTTCCCCCACAACCACGTAACCGGCCTATAGTTATTACCCTGTCGCTTGTTCATTTTTCCCATCAGTGCTTTAATAAAAAACAATAAAAACGCCACTATCGCCGACATACAGTACGATCAACGTAACTAGGCCGGACTGAAGTAGGCGACAAGTGGTTGCGCAGATGCATTTTTTGGAAGTAAATGGTGACAGGTAGCGGGGGGCGGGGGCGGTAACTAAACCAAGAGGATTAGAGATGCGATCACGCATTACATTGTCATAATTAGTATTACTAATTCAGGTTTTTTGTGAATAGTTTGGTAAAGAAATTGTTTTTCAAAGTTTCTTTATTAATTACTGTAACTGTTCTAAATTTAAACTTTTATGAACTCATTTAAATAGTGTTTTTATATTCTTGAATTAAAATGTTGTTAGTATTTTTAATCGTTTTCGAAAGTAACTTTAGGGTCGCATCTCTATGACATGCGCGAAAGTGATAAAAACCTAACTTCAATCCGGTCAAGATACGTTGATCGTACTGTAACACGAGACGCGACAAATTATTTTACAAGAAAGGCGACGTAAGCGACTTCAAAGTGAAACTGCACTCAAATATTGTCGTCGTAGTATAGAAAGTCTTAAAACAATACCTATAAATCATTATAGGTATTGTTTTAAGACTCTAAACATTTGTACAATTCGCGGAGTTTAAAAAACATAATGTTATAACTCAAACCATTGTTATTGTTCGAACAGTACTTCGCTCACGAGATTAAGATAAACTTGGTATCTTACGAAATGATCAAGACAATTTAGTTAAATAGTTGGCTTGTCAAATCGCTAGCTGTTTACAGAAGATACGATCAAATAATGTCAGCGTTATACAAAACAACTTATTCAAAATCCTGTGACGTGACGATAAATGAACATTAAATTTAATTTTATATTGCAGTCAAAAATGTTCCATTACGTCAGGGTAAGCCGAGGCTGACCTAGGGCGAGAAGCGTACCTATTAGTATTTAGGTACCTGGTTACTCCAGGGGTCAGCCTCGTTTTTCAGTCCCGAGCTCAACTCTGTATTCACGGGAATTCCCGGTACTGGTTTGCTTAGACGGCTATTACACTACCCTGAATCGGGGCCCTAAATCGAGGTGGCCTAGAAAATTTGTTAGAGAATTAGGGCTCTAACTCTTATTACACCGCTCTTTTTAAGGATTTAGGGTCTCTGATTTATCGTAGTGTAATAAGCGCATTAAGGTTACGATTTTTAGGTACTTACAATTTTTATTTAAATGGCAAAAAGGAAATGGGCGGCCGGGTTGGTTGATTGGACTAGTGAGTTGAACGGCGACGCTCGCGATTGACGATACGACACTTCATACATATATTTAAAGTCTTATACCGTGCATAAATATGCTAGTTTTTAAATAAATTGCTTTAAGTTTTTTTTGAATAGGTACTCACACAAAATTAAACCACTAGACTTTGTTGGAGTGAGTGACATTATCCAGCTAAAAACCAATCGCTATGGATCTGGCCAGCGGGATATACAATAGCTAGACATTTATATTATAAAATTTATAGAATACAAGCTGTCCCGCGCAGCTTCGTTTGCGTAAATTTTCCCCGTTTTTGCAACATTTCTCATTGCTGCTCCGCTCCTATTAGTCTTAGCGTGATGTTATATCTATATAGCCTATAGCCTTCCTCGATAAACGGGCTATCTAACAGTAAAATATTTTTTCAATTCGGACCAGTAGTTCCTGAGATTACCGCGTTCAAACAATCAAACAAACTCTTGAGCTTTATAATCTATACTAATATTATAAAGCGGAAGAGTTTGTTTGTTTGATTGTTTGTTTGTTTGTTTAAACGCGCTAATCTCAGGAACTACTGGTCCGATTTGAAAAATTATTTTTTTGTTAGATAGCCCATTTATCGAGGAAGGCTATAGGTTATATAACATCGCGCTACGACTAATAGGAGCGGAGCAGCGACGAGAAATGTTGCAAAAACGGGGAAAATTTACGCATACGAAGTTGCGCAGGACAGCTAGTATTAGTATAAAGATAGATAAATGACAATTATAAAAAACAACAGATATGTAGGATTGTTAGTGATATAAAGGGACATAATAATAATAATATCTTGGGACAACTCTCACAACGTCATTTAATTTCAAACTAAGCAGATCTTGTACTATGGGAACCAGACAACTGTTAACATACTTAATGGGAACCAGACAACTGTTAACATGTCTAAATACATACCTCGACAGGTCTTTCAAAAACATTTTAAGGATTCTAATAAACTTTTTTGATTGATTGATATTATAGGTAAATAACACCCAGACAGAATAAACCATCGTGCTCATCACAAAGTTGCATCCTGGGTGGGGATCGAACCCACGACCTCCGGCTTAGCAGTCAGGGTCACTAACCACTAGATGACTAGACCAACCAATATGATTCTGTATTACGCGAAACCGGGTTCTGCTCTGTTAAATACATACAACTTAAATACTAGGAGATGTATTTTCTAAGTAGGATACATAAATACGAATAATAAATAGCGTTAATATATAATAAAATCGGGCAAGTGCGAGTCGGACTCGCCCGCCGAGGGTTAAGTACCGTTGGTACATAATAGAAATAGTTCAGGAATCGAGTCTCGCACTTTTGTAAAGACTATATTTTTTATCATTTAATTTTATGATTTGTAGTAGAAGACGGTATTATTTGCCAAATTTTATAGTTCTAGGTCAACAGAAAATTTTGATTCCTTGCGAGTGTCGCAATGTACTTTTTTGCGTTTCATTTTTTCACAGCTTTAAGGAACCGGATACCTGAGTACCTACCTCCGCAGCTATTATTGCAAATAAATGCACTAAATGTACAAAAAATACGACGAAAAACGTATTGTAACTAGGCCTCGTCAGTTAGGTACACATACTTTTTTTGTTATTTGAAGGAAATTCAGACATGGAAAATATTGAATGTTGTTTTTAATGCTTCCAATTATTACAATATTATAAATATGACATGGTTCGATTAAGGATTTAAACTTAGACTGATAGTTCTAGATTGTTGCGTGAAATCAAAGTCCAACATCAAAAGTGGATGGGAATCGCCACAAACCTAGAAAGTGTGGTTAAAATTTTCAGCATTAAAAAAATGAAGAGTTGGAGATTGCTAATTGTAGCGAACTGGAAGGCGCAGATTTACAAATAAGTGAACTAGTACAGCAAATACTTTCGTTTGCCTATTAGTCAGCGCTGTCGAGATCGCACTGGAGGATTGGATTCATAAAGATATCAGAAATTCTAGTCCAGACAGCACACAAACTAAGATTTCCTAACAGCGATGCACCATCCTCGTCAGATCCTTGCTTTAAGTGTTGATAAACTTTCGCGATTTGTACACATGAAAATATATATATTACGGGTCTCAATTTCGCAGTCTACCCGTGACCACGGCCGTTGCAATACGGTCGAAACGTCGGGCAATAAACAAGGTAGATATTTTACCTTAAATTATTTACGCGATTAAGACCCGTAATACCTATATGTATATGTTTTCATAAAGAACCTTGCATATTTTCAATAAGAGCGTAAACCTAATATCTAAGCACAAAAAATATTTTAGATCCAATTATAAGAGTAAGAAGAATATTATAAAAGAAAAAAATAATATGTAAATAATTTAATTTAATCATGCAATTTAATATTATATAAATACATACTTAAAATGACTCAAAAAATATAATTATATTTTTGACGACACTGCGCCCTCGCGCAATTGGTAGCTATGATGAAGACAAGTATACCTTTGTTAGAAACACCCCCCACCGAGGGCTCCGTATAAATTTGTAGGTACATAGCAGGTATTAGGTACTTATTAATTGTTCAGGAATCTAGTCTCGAAATATACGTTTTTGGCGGCTTAATCGGCCGTATCTTTTTTTACGACAACAGCAGTTTGATTTATTTACAGCTTCGAGGGACCGTCGTCCTGAGTATATGGTTCTCAAGAATATAGGATCTTGACAGACGGACGGACGGACAACAAAGTGATCCTTTATGAGTTCCATTTTTCCTTTTGAGGTATAAGGAACCCTAAAACTTTTTCGAAAGATTTCTACGAAATAGGATTTTTTTCTGCCATCTATAGGTTGTACCTAGTTGTTTATGTTTTAAAGTGGGCCTTAAAACAGTACAGTACTTAGGTACCTCATAAACCGGATCGTGCTCGCTTCTGTCAGATGTGTGATTTTTTCATTTAGTACGAAGTATTTGGTCATTCTTCAGGTTTATAATTCTAATTGTACCAACAACTATAGGTACAATAACAGGTACACGCTGCATCGCCTATCAGCTGAGCAGTGTCATGACGCCACAAACTTATTAGTGGGTGGCTGACCGCAGTGACGTCATGCATGAATCCACCATGAGGCATCTAGTGCATTGTGTGTATTTGTGTTGTGAGCGCACACTGCACGACATCTAATCAAGTTGCTGCAGGCTTTATACTTAGAACAGACAGGTATTTTATTTATCGTGTCAATTCGCAGGTGTCCTGTAAACCTGGACGCGACTGATGCATGAGCTTAGCATTCATCAGTATTTACATACCTCAAGTAGGCTTCTGTAAGCTACGAACGGTACGTACGAGTACCTACTAGGTACTTACTTATATGGTTATTCTTATTTGCTAGGTATATAACATTCATAAGTGCGTGTGACGTACAGTATAGCAAACACTCGTTCGAGGAAAATCAATGGATATTCTTACTAAGTACATAATTTTTTTTTAAACATGCGGTGGCTGTTTCCTCAATGTCAGATTGATATATTGCGCAAGTATGTTATTTGCTATTTTTTAGATAAGTAATGAAAAAAATAATTAAGAATTGTTGTTTGCCTTGGAAGTTCTAATACATAAGCAATATTAAACATCCCGCTAGGTATATAAATATCATACTAAAAAGGCGACTGCTGTATGAAATATTATAACATTAGTAGGTATGTAATCGTAGTATTTTAATATAATATAACTTACGGAATTAAATATGATCCCAACTTGTGATTCTGCCTGCGATGTCTCCAAACATCAAATTTAGTGTGCGTCGCCGAGCTATTATAATTATTATTAAATATTTAATTGTATTGTTTATAAAAGGTTTGTCTTCGAACAATCCTGTATGACGTCAAACATAAACCTGCGAAGAATAGAAAGCACAAACCGCTGAACACCGTTCGTAATTATTAGGTTCGTCGCGTCGTAATAATATGGGTTCGCGAGTATCGACCGGCGCGCGTGCTACTGACGTCCGGCACGTCACGACGCGACTTCGTTTTCAGCGCGACTGTGAATGCGAAATGCGAAGAGACGATCGCTTGCGCGATATCTAATTGCGCCGAGCGGGGTACGGGGGACGGAGCGGTTGCCATGGTGCGAGATCAGGCCACGTGCATGCGGCCAATCGCAGGACGCGGTCGTCCCTCGAGCACGCTGCGCCGCCGTGCGCCGCTCGCGAGTCGCCGCCGCCACCCCGGCCGCACGCACCACCGCCACCGTCGCCGTGCGCCCGTCAGCCCGTCACGTCACGCGCGCGACTCACGCACCCTCAACTCTGTGGCAGGTGGCTCGTGGCTGTCACATACGTAGGTACATACGGCCCATTCCAGTCATGCTGACTCTACCGAGCCATGTCGTTATCGCTTTCATTGACACTAATTTTACATTGTAGGTATTACAGTTTAGTGGTTCAGTTAGATAGAAGCCACCTTGACTTCTTTGAAACGTGGTGGCACGTTATAATTTTGTTTGCAGGCTGAGGGGCTGGAGTCTGTGGTTCTCAACCGGTGGTCTGCATGAATAAAAATATGATCCGCGAACGATTTCAAATTACACGTGCACAAGCTCAAAAATTACTATGACCCAACATTATCAATAATCTATTATGTAAAATATTAAAGGTAGCTAAACTTATATTCTTAGAATAATTAAGCGTTATTATTCTAAGCTTATATTATAAAGTTTGTTTGTTTGGACGGATGGTCTCAGGAATTACTACTTAGTTCGAATTGAATAAATCTTTTTGTGTTGGATAGCCCATTTATCGAGAAAGGTTATAGGCTATAAAACATCACGCTATGATCAATAGGAGCGGAGCAGCAATGAAAAATGTTAAAAAACGGGGAAAAAAGCTACCGTTGCGTGCGCTGCAGAAACGGTTAAAGTAACACAACAACAATGTATGAGGGATTTGTTCTTTTTAAAAAGTACTAAAAAAAGGGAAATGCCTATCTATTAAGGTTGACCCACTACTACCTTTGTTATGTTAATCAAATTTGTTCTAAAATAATGCATTTATTTGTGAGTGTTTTAAATTCTATTATATATGGTATTAAGCCTTATCCAAATAAATACGTTATTCATCACAAATATTTAATTTTGAATAAAACTGCTCTTACTTAATTTGATTTCAAAGAATATTTTAGGAAATATCATAGTTTTAAAATATAACGCAACAAAATCAGGCGCGGATGCAGAACTTTGTTCAGGAGGGGGGGGACAAGTATTGGCTCAGTGGGTTGTTTTTATGATTGATATTGTTAAATGGTTAATATTATCGCGCATAAATTAAGTATTTGAATTAAAGGCTTTTATTTTTATTAATCACTTTTTCTAAAAGAAATGAGAAAAAATCACGTGACGCGCTTTTACCTTCGAATTGACAAAATACTACAAGGTGAAATATGCACATTTATACTTTTTCTGAAAGCTTATTTATCAACAAAACATTAAATATACACATTTAAATAGCCTCAATACATAATTCTAAAGATATAACGTAATATTGCTTCCCGGGACGACGTCAGACTTCAAATGACAGATGTGCCCGTGACAGAGGCCACAGCATCGTATCGTAGCCAGTAGCCACCCAGCGTTCCTCTATTATTCCTGTTTCACTCTTACTGATCATAGCATGGTGTTATGGTGTACCCTAAAATAGCCTGTGTTATGCTTTTAACCCTGTTTCCCCTGGTTTCTTCCGCATGATTTTAAATTAGCATTGTGGGTACCAAATTTTAATCAATTGGTCTCAACTGGATCATGGATAAAACACCATCCACTACAAAGCATAAAGTAAATCTTTATACTGGTGAAATGGCATTCCAAACTTAATGTGGGCAAAGGCGCGGGCGGAAGCTAGTATGTATATAAAAGCAAGAAATTTACATTGAGTCTTTAGTTAAAGTTTATTTTCAGATTTATTTAGTGTAGAGAACTCTTCAAGAATGAAAGGCACACCTAAAGCCATTTAGATAAATTAGGTGTTTACCTGTGAAGTTGCTGTTTAGTATACAGAATGTTAAAGTTATTTTTATGTAAGTATTTTTAATTCTACCTGTAGAATTAAAAATGAATGAAGTAATTTTTATAGGCATTTGTTGTATCTACAGGGTGACTTTGAAATCAGTCGACAAATTGATAGGGTAGTAACAGCACCGTTAGTACTTACATTATGCATTGACAAATTGCTAATTTAAGTTGTAAAAAAAACATTTGATTTTATTGTTTAAAACGATGGTGACAGATCTATTCAGGTTTAGTAAACTAAAAGAATCAGTACATTATCATTATTTCCATATGTCTAAAACTTAAACAAATAAATAAAATGATCAAAGTTTCAAAATCGTACGACGCGCTTTAAACGGCTATTACACTACCCTGAATCAGGGCCCTAAATCGAGGTGGCCTTGAAAATTTGTTAGAGAATTAGGGCCCTAACACTTATTACACCTCTCTTTTTAAGGATTTAGGGTCCCTGATTTAGTGTTGTGTAATAAGCGCATTAGAAATCATATGATCATAATTTCGTAAACACGTAGTTCATTCAAAGGGTCATTGGTCATAAATACAAAATAAAGAAAGTGCAGCAAATAACAACGGATACTTACACCGTTCACGGACACGAAATCTCGCGTCGCCTTCCGAACAACGTGGTCTAAAGTGGTCTATAATATCCTGTTCCAAATGAACGATGTGTATGTGTGCGTGGCTACGTATGAAGGTTACCTTCTGTACTCTCGGTATTTTGTGTAATGCACTCCCGGCGACAAACCCGATCGGGGATTCCCCCGGCCGGGCCGGCACGTGTAAAGCGGGTTGTGCCGCAGACGGGAACGAACCATACCGATATCGATACTTTTACTCGAAGTCGTAATGAATTGATTTTTACAAGTGTTAATAGTTTTTTAGAAATAAACCGATATAAAATTTCTAGTACGTTGGCATACTCTATCCAGTATTCTAATTAACTGAGGATTAAAGGTTGTTGTTGAGTACATTTTTAACAAACTTCATTTTTATAAAAAGAGGAATTGAAAACACAAATCATACTAAAGGGGCGTCTAAACGGGCCATTTTTCACGGCAATTTGTGGCGGCAATGCTGAGGCCGGCAACATTGCTAGCAATACTGGCAAGACAGTAATATTGCCGTAATGTTCCGACCTTAAGGCAATACATGTTTTGTATGGCCACCTATTGGTCAATATTGATTTGATAGGTTGCCGGGCGATCGCTGAGCGATAGATTTTCCGCATTATGGCATGGTTTATCTTTGTCTACGCGACATGAAGTTTGCTGTGGGTGACGCCGTGACTTATTGCTAAATTCTGTGTTGTCAGATGTCATGTTTTTTAGGTTATTTATAAAAGGTTTTAGTCGTCTTTAATAGGTACTGAAAAATGAAGTCAACTAAGAACACAGACCTCTATAGTCATAATATTTAAAGTGAACTGCCAATGGTCTCCAATGAGCAGTACCAATGAACTGAACCGACCACCGACTGATACCAGTACCTACAAGAAATTGCGGAGGGGCGACGATGAGAATAGTTCCAACATAAATTATTTGTACTACTGCCACTTACAGTGATGTAACATCGTGCGAACATTTGAACGAAAATAAATAGATACTGTGCACCTTGACCTTACCCATATACTTACAGCATAAAGCAACGACATCGATATGTGAAGCGCAAATTCTAAACAACTGAATCACATCAAGCACTGCCTGGAAATTGTAAAAACCCAACAAGAGGCGTTGAATGTGAGAGCAGAATCCCACGAAAGCCATCATTAGGTACACCATGTATGCAATTTTATTACTTGGTGGCTTATTCATAGGAGTGTGTGGCACCCTCAAGGTCAAGCAATGTCTCCACAACCACACCCATCAGAGGAGCGCGGCGAGTCCACATCAGATCGTATTCAAGCAATAGAATTGTTGTCGTGTACTGCTGGACACCAAGTCGACAAAGTGAGTTAACCCATCGTCAATCATTGCAATCAATGATAACATTTACAATTCACGAACTATTGTAATAAAAAAATAAAATAAAGATTATATTATTTAATTTAAATATATTTTCCTTTACATATTCCATAGTTTGTGTTTATCTTAAGTGATAACTTTATGCTGCATAGGTTAACCTAGCGCCTGTGCACTCTGTATATGTTTTTACTTTTTATACAATAACTTTTCCAGTACAATAAACACAACATATTTTTTCTCATAATGTGGCAAGAACCATGTTCAGAAAATTGTAATGTATTACAATTTTCTGAACATGGTTCTTACCATATTTACCAAATTCTGGAAAAAGCTTGATAATAAATAAAAAGGCAAATAATTTAGGATCAAATGTTTTAATAGTTAAAGTACACAGTTTGGTTTTTTCCTATGAGTATTTATCGAATATGCCATCCAAAAACTTAGCTGGGGTAGATATATCTCATCATATCTATGTACCCCCGCCCAAATACCATGTCAGTGTCAACATGGGCACAGCAACCTACAGTTATATTTCCAACAAAACAACTGCAGCTATAACTATACTTAATGCAACACTTGTAGAAGGTACTTCATCATCTAATCTTCCCATTAATGTCCCTAGTGCTGGAGGTGGTACAGGGTAAGAGATACATTCCGAAGATAAGACAATATGATATATGTATTCCAAATTCAAATTGTTAACATGTCTGTTAACATCTTGCTGAATTTACCTTTGCACATTTCTCTTAGCAGTCATCCAACATGTTGCGCAAACGGTGTTTATGATCTGTTATAAAAATATTTGTTACATATAATAGGTATTTATAGAAACATTAGGAAGTTTGGGAATTGAAAGCTTAATAAAACGATACACCGTGAATGGTGTTTAGCAGTTTATGTCAACTTAAAATTACGTAGTAGCTTCAATGTTAGATTGTAATATTTTAAAGAGTAAATCAATTACATGAACAAAAAAAAAAGAAACGACGTCTTACTGATACAATGAGAGATAGTCCAATTAAGATAAAACCTACGTTGACTTGTAACTCTCCAAACAATCTCGAAACTCAGTCAACAATTAAATAAAGTAGTCCTCAAAGTATAAGTATGTGTTAAAAGACGAAAAAGTTTACAAAAAATCCACAATATACGAAAGACTGTACTGATTTGAATCAAAATCAGAAGACAATCTCTCAATGTGTAAACATGTTGAAGCAGATCATCAAATAAAGGATGCTTTCAACCTATTTTAAATATAAGGTTATATCTTTTATCAAACCTAACGCTTCAACTGAAGAAATATTGACTAGCACTAAATTGTTTGAAATTTGCCAAGACGATCGCATTATAATATCGGTACGACAACATGACTGTAATCTGTTTAAAATTATGACCGAACTATCTATGTTCCTAAAAACAGTCAAATGTCTAGTTTTCATTTTAAAAACGACAAACGATATTTAAATGAATTTTAAGTAAATGGTGTTAAGTAGGCAGTATTTGAAATGTGTATTTATTGATTTTATTTCTAGTTATAGTTACATTTAAATTCGCGATAAGCCCTCTGCTCTCGGTGACTTTTATGTTTGTCGCTGAGGTCCCCTGTTCGTACTATACTCTTCATGCTGCGCTCTTCTCCTCGTGCTCTGACTTTTGAGATCGCGCTGCAGCTCCAACTCGCTCATTGAACTCCTAACTGAACAGCTCATGTAATAACTTCCACCTATGCGTTGCTTGTGCTGCGACTTCTAAGTTCAAGTAGTACTCCTCTTCTTGCACCGTAGCTTTGAGGAATGCGCTAGGCCCCTTTATTCGTGCAGTCACATTTATGATCAACGCGTAACTGAGCGCTTCGTGTTGCCGCCGCTCCGAGCAGCGCTCGCAGCGCTGTCCCCGCCTCGCAGATGATTCTACGTCATGCACGATGCCACTTGGATGACACGGTGCTAAGCCACGTCTCCACGTCTGATATTCCTAACATTAATCAAACTTAGATAAATTACAAACCAACCCACTAAAAAAGTGAGAAATAAAGACTTCTCCGACGGTACGACCTGCTTGCGTAACGTCATCAAGCTAACGCAAAATTAATTGTCGTTGGTGCGGTCCACGATCATAATCTTGATGGATTAGTCGTAGTTGGTCTTAGATGGATTTATCTTTAACCCAAACGTAAGGCTTACGCGCTCCATTTTGAGATGTAATTACTGCATAAGGTCCTCATTACTCACAAATAAGGTGGTGTCATCTGCGTATCGCAAGATCGCAATTTTGTATCCACCAACCGCACTACCATCTGTCCAGTCTTCGAGAGTGATTCTCATTACAAGCTCGGTGTAGACGTTTAACAAAAGAGGTGATATTGTACATCCCTGTCGTACGCCTGCATTGAGGTGGAAACTGTCGACGCTGAAGCCGTTGCCCCTTCGTAAAGCTACGTTATCAGGTACACGAGGTGTTGTGGTGTGCTCATGTCCAGTAATCTTCTCCACAACGTTGACCATTTCACCTAGTCGAACGCTTTGGAGAAAATCAACAAAGCATGTCATGTCAGCTTATCCTGTGTCCTTTTGGTCGCGCACTGACTTTTAAGACGCGCTGTCTTAAAAGTCAGTTCGTCAGTCAGTCGCTGTTTTCCAGCTCGCTCAATGTTCAATGGCTTCTTTGTTCGGTTATAGCTCTGTTCATACACTTATAGCTGATCTGCGGTCTCAGCTTGTTCAATGGTTTGCAAGTTTGCGCTCCGCTCGCCAGCGCGCGCATTGATGTTTCATCAGTTCACGCTGCATCTCTCCTCAGAACACACATAAAGCTAGAATCGGTCAGTAGTAAGTCAAAGCGTGTCTCCAATCAGCGCAACGGCGCCATTTGGTTCGCGCATGATATTCAGAGTCCGATCGCGGCCGCATGACGTCGCGTGTACTGCAACAAGAAATGCCTAATTGTGCAGTTATAAGTTGTAAAAACTCGTCGAAGAATGTAGACCGTATCAAGGGAGATGTATATTTTCATCGCTAAGTAATTTTGTTGCTCCTTATGCTGAAATTAATTTTAAAATGATTTATTTACATTTTTGAGTTATACTACTTCGATAAATTCTTATTGGCGTTTTTTTTACTCTATTCGTTTTACATTGCGGTTTCAATTGATGTCATCAGGTGATATGTCATCGTCTCATACGTTACACAACAACAAATAAATGTCGTGGTACAGGGGATTTTGTCGTTTTTCTACAAGTAGATGTTCAGTTTAGGCACTTTATATCGATTTCTTCAATCGCGAATTGATCGCGCTCTATACATGAAACAGAAAACAGATAGCCGGAGGAACGAGAATGCATTTTTCAACCGACTTCAAAAAGGAGGAGGTTCTCAATTCGTCTGTTTTTTTTTTTTTTTTTTGTATGTTTGGTCACCGATTACGCAGAGACGGCTCTACTGATTTGAAAAATTGTTTTTGTGTTTGAAAGGGTATACTTCCAAGTTGGTCCCATTGTCATCAGATCACGATCTGATGATGGGATCTTGGAGAAATCGAGGGAAATCTTAAAATATTAAAGGCACACCTACAGTGATTTAGGTATATTTCATAGTGATTCGTGCATTTACTCTTAAAAAATACCAATTGGTGAAGTGGAACTGATGATGAAGACCACAAATGACGAGCAGACCTATTCAATATTTCACAGTTTGCGATTCAGTTACTTTAATATGGTATTGAGTAGCACTTTATTTTTGTTATACTCCTATTCCACAATGTAATAGAGCTGATATAAAACTCCTCAACAATTAACGGCCCTGCATCGGGGTAAGCAATATTTTGTAAAAGGATTTCAGCAGTTGATATAAGCCTATTGTAACTTAAGTGAATTATAAACCAACCCACTAAAAAGTGAGAAATAAAAACTTTTTTACAAAAAAATATCAACGACTTCTAAAATAAATACAAGGCAACTAAAAAGCAATAAATAATATACCTAGAATAACAAAAACAAATTAAACATTTTGAAGTTGGTGCCGCATAAAACATAAAGACTACTATTTCATGGCACCAACTTCAAAATGTTTAATTTGTTTTTGTTATTCTAGGTATATTATTTATTGCTTTTTAGTTGCCTTGTATTTATTTTAGTAGTCGGTGATATTTTTTTGTAAAAAAGTTTTTATGTAATAACTACATAGGTATCAGTTTGATCAAGCACCTACTGAAAACCATTTAGTTAATCTCATAAAGGCAATAGCTGATGTATACATAGATATACTATTTAAAGAGAAATTTGAAAACCAAAACTACGAAAAGACAAATATATAATAAACTCGTCCTGTTTCAAGGTCAATAATTTAGTAACTAAATGAGGTATTTAATTCAGTTAAATATTTTTTTTTATTATTTTATTAAATGGTACAGAAAGGGTTTGGAGCGTATTGGGGGTCTTTAATTTTGATCCTTCAATTTTGTGTGTTGATTATTTCGTTTCCAACTGTTTTTAAGTATATTTTGAAGTCGTATAGCATAGTGATATTATATTTGAACGTATCCGTGCTTCAGAGGTCACGTAAAAACCCGGTTCAGGCTGTTATCATCTCGCTAACAGTCGTTAGGTCATGTCATAAAGGGTGATCTAAATAATTCTGACACAAGTTTGGCCATTCAAAAAGAAAGATTGTAAATTTTATAATGGAGGCCGATTATGTGATACTGATAACTTTGATCTCAATATAACGTTTAGTACGTAATTACCACCTATGTTCGAACGTTTTTTATTTTCTAGAAAATTGATTGTGCATTATTCCCGTTTTGTGGTAATCTTGTGCAAACTATATAATGTTAAATAGTTAAATCCTTTACTTTAATATGTGTAAGACCTATTACTGATTTAAATATAAAAAATTAAAAGCATTTTTGTGATTAAGTAGTTTTTAAGTGTTAAAGTACTTACAAAGTACTATACATAGATGCAAATACAGCATTTAAACACAATTTATTATTAGTTTACTCTAAGAAGGCATTCTGTAATATTCAAAAATCAAAAGCGTTAAAAACAGGTAGGTAATAGTTTTGGCTTAGTGTAAAAATTATATTGATCCCACCTAATCTTCCCTACAATTGATTGGATAGGTAAGTATATTAAATTATTAAAAATAAATAAAATGCTTATGTCATTTAATTTTACCCGTGTTTTTATTTTTATTTATTAGAATGATTCTAGTAATCCTAAAAATGCAAAGTTAGTGAGACTTGAGGGATGGATGAGCGGATGTTTATTACTCTTTCACGGGAAAACAGCTGTACCTATTTGGCAAAAATTTAATGGCTTGAACCTGGCAAAGAACCCATAGGTTGCTTTTATCCCGGTTTCCATGGGGGATTTCATTCAAAGTGTAAATTTAGTGTAAGTTCGGTGGAGCCGCGGGCGCCAGTTAGTTAGATAATAAACTTGTGCTAACTTGTTGGAATTCAATCTGCAGATTTTTTTTTAATATAGATTGAAACAAAAAAAAGGAAATGAATACATTATAACGAAAGAAAATTTGTTAATTATTTCATGATTTTATTGAAATAAAGGGTAAAAACTGCGTGAGTTAAAAATAATTGACCTTAATCATTTTCTTCATAAAAAAACTTCAAATTAAATAATTCAAAACAGCAGTATCGAATCGAATTGGTCGATTTAAAATCGATACTCTGTTGGATGAATGATGTCTTACGATTGAAACGATTCTTTATATGGTAGGTTCATCACTAAAACGCTCGCGTGACGTCATGCGCGGTGGGGATAAAGTGGCACGCTCTGTTTTCATACTGTCACAGGAACATGTGGCATCTAGCTAGATCTATTATCTTTGCATCTCTCTGTTTGCGCAGTGACTTTTAAAACCCTGACCCCGCGACCTCGAGACCCTGAGAGTCCACCATCGCGCAGTAAATTTTAGGATTGCGCTGCAGCCCCCCCTTGTTCAATAGTTCCAAAGTTTGCGCTGCGCTCGCCAGTGCGCGTAATGGCTGGTTGCGCCCCATTTGCGCAGTTTATAAAACAGACTTATAAAACGTTGCTTCGGCCACCAACTTACGTAGTGAATTCTAAATACACGCTGCGCCGAAGCACTACGAGCGGATTGAAATCCGCTCGTAAGAGTGATAAATAACTGACAGACAGGCGAATTGGCAGGTAACGCCTAAATACAATAGCTGATAGATTTAGCCAAACCGTTTCTTTACATTCATTTGCTAGGGATAGGAAGGACTTAGGCCCTTATACCAATTTGAATAATTGGGACTAATGCGCTTATTACACTACACTGAATCAGGGACCCTAAATCCTTAAAAAGAGCGGTGTAATAAGAGTTAGGGCCCTAATTCTGTAACAAATTTTCAAGGCCACCTCGATTTAGGGCCCTGATTCAGGGTAGTGTAATAGCCGTTTAAGGCCAATCTACCTGTTATAGGAAGCCATATAGGTTATATTTAATCAGATGCTCTTTAATAATTTAAATTAAATGATAACTTAAGTTATTATTTAATTTAGGAAGCGGGAAATAGGTTAAAATAGGTCTGTAATTTAGTGAGAAGAGAGAAGCGAGTTGGTGAAGGAGAAGGACTTTTGTATAGATTTATGGTACAGTAAAAAAGCACTAGGTAATCATAGGAATATAGAAGAAAAGGATAATTGGGCAGTTTATTGTGCTAGCTTTATACTCGTCATAAACGTCGGGCAATAAAACAAAGGTATATAACCTGAAAATAAAATATTTACACGATTAAGACCCTTAGGCTTTAAAAAATTCTATAGCTACATACTTTTGTGAATTCATTTAGTATAGGCCCCGTCGTTTTTAAAATTAGATCATATACACTATGATCTAATTTTAAAAACGACGGGGCCTTATGTAGATTGTTAATTTGGAGTTGTAAGTTTATACAACTCATAATTAACCCTATTCTTATGGCACAAATTCTTAAAACCCTTTCTTAGTGATTCTACATAACAGGCGTCAACTACCAACATTTTTTGTGTATAGTTCAAGTGGTTTAAGCAAGTAATCATAATCATTTATGTATAGATATATTAATTCGCGTTTAGTGTGCTTATAACAAAGGGAGTTACGGAAATAAGGTAGCTGACCCAATGCATACTTTTCAATTTTATTTTAGGTTTTTCTTTGTAAAGATTTAAATGTTCTATAAAAATAGAAACAGAAATAGAAAGATAGATTCGTTTAAAAAATTAAAAATTGTGGTTTTTTAGAAAGCATTCTATAATAAATAAATATCGATCAGTTTGATATCCTAACTAGAATAAATACCGATAAGCGCAAAACATTTACTAGTCGCTGTAGCTATTTCAAAATAATCTATACAGGAAAATCCAATTCAACGTGTTTATAGGAAACAAGTACCTACATGCGCGTTCAGATGGTCATGTTGATAGTTAATCGTACCTACTTTACTGAATGGTTTGAATACAAAGTAATTTCAAGTAATTTAAAATCCATTATAGTCAATTAAATTCAAAATAATTTAAAATCGTTTAAGTGTCGTCACTATATTGTCGTTATAGTCAAAATAGTCATTACACTCAATCGACATTATGGTCAAATAGTCGTTCTAGTCAAATAGTCGTTATAGTCATTTTGAAAGTAAATGTTCATTGTATGTTCCTATGCTATGTTATCTACCTAACGTAGTGTAGTGTACAAACACCTGATGCTAAGTACCAGGCCTTCTAGTCTCATGCTTAGACATAGTAATATACAGATACATAGATGGCGCTACAGTGTCATGGTTTACATCGCGTCCGCATTATTTTGATTAAAAAAAATAGTTTGAGTGATTATACAGACACTAGCTGTGCTCAAAAGTGTGATTGTGAAAGTGTTTGTGACTAACAAAGTGCAGTACAGAACAATTATTGTGAAAAATTTAAATTATTCCAAAAAATAATAAATAACGACATTCAGTACAACTAACACAGACAAGTTAATCCAGCAAAAAAAAAACAAATCTTAATTAAGTGCACACTATAAGTGAAGTAATCGTGATAAAAAAGTGTAGTTTTGTGGAAATAATCGAAAATATTCGTTAATATACCAATGTAATAACACAAATATTGTACAAGTATTCCCATTCCAAGTAACGGTATTAACGCCATCTATCGCAATGTTCATAAACTGTGATATGCTATAACTCATTAGCACTATCGCAGAAAACTTTACACTTTAAGAAATAATAGAGGGCGCTTTCTTCAATTATCTGGACATCGTGTCACGGTACATAATAACATAGATTTTTAACAACTTACGCAGTGTCACCGTACCTGAATGCAAACTGTGAGGACTGCGGTGAAGAGTGGCGCCGGTTCAAATCCCCACCTTGTTAAAGACTTCTTGTGGCATCTTTCACTTTGAGTGGAATATTGTAGAAGTGCAAAACAATAACCAAATAACGTATAAATATGGAGGATGAATATGAATACGATAAGAATGTTACGCATAGAAGACAAGTCAGTAAAAATATAGCTGAGTGTGAGTTGGATTTGGATCTTTCATATCAAAGCTTGCCTAATTGTTCGGAAGATATAACCATAATTAAAGAAGAATTAAAAAAAATAAAAATGAAATTACAGATAGCTAATTCAGAAATAGATAATTTGAACATGGAAAATTACGCATTGAAGAGCAAACTTCAAACCTGTGAAAATAAAATTAAACTTTTTAAATCAATTGGAATAGGAATACAAAATAGTCCAATTAGACAACTTAAAACTCCAATCAAATTCTATTCACCTCAATATAAACGACGTCTCCATTCTGTGAATAAAACTACAGGTTCAACAGAATCTACTGATGAAGTGGCGGAAACTGGCAATCAAGCAAATCTTAATCTCCCAAATATCACTAAGGAGAGGAACTTGTTGTTTACGCCCAATAACACAGCAATGAAAATCATGACTGCCGAGACAAATGAATTCCATGATAACGAAATGAAAAATAGTGCGCAATCAATAACAGACGGACAAAATTACCTACTAGCGAATTTAGAGATAAGTACGCAAAAATATAACAACAATATTACTTCGAAAGATGTGCAAAAAATAGTACCTATTCAATTTTGCAAAGATGTGAAGCGAGAGAAGCCCAAGATAGCTATATTTGCTGATCAATCAGGTTATGGAGTGCGAAAATTGTTACAAAATTATTTTAGAGACTCATTCTTGGTTACGGCGTTCATAAAACCTTATGCAACTGTAAATGAAGTAATACGGTCGTGTGAAACGATGTGTAAGGATTTTACGAAATCGGATTTTATTGTAATAATGGCGGGCTCAAATGATAAAAGTCCTTTGGATGTATCAACTTCCCTACATTGCATGCTACAACATGTTAAGAAATCAAATGTGCTAGTTTGTAAGACATATTATAATAAATATTTGAGTGTGTATAAATTAAATAATTTATTGAAATTCGTCTGTAGTAATAATAACAATTCTAGTTTCATCACATTAAATCATACTAATAAGAGTACAAACTACTTAAATATAATGCAGGCATGCCAATTTATACACAAGGAAATATTACATTTAAATTACAAAATAAAACGTCATATCTATATGGTCGAGTGCAACAATCAAAAACTAAGCTCAAATAACAACCCTAAAACCGTGGCTACACAAACAAACTTCTATATGATTGACCATAGTGACTCACGTGGGAATTCACTACTAAATTCCACAGCATTACTTACTGGTGTGAACAATAATAATACGGAGTTTTTTCGTTGCTAAGTGTGATAAGCTGGAACGATCTAATCACGCTCCTACGGTGGAACCTAGCTTAGTATCTTTAAAATTGTTCCATCAGAACATTTGTGGTATTAGTAACAAAAAATTAGATCTAGAAGTATATGTTAAGTCTCTCGATGAAAATCTAGACTACTTATGTATTACAGAGCATTTTTTGAATAAGGAGTCTGTTTATTTTTTTGATTTGGAGGGTTACAACCTGATAGCGCATAATACGAGGGCGAAAAGAAAAAGGGGTGGTAGCCTAGTTCTTGGACTAAAGGCTAATAAAGCTGAAAAAGTTGATTTCATAAATATAATGTATAAAGTTGAATGTTTTGAAATTTGTGGCATTAAAGATATTACTACTGGATTATACATCTGTTGCTGTTATCGCAATCCAAATGATAAGAATTTTGAACAATTTATGGAAAAGATGGGCAACTTGCTTGACTATTTATTTAATAAGAAGTGCATAATATGCGGTGATTTTAACGTCGATCTTATTGTCGAAAGTAAAAAACGAAATGAGTTTATTAGCTTGTTGAAGTGCTATAACTTTAGGTATCTTATTAAAGAAGTAACTTTTGTTCGAAACAATAGTGAATCGTGCATTGACAATTTCATTACCAACTTACCGGAAGTTTGCATCATGGGTTGTGCAGTTGATCACAATGGCTTGGCAGATGGACATGGTGGTCTTTTCTGTACTTTGCAAATTAATACCAATACTTTGAATGCAAAATCTGAAGTAGTTACATTATATAAACGCGTATTTAATAGCAAAAATGAAAGGACTTTTAGTGAACTAATAGCTAATGAAAATTGGGAAAAAAGGGGCCTAAATACGTTTCTAAAAAAATTTACACAGGTATACAATATCAGCTACAAAAGAAAAAAAGTTAAATTAAATACTCACAAACAAGGACAATTAAAATGGATTACCAAAGGAATGCGAGTGTCTAGTAAGATGAAACGATTTATATGCGCGCATAGCGGAAACAGACTTGACAATAGCATTTTAATTTATAAGAGGATGTATTTGAAAATCTATCGGCGTGTGATTGCTCAGGCTAAAAAACGGGCCATAATGACACACATAAGTAATTCAAGCAATCTAAACAAAGCGATATGGAACATAGTAAACAGCAAAACATTACTACGAGTACAAAAGGGAACTAAAACTGAGCAAATAAAACTAAAACTAAATGGAAAAATAACAGACGATCCTAGAGAAATATGTAACCATCTAGCAACACAATTTAGTTATACAAATCCTAATGAGAAAAGTGATAGAGAACATGCTATCGAAATTCTGCAGCAAAATTCAGAAAAAGTTGTAAATCAAATGGAATTTTCTCGTACTTCGCCACATGAAATAATGAACATAATTAAAACGTTGAAAAGGAAGCTATCCTGTGGTTATGACGGAATACCAATCAGCGTATTAAAAAAGCACGCTGATGTATTAGCCACACCATTGTCAGGTTTTTTCAATAGATGTATTGAGGAGTCTGTCTTTCCGGATCAACTGAAAGTGGCTAGAATAGTGCCAGTGTACAAAAAAGGTTGCAAAACTGAACCAAAAAACTATAGACCTATCTCTCTATTACCAACACTTTCGAAAATCTTTGAAAAAATTATGAAAAACCGCTTACTTTCACATCTTTATAAAAACAAAATTATGAACACGAGGCAATTTGGTTATCAAAAAGGAGTTGGTACAGGAGATGCCATTTACACACTTTTAGATGACATTCTTGATAAAATCAACAAGAGAATGAGAGTGGCTGGGGTGTTTTTGGATCTAAGCTCCGCTTTCGATACCGTTGACCATGACCTTCTAATCAACAAACTACATCACTATGGTCTTAAAGACAATGTTTTACGGTTATTTTCGTCTTATATTCAAAACCGTAAGATGTATGTTGAAACTAACATTATCGATCAAAGTGGATGTAAAGTAACCCACAAATCCGCTTTAATTAACGTAAAAGCAGGTGTACCGCAAGGTTCAATTTTGGGTCCAATATTATTTATTATTTTTACCAATGACATGCTTAATTTTATTAATAGAATTATTCCTGACACGAAATTAGTTGTATTTGCTGATGACACTAACGCTATTATAGAAGGAAGCAGGGTTGAGGAACTGTCGATAAAAATTAATAAGCTGTTAGATGCCTTTTCTATATGGTTTACCGTAAATAAGCTTAAAATAAACTCCACCAAAACTAAAATCTTAGCCTTTAAAACTACTTCCAGAAGCAGTGACAATATGCATATTATGCTGGGCAATGAAAAAATTGAATTGGTAAAAGAAACCAAATTCCTAGGCATAAGAATTGATGAATTATTGAACTGGAAAACAGAGCTTAAAGCAATAACTGCATCGATTTCTTCCGCATGTTACGCAATAAGATCACTAAGAGAGGAGCTTGATATTGATAGATTGAAGGTAGTTTACTATGCACTTGTTGAATCTAGACTAAGATACAGCATACAGTGCTGGGGAAATGGCTATGGTTACAACACACAAAGTGCATTCATATTACAAAAGCGAGCCATTCGCACCATGGTGCGCATCTCACAGACACATTGTTCCTGAATAAATGAAATGAAATGAAAAAGATATTTTTAGTATATCCTGTAAATACACCCCCCTAGTTTATAACTAACCACTATACCAAACAACAGGAATATAAATAATCGAAATAGGAGAAACGAATCTAACATTGACATAGTTAAAACTGTGTGTACCAAATACCAAATACCTATATAGTAGTAGCTTGTTCTATGTAAACTGTGTGTACCAAATACCAAATACCTATATGGTAGTAGCTTGTTCTATGTACCAAATACCTATATGGTAGTAGCTTGTTCTATGTAAACTGTGTGTACCAAATATCAAATACCTATATGGTAGTAGCTTGTTCTATGTGAAGGCTAGGGGCCCAAATGCAAAGTTCACGATAAACTACAAAGTCAGTAAAGCGGACACTCTAGATCTTTACACAATTCCGAGGATAAAAGGAATGAAGTAACATATGCGTTTTAGTGCAGTAATATCGGGAGAAATGTTGCGTCCTTTTATAAGGTACTATATATGTTCAATGATATATGCATACTGCTTTGGGGCAAGGCAGCTAATATTCAAACTATTTTTATTCTTAAAAAACGTGCAGTCCATTCGGTTTACAAACTAGGTGCACGGGTTTCCCTTAGAGAAAAGTTTAAAGAGATAATACCTATCTCTTTAAACTTTTCTCTCTATGACAGTTGCATCTCAATATATATTTGAGAACATTATGTTTGTTATACAAAATGTGCATTTAAATAACAAAAATAGTGACGTTCACTCGGTGAACACGAGAAATAAGCATAAATTAGTAGGTCAATATCATAGGCTACATAAAACATTAATGGGTATTTCTGTGAGAGCATATAACAAGATAATTACCAGCTAGCTGGTATCTTGTAATATAAGTCTATTAATGTTAAGTTCAAAAATGTAGTCAACTGCCATCTTAGAAGATGGCAGTTGACTACATTCATTATAGATAGAGGTTATTATACAGTTGGTGAATATTTAAATTATACCTAAAGAAAAATGGATCTAGTTGCTTGCTCCTTGTCACTTTATTATGCTTTGGTGAATTTTGTTATCACTTTGTTTTAATTGTTACATGTTCTCATATTTTATTTAATAAAACAATAAATACAAGATATTTTTAAACTACTCTAAATTATAAACATAATAATAATAATAATATTTACACTATCTATGTACAAATTACTACATAAAATAAAATTAAAACAAGCAGGCGTCATAGAATTCCTCCGCATCGCTATCGACCGGCACCGTGCCCAGAAGGCTGGCAGCATTGCCGCGTTGTATAGCAATGCTGATTCGCTGAGCGAAGTACAGGCCAGCCTTCTGGTCACGTGAAGCGTCGATCAGGAGTTTACTTAAAATTTTGTAAAAAGATCGTGCATTCGGACCCCATGATCGTTTCGACTACAAACGGCTCAAAAACATAATCTCCGACATGATTATTGTATTTGCGCCGTTTGGTAGCTTCCGCCGATGCGGCAGCAGCGCCGGCACATCCCGCTGTACCTGAAAGGTGTGACGGCGCAAGGGTGTCAACGCAGGTTGCGTCCCACACCAAGGGCCGGCCCATCTTCCAAGGTAACAACGACATACCATCCGGTCTCTTCCCATCGCCACGCACCAGCCCCACGGGTTCCCGTATGGCTGGTACACCGGCGGTGACAAGAGCCCGGCGAATTATGTCGTTGAGGTTGGCGTGTCGCGAGATGCGGCCTGCGCTCCTACCGCATGAAAGGCCATGGTGTCCGAGACTGTCGACAGCTTCACCACAGTGGCACCGATGCGGAGAAATACACGGCGCACCTAGTCGTAGGCAAGTCGCAATACGGAAGGTTGTGTTATCCAACATAGTGCCTATGTTGGGTGACGCGCCTGAACCCAAAGGCCCGACTCCCACTCTCCCACAGCCAACAAACGCGCACGCTCTTCAACATTGGAAGATGTATTAAATAACCTTTCTCTTACTATGCTGCAGAGCGGCCCGTCCCATTGCCTCTGAGAGAACAGGTTAGCCGGAAGCTCAATGTTCAATTGTCACATTGATGTAGAGCATAATTTAACTTTTGTAAGTAAAAATTCTGCGTGACGAGTAAAGGCCATTCTTTTCTTTCGTTGGATAACAGAAAAAATATTTTATATTTAATCATTCGTTACCAGTACTTTGGCCAATATTTAAGCACATAGTTTTTACCTTTGTTGTAAGTAGATGGTCCGGTCTTACTATTTTGTACCCACTAAGGCTGATTTTAGTTTATCTCATGTTCCAAATTTTTATGAATATTATTTGTATCAGTCCTTTTATATAGTATACTAGCTGACCCGCGTAACTTCGTATGCGTTAATTAATTTCCCCCGTTTTTGCAAGATTATTGCTGCTCCGCTCCTATTGGCCATAGCGTGATGTTATATAGCCTATAGCCTTCCTGGATAAATGGGCTATATTTTTTTAATTCGGACCCGTAGTTCCGTAGACTATCGCGTTTAAACAAACTCTTCAGATCTACAATATTAGTATAGTATAGATTAGTGGCAGCACCTTAACCCCATAGCAAGTTTATAAACGTTCAAACATTGTAAAATTGGCAATTTCAAAAGAGTGGCCGCGAGTTTTATATTGCCGGTTTCTATTCTCCGACTTTACTTATTGTTTGCGAATTTGGTATTACATGCATGTTGAATCCCGACGTATCAAAAGTGTTGTTTTGCATTTTAAGTGAATAAAAAAGGCAGCTGGTGTTAGAAAAATAAATCGTATAAGGAATCTTCCTTATACCTTGACGACAAGATAGGGTCAAAATCAGCCGTCATCAAGCTCTTGCAAACGAAAAGATACAATGCGAAACACAAAAATAAACATAGAACAAACACATACCTACATAACCAGTTGCGAAAAACAGAAAATTGTAAACTGTCAAGAACTGTTCGGGAAGGGATTTTTTTTTAACTTTATCTCAGTTTCCTTTTGTGCCATTTATTTTAGTCCTTCAACTTCAGTTTCACTGTTTCAGGTAAACAAACACTTAGTCAATAATCATCTAATCATGTTAAGATCGCAACTTATTCATTCATTCAAGTTTTCTGATAAACAAGAAAAATTTAGTGTAACACACACAAAATTTTTCTGATATAATTTTTGATTCTGATTTAACGTCTTATAAATCGGTGACCGGGTCCACGCTCGAAAAAGTGTCACGCGTTTGCTAAGCAACGGTCACGTTATTTATTGGTTGCATAGCAACAGCGAATGGCGATTGCAGCGACAATTGGAATGCGATACAATTGGAACTAACGTTATTGATTGCTTGCTAAGCAACGCGAATGGCGATACGCCATCAATGTTTTCTTATGGCGTTATCACGTAAAATTATCGTCCGTAAAGCGATTTGCAAGTTGTTCTCGAGAGTTATCACCAACCGCCTCACGAGAAAAATTTGACGAGTTCCAGCCCACGGAACAAGCCGGGTTTTATATAAGGCTTCAGTACCGTAGTCTACATTCATATCTACTGTTCGGCAGATTGTTCTGAAAACCGAAGAGTAGGTACAATCAGTCGCTGTCTATGGCTTTTGTCACTACGAGAAAGCCTTCGACTCCATCGAAACTTGGGTAGTTATGGATGCTCTGCAACGATGCCGTATGTCGTATATACGTATCGCCACCATGACCGTCCAGATTCAGGACCACAAGACCAGACCAATAGAGCTGCGCCCTGCTGTAAGACAGGGGGATGTCATATACCCGAAACTCTTCACCAACGCTCTGTAAGACGTCTTTAAGATACTGGACTGGACTGGACAGAGCATAAATATAAACGGTGAATCTCGCACCTACGGTTTGCCGACGACATCGTCATAGTAGCGGAGTCGCTGGCGCAGCTTAAGAGACTTGTTGGTCTCGGCATGAATAATTGAATATAGAAAAAACCAAAATCATGTTTAATAAACATGTCATGCCGAGACCAATTATGTCGAAGGGTCGATGCTCGAAAATGTTCAAGAATATATCTACCTAGGCCAGGTTATTCAGCTTGGTAAAAATAACTTCGAGAAAGAAGTCGACAGGAGGTTTCGATTGGGTTGGGCAGCGTTTGGCAAATTTCATCGAGTCTTCTCTTCCCCTCTACCGCAATGCTTGAAGACCAAGTATATAACTAGTGTGGCCTACCTGTTATGACCTTCGGTGCCGAGACGTAGACACTTATGGTTGGGCTAGTCCACAAATTCAAAGTCGCGCGGCGGGCTATAAGCGAGCTATGCTTGGAGTCTCTTTAAAGGATAAAATTAGTTTTTTCAGTGATGTATATGAGGAAAGTAATCCATCAAAATGTTTTGATATATTCTACGATCTGTTCGGGTTATTCTACAACTTACCTATGCTTTTCAGAAACTAAATTTAAAGTAGGTACGTACGAATAAAATATCTAGATGGATTACTCATGGAATAAGCCTCTGTTGTAAAAGGAAGCGTGAGCTTTTATGGAAATATCGGCAAGTACGTAGTAATCAAAATAAAAATAACTTTAAATTATTTAGGTACCTACTGAGCCTATATTAAAAAAAAATACAAAGATCGTTCTCAAATCCACCACTAAGCGATATAATGAGCTCGCCAGGGGCGTAGCTACCGTTACATCAGTCGTATAAATAATAAGCCCCCAGGCTACAGCCGCTACAGGGCCCTGAACTTGTGTTAACAATTGCACTGCCCCTCTCACTCCCTCCCCCACTCGGAGGGGGAGGGAGGGTGTCACATTACTCCTTCGGCCGTTTGTGCCTTTTGGCCCCAAGTCTGCACAATAACTTATGATACAGGCCCGTCTAAGACAAGTTACGCCCATGGTGTAGACAATGGTACAAAGCACTGATATGTCACCCAAAATTACTCTTGGTTGAACTGTGCTTCAAACTGTGGATCAGTTCTGTTACCTTGGGTCTACTACAAGTAGGTAGAGGTACTACAACATCAAACTTGTGTAACAACAAGGAGATACTGATAGATACTCGCATTGAAAATTTGAAAGGGCGGCAATGACTTTCGGAACACTTTCTACCCTTGTTTGAAATATAAATAGGTTAACCATTACTACCGAGATTCTAACCAAACACGTGTCCTTAAGTACGGCTCCGTGGCAGCGCGTGCGGCAACCACGCTGCGGCCATTAAATTTTAATGTTTGCAATTTTTTTACGCATTAGTATTTCCACAGTTATAGTCCAGGATCCCTGGCTGTTTTTTGCACTTGATGACTATCAAGCTGATTTTCCATGAGTAGCTTGGTTTCCATGAGACGCCCAACTTTTTCCTGTACGATAATTTTCGATTGTGGTAGCTTACAGAGGTAGCAGAGATAAAATATGTTGATTTGATAATTCTAAAAAAAATATTACTAACTGAACTTTTTTATGTTAAATCTTATGATAAATATCTAAATTATAAGAAAAAAATGTTGTCCTACAAAATGTATGGTTTGGTCAAAGAGTCCCCCTCCTCCCAATATGTATCGATAACGAGGTCATCAAAAATGATTACTAACCAGTTGATTTTTTTTTATTCACTCCGTTAATATATATATAATTTAACAGTAACATTGTCCTACAAATTATGTGGTACGTTATCCCGGTCCTACGCTCAGAAATGGTTAATACCACAAGATCATTTTTCTCATTACTAACTGTAGGACGAAAATATGCCTTAATAGGTTAGTGTGTTCTCTTCTGAAATGAAACAATGTCCTACAAAAAAACAGGTATGTATCACTAGTCCGACAAGAATTGTGATTTTCTCGTTTTTCTATTATAACATAAAGTACAATGCAAATCATTTTTTTTTAATTTACATAGCTTTATTTTTTAGCAAAACGGGTAGAAAAATTTGTTTATTTACATAAAAAAAATAATCTTCATCAGATTCATCTGATAAATCTTCGCTGCTTACATCGCTGTCATCTTCATATATTTCATTGTGATTCATTCATTTGTGATATCTGACTCTGTAATAACATGAAAAAATTTAGAAAATTATATAATAGAGTACCTTGTATTTCAGAAGACAATTCCTCAAAAGATGGACTTTGGGGACCATCAAACCAATAATATTCATAATTGCCATCAATTATTGTCCATCCATAATTTTCTGGCAATTTTTCTGTGGGACAACGCATATGTGCATTACACCATACACTGCAGATGAATGCAGTTTTTTTAATTTGTTGCAACAATTCTTGTTTTGTTGGTGGCAAACTCGAAGGATCATATCCTACAATTTTTTGTTTTAAAATTTCTTCATTTTCTTTTTTTGATTTAAGTATACCCTTTTTCAAATAACTCATACCATCCTTTACCTATTGATATCATTTTTTGTTTTTAATGAATACATTCTACATACATACTCTTCAATAGTTTGAACTACCTTATTTGACGTTGTTAATGCTGTATTTTCAATTCGTAAGAGTTGAATAAAAGCCTCTTGAAAATTAATATATTTTTTTAAAATACTGAAAGGTTTCTTCTTTCCTTTACAAAAGAAAGCAGGATTATAATCATTTCCTGTAAAACTATGGCATATGGCGAGTGAAAAAGCTAATTGATCTCCAAGCTTGACATAAATTTCATTTATGTTTATGTACATATTTTTCGTGCTTAAATTAATAATTGTTTGAATTTGATCTTTTCAATATTTAAAATTAGCCAACATTATTATTGGTATATCAGAATCTGTACAATGTATCTGCACACGATAGTTATTATTAAGTTAACAAATGTGGTATACAATTTTGTTGTAATCAACTGGTTGTAATCAACTGTTTGATGACCTCTTATCGATACATGTTGGAAGGAGGGGGACTCTTTGACCAAACCATACATTTTGTAGGACAAATTTTTTTTCTTATAATTTAGATATTTATCATAAGATATAACATAAAAAAGTTCAGTTAGTAATAATTTTTTTAGAATTATCAAATCAACATATTTTATCTCTGCTACCTCTGTTACCTACCACAATCGAGAATCTTGGCACAGGAAAAAGTTGGGCGTCTCATAGAAACGAACCTATTCACGAAGATTCGGCTTGATAGTAATTATTTTTATATCAAGAATCTGTATTCCTACTTTTAAGCGTAGGCCCGGGATAACGTACCACATAATTTGTAGGACAATGTTACTGTTAAATTAAATATATATTAACGGAGTGAATAAAAAAAAATCAACTGGTTAGTAATCATTTTTATGACATCGTTATCGATACATGTTGGGAGGAGGGGGACTCTGACAAAACCATACATTTTGTAGGACAAATTTTTTTTCTTATTATTTATATATTTATCATAAGATTTAACATAAAAAAGTTCAGTTAGTTATATTTTTTTTAGAATTATCAATCAACATATTTTATCTCTGCTACCTTTGTTACCTACCACAATCGAAAATTATCGTACAGGAAAAAGTTGGGCGTCTCATCGAAACCAAGCTACTCACGGAAAATCAGCTTGATAGTAATCAAGTGCAAAAAACAGCCAGGGATCCTGGACTATTAGCTGCAGACCACACTTAATTAGTCAAGTCATAATATATATTGGAGATATGCAACTTCGTAAAAAAACACCCTGAATTTTATAGACCCCGAGAAGACGACCTAACGAAATATACCTTACGCCATAAAATCAAATTTACTATTCCAACTTCTAACCTGAATATACACTCAACCAGTCCATACACAATGTCCATTAAGATCTATAATAAACTACCTGAACATATAAGAAATGAAAATAGAATAAATCCATATACCAACAAAGTCAAATCTAATATATAAAATTCTTGTGTCACAGTTTTCGTTGCCATACTCCTCCGAAACGGCTTGACCGATTTTGATGAAATTTTTTGTGCTTATCCGGTATCTATAAGAATCGGCCAACATCTATTTTTCATACCCCTAAGAGTTTGTTTGTTTGTTTGAATGCGATAATCTCAGGAACTACTGGGCTGCACTGAAAAAATATTTTATTGTTGGATAGCCCATTTATCGGGGAAGGCTATAGGTTATAACATCACGCTACGACCAATAGGAACGGAGCAGCAATGAAAAATGTTGTAAAAAAAAGGAAGAAAAAGAAAAAACGAAAATTTACGCAGACGAAGTTGCGCGGGTCAGCTAGTTAATTCTATAAAATAATAGCTATTAAACTATTACTGAATGTTTACAAGATAAATTATAAAATAAAAGTAGACTTAACGAATTCCTGCACTACAGTTCATACAGATACACCATTTTAAATTAGAAAAAAAGTGTTCTCTGTTATCTACTATTTATTAGATTATGAACATCATGTTTTAAACATATATTAAGTTTTTTTTTGCAGTGCCCGACACCACACAGCGTCTACAATTGTTCTTTAATTTATAGTACCTGGATGACCGAGCTTGGCTCGGTATTTTCAGGGTTCCGTAGCCAAAATGCCAAAAACGAAACCCTTATAGTGTCCCTAATAGATTGTTTGTCCGTCTGTATGTCACAGGCATTTTACTCAAAGACTACACAATTAATGTATTGATGAAATTGGTGAAAAGGCGTCTTGTAGTAGCCGCTATTTAGTTTGATAGCAAAATAATAATAATAAATATTCACCATTTCACCAAATTCAATCAATATTCATTGTGTAGTTTTTGAGTCAAATGCCTGTGACATATGGACAGACAGACAGACAGACAGACAAACAGACAGACGGACATGACCAAATTATAAAAAAAATATAAAAATAAGAAATAATAAATCTCAAATCAAAATACAAAAATGTTAATAAAACAACCAGGCAAGTGCATGTAGGGCCACGCACAATGTAGGGTGCCGTAGTCCCCTCCCCCCATGTGAATAATGTGGCTTAAGAAGTGGGTTTTCCGTTGTTTTTGTTTCAATATCTACATAATAATATTTTTCAATGGAATTTGTACGAAAATGTTGTTACTTCTCATTTGATCAGCTGTTACTCGCAAACTTGTAAAGCCTACTTAGCTGTGATAGTTTTCCTTTTAATTTCACTATATAAACTACTACCGTGATTTTTTTCACATACCCAACATCAACCATTTAGCTGGCTTTGCAATTGACTCTAACAAACATTTTCACTTTAAAGCTTATTATTTTACAAACGGATCCCTAAATCTCAAAATTGGCTTACCAAACCCTAAACGTTTCTAAAAGACCTATCTAATGATACCCCACACGATGGGGTAAGTGAGAAAAAAAAATCACAGCCCCACTTTACATACCTACATAATGTTCTTGGGAAATTTTACACATTTTTTTTCAAGATTTTATTTTCACTTTGTCGGCGTGAGTTATATGTGTATCAATGCAAAATACAGCCTCCTAGCACTAACAGTCTCTGAGCACGAACGTACATGGCGAAACTATAAGGGTTCCGTTTTGCCATTTTGGCTACGGGACCCTAAAAAAACGGGCGAAAGCATGTCGGACCATGCTCAGTGTAGAGTTCCGGAGCCGTAGCCGTATCACAGAAAAAGTAATAGTACTACGTAGCCGTATGAAAAAATCCGATTTGGGTAATTGCACCAGCAAAAGAGCGCATGTTCAATGCACTTACGTCCTTTTGTTGAGAAAAGCAGTTTTTCGGCAATAAATCAATGACGGTAAATCAGATCATGTCCGTAAGTATTTGTTAAGCGCTACCTTTTTGATGTTTTTCATATTTTTTTTACACGGATCAATCGATAAGGGGCGGGGGGGGGGGAGACACAATTTTTGTTATTTTTAAATCAAATAAATTTATTGAAGTAATTTTTATAGGCATTTCTTGCCAAAGACAACTACAATAACTACAATAATTGCATTTTGAAAGATAGAAAAATTTGAAATCCAGACTCAGGAATCGAACCCGAGACTTCCGTAGCCAAACCGGGGCCAGAAGCGAACCACCTATCTGGACTATGTTACTAGATATCAAATTCTTCTATCTCTTAATGCTTACGGGTTAGGCCCCCGTAGCGACATCTAGTCGGTAGTTAATGAACTATCACGGCTTTTGTTATTGCTTCGTTACAGAGAGCATTTTAACAAAATCAATATTCGGCCTGCGTCATCATAATTTGTATAGTCCAGATAGGTGGTTCGCTTCTGGCCCCGGTTTGGCTACGGAAGTCTCGGGTTCGATTCCTGAGTCTGGATTTCAAATTTTTCTATCTTTCAAAATGCAATTATTGTATTTGTAAAGTCTTTGGCAAGAAATGCCTATAAAAATTACTTCAATATTCGGCCTGCGTCATCATAATTTGTTAAAATGCTCTCTGTAACGAAGCAATAACAAAAGCCGTGATAGTTCATTAACTACCGACTAGATGTCGCTACGGGGGCCTAACCCATAAGCATTAAGAGATAGAAGAAATATCTAGTAACATAGTCCAGATAGGTGGTTCGCTTCTGGCCCCGGTTTGGCTACGGAAGTCTCGGGTTCGATTCCTGAGTCTGGATTTCAAATTTTTCTATCTTTCAAAATGCAAATAAATTTATTTGTGGGACATGGTTATAAGATTAAAATACAATCTTCTCACTATGTTTCGCCTATGTAAGGTTTTTTTTTAACAAATATGTTTAAAACAAAAAAAAATGTAAATTATATAAAAATAAAAAAAAGTAAAGTCACTAAAGGTAATAGAATAATATAGAAAAACAATTAAAAAATAACATAAAAAATTCAATTGGATCAATTCAAAATCAAACATGTCAATAATTAAATAAATAAAAAAAAATATATAATTATTAGGTAAATCAACATAATATGTTATTACATCAAAAACAAAGCGAATGTCGGGATTATTGATCATTTAAAAAATCTATTATTGTGTAGTACGCTTTATTCACCAGAAATCTATGGAGTGCTTTTGTGCTCTTGAAACGATTAAGGTTAGCTAGACACTTATTACAATTTGGCAATTTATTGTAGATTTTAGGTGCCTTACCTAGGAAACTCTTAGAAAAAAGTGCAGTTTGATGTTGTTTCAGACGTAGTGTACCCTGATGACGTCTATTTGTAAGAGTATCGAACAGATTAAAGTTAACTTTGACAAATATAGCCACCTCATAAACATAAAGCGATGGAAGAGTTAGAATCTTTAAACTTATAAAATATGGTTTGCAAATATCTGTCGTTTTAATCCCGCATACTGCTCTAAGACACTTCTTTTGCGTTTTGAATGCAATTTCTCTTTCTGAGGAATTGCCCCAGAAAATAATACCATACTAACATTTAAACTTTCGCGTTGCATGATTGTAACTATTTATTTCCCATTAGCGAGCATTGTTTACCTTAAAATTGCTTGACGTTTCGACCAGGTAGGTTATTTTTTTCCAATATTATTTTGTTCTTCATAATTTAAACAAGGTTGCAAATCGTGAAACTGTTCTTTCGGCATATCACGCCGATGTCTCTAGTACACTCAGTTATGGTTTTATTTCTATTTATTATACTATATATAATTTTCTAGACTGGTTGAATCATTCTTTTTATAAAGTGGTTTAATGATAGCTAGTTTTAGGCTTTCAGGAAATATACCGTTTTCTATACACAGATTTACAATAAAACTTAATACTGGCAAAATATATAAAGACCCATATTTTATAACCTTTGTTGCGAATCCATCATGCCCTGAACTAAGTGTATTTTTTGTGAATTTTCGAAACAATTATATCCAAAAATATTTATTACTAGCTGTGCCCGCGACTTCGTTCGCGTGGAAGTTGGGTTTATGTTAAGGTAGTTTATATTACAATTTAACTTCTGTGTAAAATTGGAAACATGCTCCACAATGCTGTGTGGCATCTATGGATATTAGGGCCTAGCTTTAATCAGGGCCCGACCTATGGCAGGGCAAGCCTAGCAAATGCCCAGTGCAGCAAAATGAAGACCGACAAAGTTTATGGCGCCAGACCGTTAGAAGACAAATTATAAAAATTCCTTTGCTTTCAGCACCTCGACAAAAAGTATTTCACCAAAATGATTTTCATCACATCAAATATTATTAATATTGAAAAATTCCCCTCCTCCCTCGTCACGCGAGAACTTGGGTGGTTTCGGGTTAAATGCAGCCCGAAACCGCCCAAGTACTCGTGCGAAATTTTGTGTTAAGGAGCTTCGATTCTGACTCCGAAAGGTCGAAAATTCCGATTGATTTTAAACCTCCGACTCAAACTTCGGCTCCGACACTTTTAAATCGGACGTTTTAATCGGAGGTACATAGCCGCTTGCTCCTTCAAAATAATTTAAACATAGGTAATAAAGGTATGATAAAAAAACCTTTCACAGATTTCCTATGATCGCGGGTTATGTCCTGCCCTAGCGATCTTTTCCGAGTCTAAAGTACACACACTTTGTGTCCGTGTTGTAAAGTCCCCCGCGAAATAGGGCTAGTTATGTTTTTAAAAAATATCCTGTTTTTAAAACATTGCATTCCCGCGGTACTGTGATGTGTTCAAACAAACAGACAACATTCAAACGTTTTTAAAAGATATACTCAGATATCTTTTTTGTGTTTAAATACTTTTCTAAACTTATTTCAATATTTTTTTGCACTCACTTTAGAAGATTTAAATACTATTTTATAATGTCTATTTTGGTTAATTAAAAAATAGGTGTGTCAACCTGTCGCAAATTAAGATCATCATAAGTATATTCATATCCCTCTACGTAAGAATTTCAGATTTTTTTTAAATCAATTTTTCTGTTATTTTTTAATTTGTATTTAAACGCCATCTATTTTCAAAACTGGATAAGTTGCTTTTAATGCTTGATGATTTTATATTAAATTAAACTAAAATTTTCATGCATGTTAAACGTAGGTAAGCAAGGTATTTAACCTTAAATTATTCACGTGATTAAGACCCGTAATATATATATTTTCATAACTAGCTGTGCCCGCGACTTCGTTCGCGTGGAAGTTGGGTTTATATTAAGGTAGTTTATGTTATAATTTAACTTCTGTGTAAAGCATATTGGAAACATGCTCCACAATGATCTGTGGCATCTATGGATATTAGGGCCTAGCTCTAATCAGGGCCCGACCTATGGCAAGGCAAGCCAAGCAAATGCCCAGTGCAGCAAAATGAAGGGCGACAAAGTTTATGGAGCCAGACGGTTAGAAGACAAATTATAATAGTATTTTACCAAAATGATTTGCATCACATCAAATATTACTATTATCGGTTTCGGGTTAAATGAAGCCCGAAACCGCCCAAGTACTCGCGCGAAATAGGGCTTGTGTGAGATAAGTTTTTAAAAAAATATCCTGGTTTTAAAACATTGCATTCCCGCGGTACTGTGATGCGTGTTCAAACAAACAGACAACATTCAAACGTTTCTAAAAGATATAGTGAATTAGTATATCTTTTAGAAACGTTTAGTTTAAATACTAAACTACTGTCGTAGCCGAGGATAGAACAAAGTGTGCAATTAGAGAGGCCTATGTCCAGCAGTGGACTGCGATAGGCTGATGATGATGATGATGAACCTGTCGTTAATTAAGATCATCATAAATTCATATCCGTAAATAATATATATATATAATACATAATCGTAAGAATTTCAGATTTATTTTTTAAATCAATTTACCTGATTCTGTTTAATTTGTATTTAAACGCCATCTATTTTCAAAACTGGATAAGTTTATTTTAATACTTGATGACTTTAAATTAAATTATACTTAAACTATCATGCATATTAAACGTAGGTAAGCAAGGTATTTAACCTCAACGCGATTAAGACCCGTAATATATATATATTCATAATAGTTGTGCCCGCGACTTCGTTCGCGTGAAAGTCGGGTTTAAATTAAGGTAGTTTAGGTAACGAAATAACTTCTGTGTAAATATGTTGGAAACAGTCCTGTTGACTAAATACTTACTAAATAAAAATTGATCTGTTCTATTCTTTTAGATAGTTAGTTTGGTGTGCGGCTTAAAAAGTGGGTTTTCTGTTGTTTTTGTTTCATTCTTTCAACGTTATACCTACTTATTACCTAATAATTTTTAATAGAATTTGTACGAAAATGTTGTTACTTCTTATGTGATCGTAAACTTGTAAAGCCTAAGTACTTAACTGTATTTATACTACTACCCTGAATTTTTTCACATACCCAACATCAACCATTTAGCTGGCAGGGGGACACTTGACTCTAACAAAAATGTTCACAATAAAGCCTAATATTATACACAAAGGAATCCTTAAATCTAAAAATAGTCTTCACAAACCCTAAACGCTTTTTAAAAGACCTATCTAATGATACCACACACGATGGGGTAGGTAGGTGAGAAAAAAATCACATCCCCACTTTACATATAAGAGAGGTACCCTTAAAAAAATAATGATTTTCAAGATTTTGTTCTTTCACTTTATCGGCGTTAGTAATTTATTCATGCAAAAGTTGCAACCTTAGCACTAACAGTCTCTGAGCTAAGCTGCGGACGGACGGCCATAAGGGAACTATAAGGGTTCTGTTTTGTCATTTTGGCTAAAAATGGGGTGTATTTCATATAGTGTTACAACGCAATACTAATAATAAAACTGCTGTAACACTTTAGTAAGCAAACACAGAGCGTGTCATGTGTGTCATGCCCGCGAAAATGTCAGATATCCCTAAAGGTACGGTTGACAAACAACGACCCCCCTCCTCCCGTCACCCGAACTACTCACACTTGAACGATGTTGAGCCATTCATTATCGTTGAATTGATGAACACGTAATCTCCAACCATAACCCCAAAACATGATCCTCGATGCACCTGTGTGATGCGTGGTCAAACAAACGGACAGACAGACAAACATTTCTAAAAATCATAGCAATGTGTTTCTTTTTAAAACTTCTTTTACTAAGTATAGAACATTATTGAATACAACGCCATCTACTTTCAAGAATGTTGCCGTTGTTTTGTTGTTCACAATTTGATTTCATAGATGGCGCTACATGTACTTTTTTTACGTGTGTAATGTCTTTTTTTTTAAACGAACACATCATTTCTGGAAAATGTCGAATACTTTTTAACTATAATGTAATATTGTTTTTCATTTCTACTACGATTAATTCATTACTCTCAGCAGTGCATGCAATACCTATAATTAATTGCATAATTTACTTGATTTTTAATATAAAAAGTAATAACCAAAGTAAATAAGTTACCTACGGTCGAAAAAATAACTAAAACATTCAGAAAAATATTAATAAAGGATAAAGACAAATTTAAATAAATACAAAAAGAACATATTCAGACATCAGATTCGAGCCTGGGACTTCGTCGTCAAAGTCCGCTAGCATAGCTTCGAGGCTATACTATTAGCTACTTAACACGTCAAAATAACTGTTCTTATAAAACTTAAAAATGTTGTGTTTAGCTCCTTTTAGTTTTAGCGTGAAGTTATGCATTCCACGGGTTACAATTATAGATAATGTCTAATTGTGGAAATTTTTGTGATAAACCATTATGGTGCGACAAAAAATACGTTGCTACTCGTTCCCCATAGACGTTAGCGTAATGATTCATAGTGTAAATAATGTCCTATAGTATTTACTATAAAACTGCAAATTTTCATAAAGATCCGTCAAGTAGTTACTGTTTTATAACGAAAAATAGCTACAGACATTATCCCTTACTGCTTAGCTCCTATGGGAAAAAGCGTGATAATTTATAGCCTAAATGTTAATCTGCATCTATTAGATTGCACGTGCAAAATTTCAACCGAATCTGTACGGTAGTTTTTGCGTGATGCGTGTTCAAACAAACAGACAGACAGACAGACAGACAGACATTTCTAAAAATGCAGCAAAGTGTTTAAATACTCTTTTCGAACATTTCCTAATATTTTTTTTCACTAAGTTCGGCCATGTACAGACACGTGAAATTTACAGTTTTATTATATGTATAGATAATAGATATAGATGTGTACAAATCGCGAAAGTTTATCAACATTTGTAGGTAAGCAATTTTGGCACTCAGAAGAAATCGAATCACAGATGGCGCCACGTGTTTTATTTTGATATAACATTTATAAATTCTAGAAAATATCAAGTAGTTATTGTTTATTTGTAATGTAATATTGTTTTTCAATTCTACATTCATAACATAATCACGATTTATGCAAAATAATGATAAAGGTGCCTATTGAAAGCTATTGATTAATATGAAAATTTGTTAAACAAAGTAAGCATGTTAAAGTCGAAAATAAAAGCTTGTATAATAAGTATACATTTGGAAATATACTTAAAAAAATAATGAAAAGAAATTTTAAAATAACACAAAAAGAGACTCGCACATTTGGGATTCGATCCTCTGATCTCGCTCCTCGCTTGTTCAATACCGAAACTTGTGACATTAGACCACCTCAACCGATATTAGAGTGTTAAAATAGCTGATCTTAAGATAATTGAAAATGTTGTGTTTAGCTCCTTATAGTTTTAGCGTGAAGTTACTGTTTCCATGGGTTACAATTGTAAATAATGGCTTATTGTGGAAAAATTTGTGAAAAACCATAATGGTTCGACCAAACATACGTTGCTGCTCGCTCCCCATAGACGATAGCGTAATGATTCATAGTGTAAGTAATCACCTATAGTATTTACAATAAAACTACAAATTTTCATGAAGATCCGTCAAGTAGTTATTGTTTTATCACGATAAATAGCTATAGACATTATCCGTTATTGCTTAGCTCCTATGGGAAATAGCGTGATAAATTATAGCCTATATGTTAATCCAGACTTATTAGAATACACATAGAAAATTTCAATTGAATCTGTCCGGTAGTTTTTGCGTGATGCGTGTTCAAACAAACAGACAGACAGACATTTCTAAAAATGCAGCAAAGTGTTTAAATTACTCTTTTCGAACATTTCCTAATATTTTTTTTCACTAAGTTCGGCCATGTACAGACACGTGAAATTTACAGTTTTATTATATGTATAGATATGTGTAATAAAAGTTTATTAGAAACCCTAATGTTTTTAAAAGACACACGTTGATGTTTGCAAAAAAATAATGTTTAAGTTTCTGTTACATGTATGAAATGCCCCGCCCCCTAAAAATATTATCATCATCATCATCAGCCTATCGCAGTCCACTGCTGGACATAGGCCTCCCCAATTGCACGCCACTTTGTTCTATCTTCGGCTTCTCGCATCTAGCTCCTGCCAGCCGTTTTGCGTAAATCATCACTCCACCTGGCCTGAGGGCGCCCTACACTACGTTTGCCGTGCCGTGGTCTCCACTCAAGAACTCGTTTACCCCAACGGTTGTCGGTTCTTCGTCAGATATGGCCAGCCCACTGCCACTAAGAGAAACTCCGAGCATAGCCCTTTCCATAGCCCGCTGAGCGACTTTGAACTTGTGGACCAGCCGTACCGTCAGTGTCCACGTTTCGGCTCCGTATGTCATGACGGGTAGGACGCACTGATTAAAGACTTTAGTCTTTAGACATTGTGGGATCGACGATGAGAAGACTTGACGTAGCTTACCAAACGCTGCCCAACCCAACCGAATTCTCCTGTTCACCTCGTCCTCGAAGTTGTTTCTACCTAACTGCAATGACTGCCCGAGGTACACATATTTTTGAACAACTTCGAAAAAGGCGCCGTGCACCGCTATCGGTTCCGGTAGTACATGTTCATTGAACATGACCTTGGTTTTATCCAAGTTCATCCGTAGGCCGATGTGTACAGAGGAGTCAGCCAGGTCATTCAGCATCAGTTGCAGGTCCTGCAGCGTTTACACCATAATGACAATGTCATCTGCAAATCGCAAGTGAGAGATGTATTCACCATTGATGTTGATGCCCCGCCCTTTCCAGCGCAGCGTCTTGAACATATCCTCCATTGCATTTGTGAACAGTTTCGGGGAGATAACGTCCCCTTGCCTCACTCCTCGATGCAATGGTATAGGTTTTGTTTCCTGATTCTGTACTTGGACGGACATTGTTGCGGCTTCGTAGAGACATCTCATCACTTGGATATATCGCCAATCTACTTGGCATCGCTGCAGAGACTCCAGAACGGACCAGATTTCAATCGAGTCAAAGGCCTTCTCATAGTCCACGAATGCTAGACACACTTATACTCTTGGGTCTTTTGTATAATCTGCTGCACTGTGTGGATGTGGTCTATGGTGCCATATCCGCTCCGAAATCCAGCCTGTTCCCGTGGTTGAAATTCGTCAAGTCTTCGCGCAAGGCGGTTCGTGATGACTCTTGAGAACAGCTTATAGACGTGGCTTAGAAGAGAAATAGGTCGGTAGTTCTTCAGCCGGGTCTTATCTCCTTTTTTGAAGAACAAGACGACTATGCTTCTACTCCACGCCTCCGGAGTTCTCCCTTCAAACAGGACAGCATTAAAGAGCTTTTGGAGCTCCCTCAGTACGGGTTTACCTCCAGCCTTTAACAGCTCTGTTGTAACGCCATCCTCTCCCGGGGCTTTTCCATTTTTTAGCTGTCTAAGAGCCAGCACGATTTCGTCAATGTTGACTTCTGGCAGGTCTTCGGTGTAGTGGCGTGTTAGAGTGGCTCTAGGATCCTCATTTTCAGGATCAGGTCGAGATGCATGCGAAGCGTATAACCGGCCATAGAAGCCTTCCACTTCGGAGAGGACTGCCGGCTTCGAAGAAAGGACTTCTCCACTTGTTGTGGTCAACTTCGTCAGGTGGCTTCTTCCAAGAGATTGTACGAACACTTTTGACCCCCGATTCTGTTCGATCGCTCTTTTAATGAGTGTTGGAACGCCGAAGGTCGTGTCGTATAAGCTTGTTGATCTCTTGGTTTAGAGCGCGCTTTTCCGACGAAGTGACGCACCCGTCACTTCCACCACGTCGCTAATGAAAAAACGACGTGAAAACCCACCGGTTTTCACGTCGTTTTTTCATTAGCCCTAAAGTATTTTCCAAAAGCTTTGACTTCTTGCCCTTACGCTGCATATCACAAAATCTCGTACCTTCTTCCCTGAGTATCCGAACCACATTTACGAGCTTCTGGTTTACGTCTGTTGTGGTTTCCATGGCAGCAAATCGGTTATCCAGGTTTGACTGGCTATAAAAATATTAATGTTTATTAATTAGCTATCAATCTGCCAGCCAGTGTACCTAATTTAAATCTACTGAGACACTGTAACCTTGTCAATGTAATTATTAAAAAAAAAACTAAGTAGCGGCTACTACAAGACACCTTTTCACCAAATTTAATCGACAGTCAGACAGACAGACGGACATGACGAAACCATAAGGACTCCGATTTTGTCATTTTGGCTACGAAACCGGGGTCTTCTGGTTTTCGGACCGCCCGATGTGCCATGAATATACACCTACGCTTTTCTGCTGTGGTGCAATTATTGAAATCGGATATTTTCGTACGACAACGGTTGCGGAAAATCGGGTTTTTTGGAAATTTTAATAATATTTTTCGAATAATAAAACACAAATCAAAACTCAAAAAGTAAAATAAAAAAAGGGAAAAAAATAATCATAAAATAAAAAAAACATTCGGAATCGAACGGGGCCTACCACTTTGTGTGCCCGTTTCCCACCTTAGCTATTAGCTAAGGTGGGAAGGCGGATAAGGCGGGTAAGGCGGGACACAATGTCAAGCGCGGCGAAATTTACCTTTGTATTTTAATGATATTGTAACAGTTTTTCATTGCCTGACAATACGGATAAAACGACGTTTTTTAAAAGTGAAACCTAGTTAGATCGATCTATCGCCCCCGAAAGCCCCTGCATACTAAATTTTAAGAAAATCACTGGAGCCGTTGTCGTTTCGTTCAAACATATAAGATTTTTTACCACCTGAATATACATTGTGGAAATCAAATAAACAATTGAGTATTGAGCCTTGTTGCGAGTGTATTAGCAGTAACGAAATCCTGGCCTGGCTCAGTCGCAGCGTGACAGGGCAGCGAAAGGCAGTCCCCGACGGATTATATTCGGTTACTTACCTACCTACCTCCTGTTAGTCGGGGGCTATTTTTCGTAGTTATTCGTTGTTGCGAGTAAACATTTCACTGCAACGGAACTAATATATATATATCTATTCCGCTTTAATAATGATGAGAAACGCATGTACTGTAGTGCCCCCTGGCGGTGTGTAACATTGAAACTTAACAAGAACATGCTCCGGGAATGAGACTTATGCAATGCAAAAAAACGTTTTGAAATCGGCCCAGCCGATTACGAGAAAGATCAGACACACACAAACACCTCTTACCCCAAACGCACCGTCTCCGTGGCCGTCGCGGGTAAAAATGCAAACATTTTATAATATTACGTCATATCAGTGGAGTCAAGAAATACCCCTCCGTCAGTCAGATGGATTCCTTAACAGTTTGGTGCAGAGGCAGGTTATTTTTTTTTTTAATGAACTAGGTAAGTAGCGAACCTGCTTTCTAAACCCTGAAAATTCGTTTTCTAGCAGTAAGTATATTAATACAAAATAAAGGTTTACTTGGTCACTCATGCAAAATGTTGTAACCAGGCGCGTCAGTCAAGTGTTAAAATTGCATTCATCAGTCGTGATTCACTTTAAGCTTCTTGGTTCGGAAACTGTCGATATGTCACGTCAAACATTTCAATGACCGCAGCCTGGCCTCACTTACTATATTATATATTGCGAGTTATACACTCGCAACGTATCTGCGACAGACAGATTTGGCAAAAGATATGCATCTTTTGCCAAATCTGTCTGTCGCAGATACGTTGAGAGGCTGTGATCGACTTATTCAGCCCTAGGTGAAAGTGCAAAAAACAAACATAACCACTGCAACAATCATCTGTGAAGATGCTGTGCTACAAACTTTTTGAGTTTTGTCTGAAGGCTAGTGGCTACGCTGCAACTATGTGTACGAGTGTACTTCAAACACCCACTAAGTAAAACTGCATGGCTACTACAGAAACAGAGGAACGTTCTGTCTATATGCTCGTAGGAACTCCAAGTGCATGGTCTGCTCTACGCTGAGTGTTATGTTTGTGCCAGGTCGCTGACATGAATGATGCAATTAACATCTCATCTACATTATTTTTTGAGGCTCAGCTGTTATCTTGTAAGTGGATAATAATGTATACTCCTATTATTTGTTTATAGTAAGTAGGTAAGTATGTACGTATATCACGTTATTTGTATTTTGTCTAATATATGAACTACAAATTACGTCGTGCGCATGGCGCGTCCTTATCATCAAAACATCACGCGATCAGCTGTTTTTTTTATTTTTAACTCGTGATAATCAGTTTAACCAGTGCCGGTTTGACTGAGAGATAAAATAATTTACCTACATATTACGATATGATGGATCATTTATTTCCATTGTAGCCAAGGTAGAGATCACCTATTGTATGTATTGTATACCTAATCTGTTCTGTAAACTTCTGTTTATATTGACTTGTGACATCAGTGGCAGATCACAAGGGGGGGGGGGGGCTAGGGGGCTCAAGCACCCCCTCCAAAACCTATCACCATTCAGCCATTTGATGCACAAGATGTGTCTCACTCAACGATACTAATGTTGACAGGTTCTGCCACTAGGATGAGGAAACACCTCTACACATCCTGTGGCTGCGAGGCAATTTACCACACTAGAAGCCAGCACCTTGAAGGGCACATAATCGACGACGACGTTAAGGCCACTCACCAAGATACATAGTCAACTTCATGGTGAGACTAACCCTTGGAGATATCCTTTGAGGTAGAAAGAGGCGTCACAATAGATCTTTTAGGTTGCGGCGACCAGCGACTCTCTCAATACATCAACATGTTGGCTGTCCACCTGACTTGGTCAATACAAGTCTAGATCAACGTTCTTCTGGCTTCTTGGGCGAATTTGTCTATAATAAAATTAATAAAGTATTAAATATATACCCGATGTGTAAACAAAAATGCAAAACAACAGTTACCACGTCGTTGCTAATCGAGCTGGACTATGCTGCGACAGAATATATTATTCTTACTACAAAGTAATTAAGATCATAACATATGTACACACAACACACTCATCAATAAATAATGCATATTATAGGACTAGCTGTGCCCGCGACTTCGTTCGCGTGGAAGTTGGGTTTATGTTAAGGTAGTTTATATTACAATTTAACTTCTGTGTAAAATTGGAAACATGACAATGCTGTGTGGCATCTATGGATATTAGGGCCTAGCTTTAATCAGGGCCCGATCTATGGCAGGGCAAGCCTAGCAAATGCCCAGTGCAGCAAAATGAAGACCGACAAAGTTTATGGCGCCAGACCGTTAGAAGACAAATTATAAAAATTCCTTTGCTTTCAGCACCTCGACAAAAAGTATTTCACCAAAATGATTTTCATCACATCAAATATTATTAATATTGAAAAATTCCCCCCCTCCCTCGTCACGCGAGAACTTGGGTGGTTTCGGGTTTAATGCAGCCCGAAACCGCCCAAGTACTCGTGCGAAATTTTGTGTTAAGGAGCTTCGATTCTGACTCCGAAAGGTCGAAAATTCCGATTGATTTTAAACCTCCGACTCAAACTTGGGCTCCGACACTTTTAAATCGGACGTTTTAATCGGAGGTACCTAGCCGCTTGCTCCTTCAAAATAATTTAAACATAGGTAATAAAGGTATGATAAAAAAAACTTTCACAGATTTCCTATGATCGCGGGTTATGTCCTGCCCTAGCGATCTTTTCCGAGTCTAAAGTACACACACTTTCCGCCTTATTCCAAAAGCTGGACTAAACCTGGTTTGACGAAAATCCTAGTTTAAACCATGGATCTACGAAAATCTTTATTACAAAACGAGGTTCATCGCTTAATCGATGATCATCTTTGGTCCATAGCTTAGTCTTTCAATCACCCTAGTTTAACTATGGTAATAACCTTAAAATGTCAAAAACTTAACAATTTAAAAGTTAGACCATTTACAATTTTGCGTATTTTAGTTTCAATTAATAATGACGAATGTTGAATTTAAATAATTAACTAACTAAATATAGTGTGGCAACAAAATAAACGCAAAAATCGAGTGAAATGCAATGTGTGACAAAAGATTTAAAAATACATGCATAATATTGTTTTTCAAAACATTTATCATAGCTTGGAATTGAGAGAGAAGATTTAACATACAGAACTCAGAGATGTCCTAAAATTAAAGTGGTCTGTGCAATGTTTGGGTCAACCAGACTCGGCGTGAAGTGTACCTATGCAGTGTGGAAAGTTGAAGGCCCACACAGATTATTTTTGTTCGACAATAGTATCATTAACTGGTGCTCTATGTAAAACAAACTGATGCATTCCACTTATATGTCACATTATTAGATTGAAGTTGGAAAATCACATTTGGAATGTCTGATAGGTGGTCTGGAGTAGTGCGGCAAAAACCAATGTTGAATATACTCAAAATGCACAAAACGAAGTAATAGAAACATCATCTTACCCAAAACTTACTAGTGAACTATATAGTGGAACTAAATAAACATTGATCAATTTAAAATTTAGTTGGTAAAGTGTAACCATGGGTATACCTGTCACTAGAAACAGATTTAAACTTAGATTATAAGTAGGTACCAAGAACTGAATATTATGTTTATAGGAGCTCAGCTAGTTAATACTTTGCTACAATGTTCCTTTAAACATAGACAGAGAGTACAGATTGGTTACAGGTTATTGAAATTGTGATGTAATAACTATTATGCACTACTTAACAGTTTAGATAATTATATTTAAGATTCTCATGAAAATGAACTAACACTGTTTATATAATAAACAAAAAATGCATACAATTTAAAATTTATTGTAAAATAAATAACTATATTAATATCATAAAGCTGAAGAGTTTGTTTGAACGCGGTAATCTCATGAACAACTAATTCTTTTGAACTTTTTACTGTTGGATAGCCCATTTGGCAAGGAAGTCTATATAATATCACTCTACAACCAATAGGAACGGAGCAGCAATGAGAAATGTTGCAAAAACAGGGAAAATTTATGCAGACTAAGATGTGCGGGAAAGCTAGTTATGTATAAAGAAATAGGGATATGAACTCAATATTCCTTTTCAAACATAGTTTGAACAGGGAGTACAGATTGGTTACAGATTATTGAAATTGTTAACATCCATTTTGTTGTCAAATGGTATAACTAATAAGTGCTACCTAACAGTTTAGATAATAATATTTATGATTCTCATGAAAATGTACTCTGTTCTTAGGAAGAATAAATGGTATCTAATAAATAATGATTCTAGGTTGTTATTTGAGAATTTCATTTCATAGCAAGCTCACTGATATTAAATAATAAATATATTCATAAAATTTGTTTCAATTGTTTGTTGTGCTTCAGCCGAAGCTTCAGTACCTATGTTGAATCTAGGCATACTTTCCCCCAATACATTCAGAACAACGAGTGCAACAAAGAAAACAGTAAGTATATTAAAAATGCATTATCTTATTGAGTAAGTATCCTTAAACAGACTATTGAACGAATTTTCATTCAACCATGCTAAGAACTGTTCCAATGAAACTAACTTTGTAATAAAAACTCGCATCCAAGTTCCTTTAGGTGTTTGGGCGCTATAATTACTCAGATTAAACTTATAACATCTATAATAATGTCGTGAGTTAATAAAATTTAGGTTATCATCATTTGTTTATGTACATTTTTAGTACTACTGACAGCTATATATGTAACGTTCCGATCCTGACAGAATCTATTTTATTATTCGTAAATTGCAGGCCGAGGACTTTTATGTCAGGTTTATATTTTGAAAATTACGTAGTCCTGGCGAATAATTTAGCTAATAGAACGTCTAAATATTTTTTTCTCAATGAAAACTATACTTTCAAATTATATTGGTATAAAACGGAACGTTATTTTTGAATGATAATAACAATGAATGAACTAATTATTGATTATAATCTGTGGCTGATTGCTAGATCCTTTGGTATCAGCTGGTCCACGGAATATCTAAGCTTTGTAATAAGACCAATAGTACTGTACTATATCCTGGACTTGAAAGTCTTGGTTTAAACTTTGATTTGGTCTTTTCTTTGTAATAAGGCGGTTTGTGTCCGTGTTGTAAAGTCCCCCGCGAAATAGGGCTAGTTATGTTTTTAAAAAATATCCTGATTTTAAAACATTGCATTCCCGCGGTACTGTGATGTGTTCAAACAAACAGACAACATTCAAACGTTTTTAAAAGATATACTCAGATATCTTTTTTGTGTTTAAATACTTTTCTAAACTTATTTCAATATTTTTTTGCACTCATTTTAGAAGATTTAAATACTATTTTATAATGTCTATTTTGGTGAATTAAAAAATAGGTGTGTCAACCTGTCGCAAATTAAGATCATCATAAGTATATTCATATCCCTCTACGTAAGAATTTCAGATTTTTTTTAAATCAATTTTTCTGTTATTTTTTAATTTGTATTTAAACGCCATCTATTTTCAAAACTGGATAAGTTGCTTTTAATGCTTGATGATTTTATATTAAATTAAACTAAAATTTTCATGCATGTTAAACGTAGGTAAGCAAGGTATTTAACCTTAAATTATTCACGTGATTAAGACCCGTAATATATATATTTTCATAATGTGTACAAATCGCGAAAGTTTATCAACATTTGTAGGTAAGCAATTTTGGCACTCAGAAGAAATCGAATCACAGATGGCGCCACGTGTTTTATTTTGATATAACATTTATAAATTCTAGAAAATATCAAGTAGTTATTGTTTATTTGTAATGTAATATGGTTTTTTAATTCTACATTCATAACATAATCACGATTCATGCAAAATAATGATAAAGGTGCCTATTGAAAGCTATTGATTAATATGAAAATTTGTTAAACAAAGTAAGCATGTTAAAGTCGAAAATAAAAGCTTGTATAATAAGTATACATTTGGAAATATACTTAAAAAAATAATGAAAAGAAATTTTAAAATAACACAAAAAGAGACTCGCACATTTGGGATTCGATCCTCTGATCTCGCTCCTCGCTTGTTCAATACCGCCACTTGTGCCATTAGACCACCTCAACCGATATTAGAGTGTTAAAATAGCTGATCTTAAGATAATTGAAAATGTTGTGTTTAGCTCCTTATAGTTTTAGCGTGAAGTTACTGTTTCCATGGGTTACAATTGTAAATAATGGCTTATTGTGGAAAAATTTGTGAAAAACCATAATGGTTCGACCAAACATACGTTGCTGCTCGCTCCCCATAGACGATAGCGTAATGATTCATAGTGTAAGTAATCACCTATAGTATTTACAATAAAACTACAAATTTTCATGAAGATCCGTCAAGTAGTTATTGTTTTATCACGATAAATAGCTATAGACATTATCCGTTATTGCTTAGCTCCTATGGGAAATAGCGTGATAAATTATAGCCTATATGTTAATCCAGACTTATTAGAATACACATAGAAAATTTCAATTGAATCTGTCCGGTAGTTTTTGCGTGATGCGTGTTCAAACAAACAGACAGACAGACATTTCTAAAAATGCAGCAAAGTGTTTAAATACTCTTTTCGAACATTTCCTAATATTTTTTTTCACTAAGTTCGGCCATGTACAGACACGTGAAATTTACAGTTTTGTTATATGTATAGATAATACTAAGTTATAATAACACAAGGAGAGAGCCTGGAGATCCGTCATACAGGTCTTGAGCCTAGTTCAGACTCTAACTCTCAAAAGGTTTTGTTTGATTTAGCTTTAATTTTGTAATTTGTAACCTTAATGGGAGAAATAAATATCTTTTTTATTATTATTATATCACAATAATTTCGCAGATCTAACTTTAAAACTGACGGAATTTTATAAAAACTTGCAACCCCTATTTTGCCTTTTTTTAGGGTTCCGTAGCCAAAATGGCAAAACGAAACCCTTAATAGTTTCGTCATATCCGTACGTCCGTCCGCAGCTTAGCTCAGATACTATTAGTGCTAGAAGACTGTAATTTACGCCGACAAAGTGAGTAAATAAAATCTTGAAAAACATTTTTTTTGTGGATACCTCCCCTATATGTAAAGTGGGGATGTGATTTTTTTTTCTCACCTACCCCATCGTGTGAGATATCATTAGATAGGTCTTTTAAAACCGTTTAGGGGTTGTAAAGACCATTTTTAGATTGCATATATAGTTATTGCGTATATAGTAGTATATATAGTGAAATTAAAAGGAAAACTATCAGAACTAAGTAGGCTTTACAAGTTTATGAGTAACAGCTGATGAAATGAGAAGGAACAAAATTTTTATATAAAGTCCATTGATTAGTATTAAGTAGGTATAACGTTTTAAATAAACAAAATATCAGAAAACCCACTTCTTAAAGCATTATGGGGGGGGACTACGGACACCGAAGCTCAGAAACAGGCCCACGTGGAGTGGTGCCAAATGCCCAAACCAGCGCCTACGAATATATACGAATTGAAAGACACCGGTGTACGCCTGTTTTCTTGATCTCTCCAAAGTTTTCGATCTTGTATTATAATTTATAAACGATTACACTCACCAAACACATTGGTTCATTCAGTAAAATTTATTTTTGTAAAGAAAAACTTGATGATTTTAAAAGAGTGGCACATGAGTTTCTTGGCAGCTTCTTCTCATGAGCTTTACACTTGGAACTGCCGCCTAACCTCATTTTGTTTTTTTTTTTTTTCAAACAATATAATAATGTTATAATTTTTTTAGTGTGTATTAATTTGACGTTTTCACATAATCACGAAATAAAGATATTTGAGTTTGTAAGTCATAATGTGCTTTGGAGAAAGCTGGAGGACAGTGGTACATCATAATGTGCTTTGGAGAAAGCTGGAGGATAGTGGTACACCGACTAGAATTTTAAGAAGTTTGAAATACTGGTATGCAAATCAGTCAAATAATGTAAAATGGTCGAACGCGCTCTCTGCGTCATATAAAATGGGGTGGGTTATCATCTCCTAGGCTTTTCAACTTATACATCAATGACTTATTAGTGAGCCTTAGTTATATGTGGGTTGGGTGCAGCGTTAATGGTGTACCTATGTTAAAAAATGTGAGTACATTGTATTTAAGGCCGTCGTTAAATGCCCTTATAATATACCTAATATTACCCTAAATGGCATGAACATACAAAGAGTGACGGAACTCAAATATCTGGGGCATTTTCTTACTGACGAACTTAAAGACGATGTAGATATTGAAAGGGAACTATCGGTCAGAGGTAACATGTTGGCCTGCAGATTCTCTCGTTGTAGTGACGCAGTTAAAATAACATTATTTAAGGCATACTGCCAGAGTCTATATGTGGGCAGTCTGTGGGTCAACTACACCAAAAGATCGTTAGATGTTCTGCGCATTCAATATAATAATATAACCAGAATGCTGTTGGAACTACCCCGTTTTTGTAGTGTATGGGACTCGTTCGCATGCGCGCACGCCGCGCGCTGTGCGGACAGGTGCATTGGACGACCGCCGGCGGCACGCCGGCGTTGATGTTTTGGAGACACTGGCGCGGGCTCTGCGTGTGGCACGCATTTATATAGTCGTGCGAGCGGGAGCACATTACCGGCGCAAGCGTGCGTTGGAGTGAGACAGATGCGATCCTTGGCGATTGGTTATTTTGGTTTTTGGTGCGCATTATCTGAATGACGAATTGTATGTCGATGTATTGTAATATTAGGAAGCTTATTTTTGACAATATATGAACCATATCGGAACACCAGACGTTTTATTTTACTCCAGAACCCTACAATTGGTGACCCCGACGCAAAAAAAAAACAAGAAAAATGTCGACAGATACAAAGGAAACATCGCCACCAACATCCCCACCCATCACACCAGCTCGAGTGTCCACACCTGATCCAGCACCGAGAGCTGAATACCATCTGGGGGCTGTCTCGATCCAGTCAAGACTGCTACCATTCTGGCGGGAACTTCCGCGGGCCTGGTTCATCCAATTTGAAGCCGTCACAGACCCTTTAAAAACTTCGGACGACCAAAAGTATAGATATGTGTTGCAACAGCTACAGGCCACGGACTTGCAACATATCACCGACATTCTATACAATCCGCCAGCTGCTGACAAATATGCCGCTGTGAAGAATCGCTTACTGGCGGTATACGACAAATCGGACGTGAAGAACTTTCAGAAGCTAATAAGCGGTCTCGAATTGGGGGATCAGAAGCCAACGCAACTTCTACGCAAGATGAGAGAATTGGGCAGCGGAATGATCACAGACGAAGGATTAAAAATCGAATGGTTGAATCACCTACCCGCACAAGTCCGCGTCGTGCTGTCGATCAACACGGAATCGTCACTAGAAACACTCGCTGCGATGGCTGACAAAATGGTCGAGTACTCCGAACCCGCAACAATAGCCGCCGTCTCCACGAGCTCGAAAGATCCAGTCGTGTCTGCTCAATTAGACGTACTCTCGAGACAAATCGAGAAATTGAACCTAGAAGTGGCTGAGTTACGCGGGCGACCGACGACGCGACGCTATCATCGTCGTCCTTATCGTTCCCGTTCAAGATCAAGAAGCTTCAATGGCAGTAGGAAGTCCGTGAAACCCGGCGATGCAACGTGGGAATGCAGATACCATTTCCGTTTCGGAGACAAGGCGAAACGATGCGAGTCGCCGTGCTGTAGAAGGGGAAAAGTTCAACCACCGTCGTTAAACTAAATTCTACACCGACGATGGCGGGCGTCGGTGTACCAAGCAACACCAACCGCCTTTGCGTGTTTGATCGTAACACAAGAGAACGATTTTTAGTGGACACGGGCGCAGACATATCCGTATTAGCCGTTACAAGCAAAAGGAAAGTCAACAAATCAAGCGCCTACCAATTGTACGCGGCAAACAACACTCCAATCAAAACGTACGGCGAGAAGGCGCTCAGGCTGAATCTTGGTCTACGGCGCAGCTATTTATGGAACTTCACTATAGCAGACGTGAAAACATCGATCCTGGGAGCCGACTTCTTAAGACACTTCAAGCTACTAGTTGACCTTCATAGAAGAAAACTCATAGACAACGTTACCGAGTTATCAATCGACGCTTTTGAAGTCAAAACCGGCGGGGACAGCTCAATTCACTTCATTAGCTCCGATCAAGTGTACCACGACATACTGCAGCTGTATCCAGAAGTCCTGCGCCCAATGTCTTTAAAAGAACCTGCGAAGCATGAAGTCGTTCACCGCATAGAAACAACGGGGCCGCCGCTGTTCGCTCGAGCGCGCCCGCTACCCCCCGACAAGTACAAGTCAGCGAAGGAAGAATTCGAGCGCATGCTCGAACAAGGCATTTGTGTACCCTCGAACAGCCCGTGGGCCAGTCCGCTTCATGTGGTCAAGAAAAAGGACGGTGGCCTACGTGTATGCGGCGATTATCGCAGATTAAACGCGGCTACATTACCCGACCGCTACCCGCTACCCCGCATTCAAGATTTCACACATCAGCTGCACAATATGAAGATATTCTCGAAGCTCGACATCAAAATGGCCTACTATTGGATTCCTATTTCAAAAGAAGATGCACAGAAAACAGCACTAATTACTCCTTTTGGCTTGTTTGAATTCAAATGCATGACATTTGGACTGCGGAACGCCAGTCAAACGTTCCAGCGATTCATGCATCAAGTGCTACGAGGAATAGACAACTGCTTCTGTTTTGTTGACGACATTCTCCTGTACTCGGAGACCGAAAACCAGCACAAACTCCTCCTCAAGCAAGTCCTAGAGCGACTCAAGCAGTATGGCGTTATGCTGAAACTAGAAAAATGCGAATTCGGCAAGCAAAAGATAAACTATCTCGGCTATCAAGTTTCGACCGATGGAATCAAACCAACACAAGAGCGAACCGAAGCTATTTCGAAGTACCCACGACCGAAAATAATCGCCGAACTGCGACGTTTCCTAGGCATGCTCAATTTTTACCGCAGCTGCCTACCACATCAAGCCGAACTGCAAGCTGAACTCAACAAATACCTGCACAACCGCAAACGAAATGACAAAACACCCATCGAGTGGAGTCCCGAGGCAAAGATAGCCTTCGAGAAGTGCCGTGCAAGCATTTTAGAAGCCACAGAGTTAATGCATCCAGCTCCGGGTTGTGAACTCGCCATCATGTCAGACGCATCAGACTGTAGCGTCGGCGCCGTATTACAACAAAGAGTCGACGGCGTGTGGAAACCCCTCTCTTATTTCTCCAAATCAATGAGCGCAACGCAACGCCGCTACAGCGTGTACGACCGAGAATTACTGGCCATCTACATGGCGGTCAAACATTTTCGTCGGCTGATAGAGGGATGTGAAGTAGTCATTTACACTGACCACAAGCCACTTGCTTACGCACTAACACGCCAAGCAAGTAGCACCGACACACCTCGAAGAGAACGTCAGTTGCACTACATAAGCCAGTTTTGCACCCATATCAAATACGTGCAAGGAGAGAACAACACAGTAGCGGACGCCCTGTCACGTATCGAAGACATACAGTGCCCAACAACGATTGACTACAACACATTAGCATGCGAGCAAGAAAAAGATCCGCTACTAAAACAACTACGGAGCCAAGCAAACTTGAAGTTCACTGACGTCACTATGCCGGGCGGACGCCGACCAATTACGTGCGAAAATTCTACGAGTACCCCCCGACCGTACCTGCCGAAGTCGCACCGTTTTGCTGCATTCAAAGCACAACACGATTTATGTCACCCCGGCGTTAGAACCACGCGAAAGGAAGTCAGTTCGAGATTCTTTTGGCCGAACATGAACAAGGAGATCGGGGACTGGGCCCGAGCATGCGTCAGTTGTCAACGAGCAAAAATACACCGACATGTTGTAACCCCGCTCGGCGAGTTCCCACCATCTGAACGCTTCGCACACATACACATAGACATCACCGGACCATTGCGAATATCTAACGACAACCGTTATATTCTAACCATCATTGACCGATGCACGAAGTGGCCCGAAGCTATCCCGATGCACGAGATCACGGCTGAAAACGTCGCGAAAGCCCTATATGAAAACTGGATTGCGAGATTTGGCTGCCCACTAAGAATATCAACGGATCAAGGCCGCCAATTCGAATCGTCGCTATTCAATGCATTAATGAAGAGGTTTGGCATCACCAGAATTCGCACCACGGCCTATCACCCACAAGCGAACGGCCAAATTGAGAGGTGGCACCGAACGTTAAAAGCCGCGCTCATGGCTCGCGGCAACACAACTCGATGGACAGAAGAGCTACCCACCGTACTACTCGGACTGCGAACGGCGCTACGCAACAACAACCGTCTCAGTCCAGCAATGATGACGTACGGTACAACGCTTCGCCTGCCTGCCGATCTCATAGTACCGTCTGAGACAAGTATTGTCGACAACGATTACATACGCCGACTCATGGACACCATGGCATCAGTCAGATCATCTCCTCGCTCAAACAACAGTCATACGCAGCCTTTCATTCACACGGACCTCTCTACGTGCACACATGTTTTCGTACGAAGCGACACAGTTCGATCGCCGTTAACCCCGCCATACGAAGGTCCGTACGAGGTGATTCATCGTTTCGACAAGTTCTACAAGATCAAACTACCGCGGCGAACATCAGTCATATCATTGGACAGACTCAAGCCAGCCTATACTTACGATGAGAACTTGGACACCCCCGCCAATCTCGTCCCACAGACCTACGTTACAAGATCTGGCAGATCCATCAAACCAGTAGTACGCTTCGCTTAGGGGGGAGTGATATGGGACTCGTTCGCATGCGCGCACGCCGCGCGCTGTGCGGACAGGTGCATTGGACGACCGCCGGCGGCACGCCGGCGTTGATGTTTTGGAGACACTGGCGCGGGCTCTGCGTGTGGCACGCATTTATATAGTCGTGCGAGCGGGAGCACATTACCGGCGCAAGCGTGCGTTGGAGTGAGACAGATGCGATCCTTGGCGATTGGTTATTTTGGTTTTTGGTGCGCATTATCTGAATGACGAATTGTATGTCGATGTATTGTAATATTAGGAAGCTTATTTTTGACAATATATGAACCATATCGGAACACCAGACGTTTTATTTTACTCCAGAACCCTACAATTGAAATGCCTCTGAAATGTTTACGCAGTACCAAACTGACGGTTTCCATGCTGTCATTGGCAAGAAAATTGCCTCATTAGTGCACAGAACACGGGTCAGTGACAACAACATTCTACAAACGATAGCGGAGAGTATCAACTCTTCTTTTTTAACGTCGCTTATTAGAATTAACATTATTTGAATTACTTACTAACATTAGATATAAGCATTTTACTAACACTATGGATCTCTGCCAATAAACAAATTGAATAGAATTGAAACGATCGAGAAGCGCAGGGAAAATTTTGATCGCTAGTTTCTTCACTTTGACGGGGTATCTGGTTTTAATTCCATTACGAGACCAAAGCAGCATCAACGCCAATTGGTATACCAAATGCCTGCCAGAAGTGTTGTCTGCAATGAGCAACTCTTCTACTCAGCGCTCAAAACGAGAGACTTTCTGGACACCACACCGGTCCGAGTCTTGGTGACAGTGTAACTTATTTTTATTCGCTAAAATAAAAAATCAGCTGAAAGGGGTGCACTTTTTATCGCCGGATATATATTTTCCACTATAACGAACAGATCTAAATCATTCGATGACTGTGGCACCATCACAAGAATCAACTTTAAAAGCAACCACAGAATCCTTAGAGCATGCCTGAATACATCTGCTCTGAAATTACCTCGACCTTTCAAAATAAAAACAACAATAATAAACAACGAAACAAATATAATCACCATAAAAGAAAATCTTAACTCTGTGACAGAATCATCCCTTTAACACTTAAACACACAACAGAAGTACATCCAAAAAAAGTACTCAGTATAAAAAGTATAACCAGGGAAAATAAACACATTTCAGAAAAAGTGAACCTGCTCCTAGAAAAAAAGATACAATCTAATTCGAACACCACATCACACACAAAACTAAAAATATCAGGGAAGAAATAAGCAAATTAAATAAAGAAATAAAAACCAAATGAAGAAAGACAGAGAAAAATTTAGAATGGAGACTTTTGAAAAATTCATCAACAACACTGGTGGTGTTAAAAAGGCTCTGAAATTGTTAACAGACAAATAAACATGGAGACCTAGTATGAAAGACAGGAAAGCAAGACTAAAAGATCAAATATACTATCAATAGCCACGAACTTCTAGCAAAACCTGTATTCTAATAAAAATAAAATAAGTGATACACAATGGACAAGCCCACAGGTGGTCTTACCGTAGTTCACCAAAATATTCAAGGCTTATCCAGCAAAATAGAGGAACTCAAATTGTTTCTTAAAAAGCACAGTGTTGATATCGTCATAAACAGCGAACAGATTGAGTACGTGAAAGACTATACATATTTGGGCCAACAAATCTCCTGCTCAGATATAATGTCAAAGGAAATATACAGTAGAAGATAATGAAGAACAGAGAAACGAAGATGTCCGTCAAAACAAAGCTATACAACACCTGTATCTTGCCTGTTCTAACGTGTGGTTGTCAAACATGGGCACTGACCAAGGCACAAAGCAAGAAACTGAAAACATGTCAGACAGCAATGGAGAGGAGTATGCTAAATATAAAGAGGCGCGACAGGATAAGAAATGTATATATCAGGAAAAGAACAAAAATGGAAAATGTCATAACAACAATAAGAAGACTTACATGGAAATAAGAGGTACTGATAAATGGAACAAAAAGGTAGTGTTCTGGTATCCAAGAAGTGGTAAAAGGAAGCGGGGCAGACAGCTCCGAAGATGAGATGCTGAAGTAAAGGCCATGGCAGGGAAAACAGACTAGGATAGCGACAAACAGAATGGAATGGAAAAAATTGGAGGAGGCCTTTGCTAAAGTTGGGCAAACAGACTACTTTGTCGGTGTCGAAGACTCACAAGAGTCGCAAAACTAGATTATGATTTAATACTTGTAAATGTCTGAATAAAGGCTTATATTATTATTATTATGCCCAGGAGTGGACTGCGATAGGCTGATGATGATATGTCTCGGACAAAGATATATAAATACACACATCAAAAGTGTCTAGGGATCAACATATATTTTTGCAATAACTTTTCTCCTGATTGATTTTTTTTTTTTTATTTCTTTAAGGATTCATCAAATAAAGTGTTTTCGTTTGTCACAGTAACGATAAACCAATTCACCTTTGCATTAATAAAGAAATTTGCCATTTTCCTAATAAAGGGATTTTTGACATTTGAACCACTAACATTAAAGTTCGAAAAAAAGACTGAAATAACAGTTTTCTTTAAAATTTTATTGGGTAACTTAAACAATTAATAATCCGTGTTTCTACCGCGAACACTAACAACACAAGAACATCGGTTTGGCATACTCAAAATGAGTTCATCCAAATCACGCTGTGGAATGGCCGCCCATGTTCGTTGCAACAACAAAAAAAGGTCTTCTTGCGACTGTAGCATATCCCATGCATGCTCAATCGGGTTCAAGTCTGGCGACTGAGCAGGCCAGGGCAGGACATTGATGTTAGCTGCGGCGAGAGTCTGTCTTACAACTCTTGCGGTGTGCGGTCGTGCATTATCATGCATTAACTGAAATAAGGGACCGATTTGCACTTGTAGAGGAACGATGACGTCTGATACAATCGTCTCAGCATAAATTTGAGCGTTGAGGTTGCCTCTGATCCAAATCAACTCAGTTCTTCCGCCGATCCAAATACCCGCCCATACCATGATGGTTCCACCACTATAAGGATGGACTTCCTGGCAGGATTTTAATCGCTGTTGGCGTCCAGGGGTTCTCCAGTGTCGTATACGTCTTGTATCCGGTCTCATACCAAAACGAGACTCATCAGAAAAGCACACGAAACGCCATTGTTCTTCTGCCCAATTTCTGTGTTCAAGAGCCCATTGATATCGAATCCTACGATTGTGCATTGCTATAGGTGGTACCCGTAGCGGTCTTCGGGAATGAAGGTTCACTTCATGCAAGCGGTTTCTGACTGTTTGGTCGCTAATTAAGTTCCCTGAAGAGTGATGAAGCCTCACGGCTAACATCATGGCGGTTATTGTTGGACCTCTTCGAGTTAAGATTTGAATGTATCGGTCTTGTCTCCGTGTGGTGCAGCGATACCGTCCTCCATGGCGCTCAGCCACGGTACCAGTGCTTCGGTAACGTGTCCAAAGTCGACTGATAACACTCTGACTTGTATTCAGAGCTAAAGCCACAGTACGTTGCCGGGAACCAGCTTCTATCATTCCCACGGCTCTGAGCATTTCTTCCCTGCTTAAATGACGTCGCCGATCCATAATAACGTTGGTTTTAATCAGTAGTAGGGAAACAGTAGCACTAATAATGTCTTCAATGCGTTGTATGTTTTTATAGGGAAAATATTGACAGCTGATTTTCATCTTTTACTCGAATTTGATTCACAGTTCCTGATTCAAATTATGAAATGCACCAAAAAGGATCCATATAAATTTATAAAATCATAAATTTATTACAAAGCCACATCTCAATCTCAAGAAATCCGCATAAAAATGCTTGATCCCTAGACACTTTTGATGTGTGTATATTAATTGCGTAACTTACTTTAGGTCAAAAAATACCTAGTAAGAATTTTTTAACATTTGTGAGAAGTTCCCATCGCCTCCACGTCTGCAAAAAAAATGAAATCTAATTGTATCATAAATAAATAAATAGTTATTTAAAAAAAAAAAAAAAAAAACAACCTTTTATTTAAATGATCTAAAAGGAAGAAAATCAGGCAATCGCAGGTACAATACCCGACACCTTCCGGCTCCATCCATCGTCAGACCCCGGAAATTATCAAGTATCCAAGTATTTGTCAAGACGAATCAAACCAGCCCAAACTTGCTAAGTTTTTTTTGTTTTAGTTTAAGAGTTTCTATGGCTACTTTTTTACTCCATCATCAGATCAGGCTCATGGTACGATAATTGCATTGTCATCAAAGATACACTAGTGTACCAAATTTGAGCCCAATCGAACGTCAGGAAGTTAATTAATTTAGCTTCCAAAATTTGACCCACAAAAATGTATATACAAACTAACTAATATACACACAGGGGAAGTTAAATAAAAGCTTGTAAAAAGCGCCGTTTTCTTGTGGTCCTACTAGTAGGACCACCAGGAAGACTAGTTCCTATAGCTTGACCACAACCGCTGTGCCGCTCCTAGGTATGCGCGGGGAGGCGGGGTGCGGGCAGGAAAGATCACGGACACACAAGAGTCTGTCGTCGTGTCGGATAGATCTGAAGATACCGAAGTACAATATTTTTGGCTCTGTATAGGTACATACTTATTATTTATACGCCGCTCGCATACCTAAGGAGCGGCACAGCGGTTGTGGTCAAGCTATAGTACCTACTAGTAGAGGAGTATGGCAAGGCAACCCCCCCTCCTCCCCTAAAATTTTTATTGCAGTACTAGAACACATAATTAGCAAACTGGACCGGAAAGAGAATGGCTTAAATATTCAAGGTAATTACTTATACCACTTAAAATTTGCAGATAGTCCTGCTTTCAGAAACGAGTTATCAACTGCAATCCATGTTCGATACATTACATAAAGTTAGTCAACAAATAGGTTTAGAAATAAATATTGTAGTATTAATTCTTACCTCTTATGTATATTCCATGTAGTGTTAATTCGTACCTCTTATGTATATATTCCATTTGTTTGTGATATATGTATTTATATTCGCTATTTTCACATTAATATCTTCCTATAAGTAACATTGTAAACAATTATGAAATTGTTGATAAATTCAACTGTCACTTCGACAGAAATATTTTCTTTGTTACTCTGACAATATTAGTTATATTTCGGGACTTAATCGCGTGAATCTCGATCGATCGCGATCGCGAAATCGCGATCGTGGTCACGGGTCGACTCGTGACCACGATCGGTGCAATTCGATCGAAACGTCGGGTAAATAAAAGGTTCGTACCTTTAAATAATTCACGCGATTAAGTCCCGAAATATAACTAATATGTATAAAAATCGCGAAAGTTTAAAAACAACTCTGACAATAGTTTAGCAAAGAGGTGTTTGTATTTGTAAGGATATTTCACTTATTTTAAACTGGCAGTGTGTAATTTGCATAAGAAATTTTGAATTAGGATATGTTTTGAAATTTTGAATGCTTCAAGATTTCTTTATGAGGAAAAATCGGAAGAAAAAGGAGTAAAGCGACAGCTCTTGTAGTGATAATTCTTACCTCGTATATATATATATATATATATATATATATATATGTCCTTATAGTGATATTTCGTAGCATTTCTGTATATATTAGTTATGTATTTCGCCATTAATTTTATAATATCTCTTCTATTGTAAACAATTATTTTTCATAAATCAAATCTGTCATGTCGACAAATATTTTCTATGGTTGCTGTGACAACAAGATAAGCATAGAGTTCTTTCTAAAGTATGGTCTACATTGTGAAACTGGCTGTGCGTAAATTCTAAATTAAAAATAAGTTAAGCTTTAAAATTTTAAATTGCTTCTAGAGAGTTTTCTTTATGAATACAAAACCGAAGAAGAGGCAGTGAAGAACCAGCTCTCTAAAAGAGAAGAGTGAAGAACCAGCTCTCTAAAAGAGAAGGAAGAAGAACGAGCTCTCTAAAAGAGAAGGAGTAGGAAATTAAGAGAAAGAGACCATTCCTACCGGCGTCGCCTCTCTACTTACCGGCGTCGCCTCTCTACTTACCGGCGTCGCCTCTCTACCTACCGGCGTCGCCTCTCCACTTACCGGCGTCGCCTCTCTACTTACCGGCGTCGCCTCTCTACTTACCGGCGTCGCCTCTCTACCTACCGGGTCGCCTCTCTTATATACCGGGCCACACCTCTACGACGCGTCGCACCTCTACCTGCCGACGTCGCGCCACTACTACCTACCAGCGCCGTGCCTCTGCCTACCGGCGCCGTGCCTCTACCTACCGGCGCCGCGCCTCTACCTACCGGCGGCGCGCCCCTACATACCGGCGCCGCGCCTCTACCTATCGGTGCCGCGCCTCTACCTACGAGTGCCGCATCTCCGCCTGGACGCCGTACCTCTACCTACCAGCACTGCATCTCCGCCAGCATCGGTTCTAAATTATCTTTAATTTTAAGTAGTCTTTAAGTTCTTATAAATATATGTAGTCCTATCTTAAACCTACCCTTTCATTACACTACACTCTCCGAGAGTAAACATCAAGAAGTGCATTCCTGCAACTCGGCGTTGCATTCTGTAGTGCATTCACCGCATTGTGTATTGAACCCGCGACTCATTTGAAACATAGTTCGTTACTCTCAATTGCCCAGTAGGTAATTTCACTTGCCCTTCAACCGAAACAGTAACCGTCTGAAATCTACAAACAATATTATGCGGTATTTTTGTAACAAATAATAGAAATGTGTAAACAATAGTCTCTTAATTTAATAAGTTTTCATTAAAATATGTTTTATTATTAACAGTTAACTTCCACAAAAAACACTTCTACATAAGTATGTATATTATGTGGCGCGGCGTCAAGGCGGCCCAGGGCGGCGCTCGCGTCAGGCGGCGCTCGCGTCGGGGCGCGCCGCGAAGTCCAGCACGAGCTTGCCGCGCGCGCCGCCCCGCGCCGCTCGCTCGTACGCCTCGGCGCCGCGCCACCACGGGAACACCTGCTCCACGGTCACGCTGAACTGAAACAGGAGTCTCGGTCATCTCACAGCTCCGCGGCACTGACAGCTTTTTGATAATTCTAGCTGGCAAATATTCCTAAAACTAGCCCAGTTAACCCTTTGACCGCCACGTCAAAAACGAAAATCTGTGTTCCCCACGCCAAGCGTCAAATTCCTTCTTATATACCTACAAATTAATAGGCACAGAAAAAGTATATATCGATAAAACATCGATACATTTTACTTGAGCATGATTTACAAATAAAAAATGCTTTAAAGTACCATTGAATTGTATTTAATTTCACCCCTATTTCACCTTTTTCCAACTTAGCAATCATTACCCATAAATTACAGCGTTAGGTAAGAGCAGACTTTATAACAATAAAGTAATTTAAATACCTATTTTTAATAACAAAGTCACATCCCTAATCTTGTTTATGACGACATTCACTGACGTTATAAGACGCCCTGGCGTGGCTAGCACTGCACTTACAAACTTTGCCGCCTCTGAGTTAGAGATGTACCAGTGTACATAGTAGTGGGTCGTTACAAGTTTTAGCAATACCGAAACTATTTATTGGTATCGATACAAATAACGGTTTTTGAAACTATTTATTTTAATAACTATGTATCGGTTATATTAGGCACATTATTTGTATTTTTACTTATTGTCGGTATGTCTGGTTTTAAAAATAGCAGTTACAGTTACTTCATATTTGACATATAATGTCAAATATGAAGTACAGTTTTACCATTATATGATTGCTTACGCTTCAACATATCTGATAACAAGGAATTAGCGCCCTGTCAGTACCGGCCCACGTAGTAGCTATGGACCTCCCTTATTAATTGTTATTGAGTGAAAAGCTGCAACATTTTCTATGTAACTGTTATATTTAATACCAGGCATACCGACAATACATAAAAATACAAATACCGTGTGTGTATTCGTTGACTTGTTTTGTTATTATTATATTAGTGGTGGTATTATTGTATAGTAACAAAATAATATTAATGGTAACATTAAGAATATGTAAACCAAACTTTGCCGCCTCTGAGTTAGAGATGTACCAGTGTAACATGTTTAACAATACAATAATATATTAGGTACTAAAAAGTGTTGAATACATGAATATTATTTTTTAATTAGGTAAGTACTTGGTGTTAATTGTGTTCATTGCTTTTAATAATTCATCAAAATAAATAAAAAAACTGATACATTTACAATTTGCACAAGTATCTCGTACTTAATACCTCTTACGTTTTTAATAATTGTTTAAATACAATTATTATGTATCCAGTCTTTTAAATATTTAACGTATATTTTTATTTTTTTAATGCAAATATTGTATGTATATTTTTTTTTTTGGAAGACCTTTGTTTTAATTTTTTGATGTGATAACCAAAAATTTAAACGTAATTGGTTTCCTTACCTAACACTAGCTGACGTCTCTTCGCGTCCGTGGCGTGGATGGCACGTCAAATAATACATTTTGCATGATGTTATTTCATTGTGAGTCTTTCCTATTACAGAGTAGCTAATTGTTATGTATCTCTGTGTAATAATATTATAAATATGACAAAAGAATAATAATAGGAAAAATGGAACACGACAAACATAGTTTTATATGTTTATTTTCAGCGGTAAAAAAGTGGTATTTTTTACGTGTCATGACGTCCGTGGCGTCGTAAGCACGTTTTCATTTGAAGTCCATACACGTCACTGGCGTTCAAAAGTTTAAAAAGTAACTACTTGTTGATATTTCCTTTATGCTACCACATTGTTAATAGATCACTACCGCACGAGATTAGAATTGGTTTGTTATCAGTGAGTTCAACATTTTAAAATCCTAATGAATTAAAACGTAAACTTGTAATTGTTCAGTCAGTATTAAAGCAATCATCAGGCTAGGCATAAAATAGAATCAAGAATAGGTTAGGGCGGATCCAGGGGATCCTGATCATGGGCATCATGACCCCTACCTGGATCGGGAAAAAATATTTTAATATTTTCTATTCTTATTAATAAGTATATTTTTTCCAAACTCGTTAATTATAAAAATACATTAAATAATAATAGGTACTCATTTATGGACATAATCATCATTGGCAAATACATTTACAAACGAACACATAGTCGTGCGCACATACACGCAAATACATTCACGAACGAATACATAGTCTTGAGCACGCGCACGACAATTTCCTATAATGTATAATGCACCAGTCGTTCATTGAGAATAGCGTTTGCAGAACCGGTCCGGTTCCTAGATTTTCCAGTCCCAGTACTGGGATCACCTCAGTACCGGTACTCCCGAGAATTTCTGGTACTGCATTAATTTTTTTTTTTAAATGGCCCAGAAGGATAGCGGTCGAGCGGGTTGGTTCATTGAGCTAGTGAATCGAAAGACGCTCGAGATGTTAAAGAAGGTAATAAGGTATAGATCCGCGACAGAGGTCTGGGAAGAGCTACACCGGCTATTTGACGGACAATCGTAAGATAGATCAGGAATATGGCGAATGACATTCCAACTCATATGTCTGAAATGTCAGCTGAAGATCTGGAATTAATTGAAAGAAAAGTTCCTACGTTCCAAGGTATTATACAACGTTATTCTTGGTATAGTGCAAACCTGAAAGTAGTTTGCTCAGAATCAGTAACACAATTCATTGAGGTAGGTTTTGGATCATGTTATATTTTTTAATTGATTAATTAATCAATCATTGATTAACTCTCATCACCGATTAACTCTCTCAACTCATCACAGAGCTCATCACCGAGTCTATTTTCACGCATTGGATACGATTTAAAAGAGAATCTTTGAAACCTACGCTTTTGAGTTTTCTATAAGTTTGGGTACAGAGACAGTGTCGAATGCAATAGGTCAAGAAAAATACCATAGTATTAGAGTTTTTTTTCCATTTTACTAACTAGGTCATTAACAAGGAAACACACTGCATCCTCACATGATTTACCCGTACGAAATCCAAATTGATTATTAGCAAGATGTTATTTTTTGTAAGGAATGCGTAAAAACAATTGTTAAGGATGCGCTCTAGTATTTTTGAAAGAGCACTCAGTACTAAAATGGACCTGTAGTTTGTGACACTGTCTGTGTCTTCATGCTTGTGGATTGGGTGAACGACCGCTTTTTTAAAGGCTACCGGGAAAACACCAGAAGCAATGGACAAATTACAGATATGGCTTATAGACGGAGCCAGGGCTGTTTTTGACTGCATAACCACTTTTGCTGGGATGTTGTTCCATCCAGTGGCACAGTTTGGTCGCAAACCGGCAATTAAAGATTCTACTTGGCTGTCGTCTACTGGAAGTATAGCGAGAGAATCTCGTGAGCTGATGTTTTTAATGTCAATTTCCCCAAATGCTAGTTTAGACAGTAGGGGTAATTTTTGAAGCAAGCTCTTTCCCCACGTCAATGGAAGCTTTATTAATTTTATCTAGTGAGGTAATTGGATCGTCTCGGTTTGTTGTGATAGTTCCTTAGGAGATCGCTGTTGGACACTAGTACATGCAATTCTTTTAATTGCTTTCCATGTTGCCTTCGTATTATTTTCAGCTTTTTGTAGTTTTCCCGAATCATAAGCATGCTTTGATTTTTTTAGAAGATTATTGCAGTAGTTGCGATACCGAGAGTATGTTAGTTTTATTTGGGTCTGCCTTTTGGCGTTGATACATTTTGTCACGGTTTGTGATACAATAAATAAGGCCTTTTGTCATCCAAGGCTTTAGAATCCTCATACAGAAACAAACAGAACTTCTCTAATCAGAAGTTCTGTTGCTCCATTTGGATCGGTTTCATTTGTCACCCGACTAAAATCAGCATTATCAATATCATGTTTAATAGCCGGCGTAGTTAAGGAGTGAGATCAGTTTAGGGGGTTTTGGCTTTGAGAGTTCAAGGGCTACATTTAGGACAACAGCTAGATGATCTGTTGTGTGTGTCTAAAATGATTGTCTGTATAGGTCGGGTAGTTTTCAGTAATACGTCGTCCAAGCAGTTATCAATTCTGGTAGGTTGAGTGTGATCTGGCCAGAGCAGCAGTGTTTGTCAGATACTCTTTGGTATTAGTATTAGTATTGCTGAGCTTAATATCGACGTTTATGTCACCAATCAAAAATACGATTTCATAAGAGTTGAGTGCGTTCATTAAATTCTCAAGACTATTATAAAATATACTAAGATCTTTGTATGAGGGTGAGCGGTAAATACCAATGATTGTAGTGTTTCCTATTGTAGTTAACAAGGCATTGGCGTTATTAAATGTTGTCTCTATTCAGTATAGTTCATCCACTCCGACGTTCTGCATTGGGTTAATTTGAGTCGCGTGCGATGAGTAACTTAGTATGTTAGGTATTTGTCCCATATTTCTAAGCCAGCACTCCAAGAGTATAATAATGTCGAAATTGATTTGCGTTGTATGTAGCATTGTAATAAACTGGTCAAAGTTTGTATTTATGCTTCTAATATTAATGTGTATTATTTTTTATTTTTTGTTGGGACAGGGAATACGAATAATATAAACAGTTCTCTGGCGTATATATTTTAGAGGGCACGGATACGGTGACTTCATCAATATCGTTCGATATAATGCTTACTTGGGTCAATTAAATAGATTACATAAATGTAGTAGCACTGTCGGCCAGAGAATGGCGTTGTATAATTTATTTGCGGGCCTTAATAACGTAATTGGTCACCAATTTCAGCTTAAAAAAATGTATTAAGAGTGCATAAATTGCTGCTGTAAATTCAGTATTTTTTCTCGGCATGGCAGCCCAAATAACTACGACAAACAGTAAAAAATATAGTTTGACACAGTTTATCAACACACACTCACACTCTTGTGGTTACAGAGGCCGACTCTGCGACAATAGGCCTCGTTGCCCCGGTTTCCCAGGAAGACGGTTGATGTCTCGAAGGTCTGATCTTTTTGTGTTAAAACCCACTGCTTGTCCGATATCTAATATGACGTTGATGAGGTCCCACGGCTTTTCTTGTTCTTTTATAGGAACATTTCGAAGCTCAATTGTTGCCGATCAATCGATTTTCTAGGTTGGTAATCCTATCTAAATTAACTTTCTTTTCCTTATTAAAATGATTAATTTAGTTCCTCGAAATTATTGTTTATAAACTCCATTCCTTTTTCTATTTCAGAATTTAATTTTTGGATACGCATATTACTATTTAAGTTCTGAGACGTCTTTGACTATTGAGGACATGATGGCGTCCTGTTCGGCTCTCCAAGTCGAAAAGAGTTCATCCTGTTCGCTTTTCCATTTAAATAGTATCTGCTTGATTTCGTTACTAAGTCTATCTACGCTGTCCGAGGATTGGTTACTCTGTTGACATGGGGGGAGTCATCGAGACGAAGTCGTTTGCCTCGAACAGATGTGTTGTTGCTAGAGGAGTTTGAATCCTTCATTCTAAGCAAGTCCTGATCCGATAAAGATTTTTCTCGACTTATGTCTTACTCGATGCACCAGGTGGCGGTATGCACTTAGTTTAAGTCATGGTATAAAATTGACGGCGCAAGCAGTGTCAAGGCGTTATCGGAAATAATGTCAGTACAGTAAAAACAAAACGAACACTTATACGAACTTATTATAGTGGCTTTCGAAGCTAGTCGTAGGCAATGCTTCCTCGTAGCAGCTCTGTGTAGTAGGAGGGCGGAGCTCGCTCGTAGTACAGTAGTGACGTCTGCCTGCGCGCCCGCTACGCGGTATGTGGTGGGGTGTTTCGCTGCTACGCGCTAGCACAAATCTGGCTCGGTGGGAGAGTGCACGACTGCAATGGCGGCGGCATCAAGTTCAACCCCGGTCGCACGAAAATGTTTGTAGCCATAATTTTGAAACGGTTATTTATCTCACTCTAGGACTGCCCAAAAGGCGTGGTCGGTCCATAAGGATCGAGGAAGGATCCGTACAGGAGTAACAAGGATTCGCAATTTACTAAATTAGCTAATAACAATTTAGTATTTCTAATTTGCAAAAATAATTCGTACCGTCACAGTAGTGTACAGCGAAAAAAAGGCGTGATATTAATTTATGGTTATCAAGAATTACAACGAAAAGAAAAGATAATTAATACAAATTTAAAGTTACTTAGAGAGATAGTGGTTCTTCAACATTCTTTTAAACGATTGGGCTCGTCTTATAGTAAGAGGCATTGCATTCCATAGTCTTGCTGCCTCGACAGTCAACGACTTATCATAAAATTTTGTGAATTGTCTGGAATTTCCCACCTCATATCCTCCGATGACTGAAGGAACTTAAAACGTTCTTTAAGACACAGGGGAGTAAAAGGATTAAAGAGTAATGAAAGAATGTGAGTACTCGGACGAAGGCGCATTGGGAGCTACTTGAGCACGTTTCGGAATTCGGTAACATGATGATATTTACGCAAATCAAATAAATAAATCTAAAAATAAATTTTGAAGGCGCTCAAGTTTAGTAAGTTGCTCCTCGGTGAGGTCAAGAAAGCTGGCGTTAGCAAAGTCAAGTACAGGTAGAAGAAGAGACTGCGCCAGCGCAATTTTAGTGGTAATCGGCAAAAAGTTTCGGAGTCTACGTAAGGACCCTGAAGATGCAAATAATTTGCACTTAACTAGCAGCCGGGGAATAGATAAAGTTCCATCAATATAAATACACAGATTTTTACACTTTGCCTTAACATTATTGGGGTAAAATTAAAGATAAATTTGAGGCAATCAGTTCCAATCTATAGGCGAAATCATCCTTGGGCTTCCAACAACAAGGCGATCCTTAATCTTAGACGGATTAACCTTTAGGCCGTGGTCGTTACTCCATTGTCAGTGGCAGGTTTCTCAGCGGCGCTTCTGTGTAAATTTTAAGATCATCTGCATGAAGGCGGTAGGATGAAACTAGTCGGTTAGATATAGTTCATAAAAATTGCGAAGAGTAGTGGAGATAGAACGCCACCCTGCAGTACGATACTCGTAGAGTATGCCAAGAATATGCTCGACACTCACCTGGCGGCGCTCGGCGCGGCGCCCCAGCAGCGCCACGTCGGCGGCGCGCGGCGCGAAGAAGGCCCAGCGCACGTGCGGCGGCAGCAGGGCGCCGCGCGGCGCGGGCTGGCGCGCGGCGCGGGCCGCGGCGCGCGCGCCCTGCGCCAGCAGCGCGGCGCCGGCGCACAGCGCGCCCGCGCCCACGCCGCGCTCGTCCATGTCGCGCAGCAGCGGCGTGCTGAGCGTCACGTAGCGGTCGAAGCGCCAGCGCCGCGCGCTCGCCTCGCCGCCGCCCAGCCCCGCGCAGTCCAGCACCGCATCGAACCTGCGACAACGATCCGACCTATAATCTAGCCGCCAAGTGTAAAGCCTGCGAAAATCGTTACAAAAGTCAGATAAATATGGGCGAGAGCTCATTCGACGCAGAATACGACGACAAAACCTTTACATGACTGTCATGAATTATATTGTCATCTGTCAAAAATTGATACTACATAACGGTTGTGTTGTGAGGTTGCTCCCGATTATAATTTTCTAAATCTGTCTAAAGTGCGTAAATTATTATTTCAAAAATTGAAGTGAATTTCCCAACTAACAAAATAACCTTATAACAAACGGATTATATAGCTATAACACTTGTAATTGTTATATAATAGCATTATTTAAGATAATATGTTATATAAAGCCATATTATAAGAGGGTTTGGCTAATACTACTTTCATTCTTATAACTCAGCTAGGTACACGTTTACAAAACTGAATTATATGACAACTATAACGCTTCGTAGAGAAGTTACTCTTATAATAGTTTATTATATTGCTTAATGGCCATATAATATTTAAGACCTTATAAAGGATTAAATTAAGTCTTTTCAATCCTATTAAAGTAGTTAATAAGGTAATTATAAAGCTTGTATACTTTAAGAAGCCTTTTGTATAATGCTTATATAACAAACGCATACTTGCTATATAAGTGACTTGTAAAAGAGCATAAGTAATAGGTAATCAGTTATCTAGCTGCAATAAGAACCTTACCTTTATAACTATTTTATTATTATGTTTTAAATTACTTAAGTACCTACGCCATTTTAAACAAGTGTAGGAATAGAAATAGTTTTAAAAACTGAAGTTCAAAATGAACGAGCAGAGCTGGAAAAGATTTAAGCGAAGTGGTGGCTATAGAAAACAGGTGGAAAAAAAATATAAGGCTATGGCAAAATTGTGTATATCAAGTACTGCTTTTTCTACATTAGAAATAAATAAAGACGAAACAGTTAGTGGTTCCGTATCAAATAACAGGACACCCTATGAACAATTTATGTGACGCTTTTGACTACCCAATTAAGTCTTCATTGTTAAATATTTATAAATGTAAAGATTATATTTTAAATAAGTCAACGATTGTAAACGAGTTTACTTGTGCTAATATACAATGTAAACTAGTAAGTATTGAATACCATTCAGAAATATATTTCATACCTTTAATACATACTTTGTAAAATAAAACAAGGTATTTTTTAGAATCAGTTTTAGGCTTTATTTACTTATTATAATATTTTTACTGGGAATTTCCATGTATTAAAATAGTAAAAATATGTAGTATCACAATTTTTGACAAATTTGTAATAAAATTAATAATTTGGAAAATCAGTAGGTACTTACTTACTTATATGTCAGGACATAGTTTAGTAAGTGAAATGACATACAATTTTCCGCAAACTTAAGCTATGGCTAATATTTGCTTATAACTACCTTAAGAAGCGGGAACTTAAAATATGTATATTTTAAGCTTCTTAAGATAATTGTGGAATAATAAATACGTGTGAGTCTTTTTTATTCTTATAATAAAGTTACTACTATATTTAACGTTTTGTTTCTTTTTCAGTATTTTTTAACTCTAATCTTTGGAATGAAATAGTTAAACCATTTTGCAGAACCATAGTCGGTAAAAAAACAATAAAAAAACCGAAACAAATAATAACTTAGAATCACTACTTTAAAACTATGTCAAGGCATAGTTTAGTAAGGCCTACTGTCCTCGCAAACCACACGTCATACGCATGCTTTCGTCAAATGACGATTTCAAGACGAATGTTTGCATCTTGCATAAAAAATATCAATACTGAGTCCACGGAGCGGCAATGTCGCGTCAGCCTCGCGTCATGCGTGCTGGCTGTCAGGCTGACGCGACATGAGATGCAATCGTCGTGCGGTTTGCGTGGACAGTAGGCCAGTGTTGATGACATACAATTTTCTGCAAACTTAAACGTAAGGTTTGCAAACAATTGTATGACACGGAACTTTTTAAGGTGATGGTATTCATACAAGTATTTTATAACTATATTTAACAATGTCTGGTTTCCTGGAATGAAATCTTCTGATTTATTGCACATCTTCCCCATCTCATATTCTGCTCTTTGAAAGGTTTTTAAATTCGACCGTTTTAATATACAATATAAACTTAGCCAATTCTCTTCAGGCTCTGATTGCTCAATTTTTCTTAATTTATTTTGATTTTTTTGTGGCCAGAACAAAATGCCATCCTTTTCCCAGTTACTAGGTACTGTTGTAAGTACTGATTTCCCTTTTTCGATTGTTTTTACAATTTTATATGGCATCTTGGATCAAAAATCTGAAAAAAAAGACGAGATTATTAAGTATATTCGCATATCTATTTTATAACCCGACTACGAAATAATATATGTTTTTATTATGCCATAAAGTACAGAGTTTTACAAAAAATATAGAATAAATACAATTCATGATACAACTTGAACATTCTGTTTAATTAATTTTAAACCTTGTCTATTAAATAGGATAACCTGTATCTTAAAGTTTTGGTTATAGGTTTCCTTAGTAGCTTGAGGGAACCCCAAAAATACTCAAAATGGAGACAGCATAGCCTTATAAATTACTTTTATAAAAATGTTGGTTTTATAAGCTCTTTATAGGTGTAGTAAAAAATGATTTTACACTTGTAACAGCATTAACTAAGATAAGACAAAAAAAATATATATATTGAAATGCATTTAAACGGTTAATTCAATGGGCCCTTAAAAAATACATCAAATACCATACCATACTTTACCGTAAAATATAATTTGCATTAGCTTTTCACTGCTTAATGCCCAAAAACCATTATCTACAAGCATATGTAGTATAATAATTATATACTTACTTTTGACAATCCAATTGCTAAAAATAAAATGTCTTCTCCAAAAGCCGGTTGAGGTTATCAGGCCTTAAACAGCCAATCTACTTAACAGAACACTTGTCTCCGGAAAACAAGAAACTCCACGCTGCAACCAGACTGGCCGCCAAGGAAAAAGGTTACAAATTCGTATGGATTCGCAATGGCCGCATTTTCGTTCGTAAAGACGAGTCTGCAGACCACATAATTATTAAAAGCGTAGATAGTTTACAGAAGTTATAGTTACCTTTCTATCTAGTTTCCTAAGTTTATAATATATCATTAAAATTCAATGTTAAAATATTCTACCAAAATGTGAGAGGCTTAAGAACGAAAACTGAAAGTTTTTACTTATCAGTTTTAAAAAATGATTACGATATAATTATAATAACAGAATCCTGGAATTTTAGACTTAGTTTTAAGTAATGATTTGGCAAACATTTCTGTTTCACCTGCTAATAGTATGTCACCCTCACCAGATTTGCATCACCCACCACTGAATATTGATGTAGTATATGTATCTGAAAGTGTTATGAAACCTTGTTCCACTCCTACCTTAAACTATTTCAAGTCAAATTACGAATCTCTGAATGAAGACCTAAATAATATAGACTGGCCTTCTGTATTGAAAGATTCCGACTCAGTAGACTATATGGTAGATACCTTTTACAATACAATAAGACCCATAATCAGTCGACACACACCCCTCCGCCGTCGGCGTAATGATTGCTACCCTGCGTGGTTTAGTCGCTCTTTACTGAAAGCACTTAAAGAGAAGCGTAAATTTCATTCGAGATACAAAAATACGGCAATATGATGGATAAGTTACAGTTTGATATTACAAGGAAACGATGTGATACACTAATAGCAGAAAGTTATTCTAATTTCAAAACGCAAGCAGTAGAAGATCTTAAATGTCGCCCTAAATATTTTTGGAAGATTTTTAAAGACAGGACTACAAACACTAGTTTCTTACCCAATGTAATGACTCTTAATCACGCAACAGTTAAAGGAGGACAACAAATTTGTGAACTGTTTTCGAAACATTTTCAAAGCATTTACAACTCTATCAATAGGAGTCCATCCATATATTGTTAATCTTATCTCAATAATACATCTAACGGTGCACCATACTGCTGCTCTGAAATTAGTGAAGACGAGGTTTTAAAACAATTAACGATCTCTGATATTAGTAAAGGACCGGGTCCAGACTTAATACCGCCTATATTTTTAAAGAATTGTGCACAAAGCTTAAGTAAGCCCCTAACCATAATTTATAATATGTCATTACAGAGTGGTACTTTCCCTACACAATGGAAATTAGCACATTTAACCCCGGTACACAAGGGAGGCAGATTGGATGATATTGCCCAATATCGTCCTATTTCTATTCTATCTGGATTTGCAAAAATATTAGAAGCCATTGTTAATAAAAACCTTTTAGCTCATTTTCGGGAAATAATTGATCAAAATCAGCATGGGTTTTTACCCCGCAAATCTACTTGTACCAACCTAGTCGGTTATATTTGTGACATTGTAGACACTATGGACAATGGTGGTGAGGTACATGCCGTGTATACTGATTTTAAAAAAGCTTTCGACTTAGTAGATCATAGCCGTTTTTTGAGTAAGCTTGCAGATTTAGGTATGCATGGTTCATTATTAAGATGGTGCACATCTTATATACAAAATCGCTCTCAACTGGTGCAAATACGAGGGTTTGTTGTTCCATCGGGCGTTCCCCAAGGATCTCATTTGGGACCCCTACTTTTTTTGGTGTATATAGATGATATAAAACATGTTATTCGATCCAAGTTCAGATTGTATGCTGACGATCTAAAAATCTATCGAGCAATAAGTGATCAAAGTGATACTTCAATCCTTCAAACGGATATCGACTCGGTGCAACAAAGGTGTAATCAAAATTTCATGGTCCTGAATTTAGATAAATGTTACCATATAAAATTTACAAAAAGAAGATCTCCATCTCGTATAACCTACTTCATAAATAATCAACCGTTAGAGGAAGTAACTACTATTCGCGATTTAGGTATTATCCTCGATAGTGCTTTAAGTTTTAGATCCCATATTGACAACATAACGAGTAGAACTTCCCGTCTTTCTGGTTTTGTTAACAGACATATGAAAATCTTTAAACAACCAAGTCTCACAATTTTAATCTATATAACTCTGTTGTTCGAGGGATTTTGGAATATTGTAGCACTGTTTGGAGCCCCGGTTATCAAGTACACATTAACCGAATAGAACGCATACAAAAACGTTTCCTTTACCACCTAGCATTTAACAACAATAACTGTCACCAATTACAATCATATGAACAACGCCTTTTATTTTATGAAATGGAACCACTGAGTACACGCCGTAAAATTACTGACATTATTTTCCTTTATAAGATCGTCCATGGTTTGGTAAACTCTGCCGATATCCTTGAACGTGTATCGCTCCGAAAGTCGGTTATGTAACCGTAAAACATTTCATTTAGCCTATTATAAAACTAATCTTGGCCAGCACTCTCCCATTTACCGTATGTGTACTTTATCAAATAGTATACGAAATAAGATTGATATATTTGTTCAGCACGTTTCTTTAGCCTCACTGAGAAAAAACATTAAGTTCACATTGTAATTTATTATTTTAATTATTTATTAATGAAATTGTTTGTTATTTAGTTACTATAAATAATGTGTAAGCAATGTAACCTAACATAGCAAGTTGTGTTCACATCAAGTAGGGTATAATCAAGAAATGCTACAGTTTGTCTCTCATATTTATGTAAATCGATGATTGTATCTAGTTTTGTGAAACAATTAAAAAAAAAAAAAAAAAAAAATGATTGTAAAAATATAATAATAAAAATGATGTAGTGTAGCGTAGGTACAGCGGTGATAATGATAATATTGTGTTACAATATGTTAACTAATTCTAATTCAATTCTAGTTTGAGCGTGAAAGCGTGACAGACAGACAGAGTTACTTTCACATTTATAAAATTAGTATGGATTAAATTATTTATTTCGCTGATATGTATAAATTATATTGCAATTGGTTTGTAGCCAGTATTGCAAATATTGTTAGCACCCGTTTCGCGCATCTGACGTATAAGGTAAGCTATAGGAGTCGCGCCGAGAACTCATCAATAAATTGTCTATCACTCAACGAGTTTATTAGACTGTTACACAAGGAACACATAGCACTTCAGTCCTATACTTGAGAGGACATAAAGGGACGGCGTAATGTAAGCGACTGACGAGCCCCGTGACTGAATGCACGTTATCGGTCATATCCCGTGGGAATGAAACACATTTAGAAATATTAAGTAAACATAGGTGTCGTCAGGCCGCTACAGTTATAAGTCTATAAAGTAGTCATTAGTATCATTCTATATTAAAACAAGTGTATAAAGTGAGTCATCTCTTGAAAACATACTTGCCGGTTATCACTGCCGCCAACGGATAAATTTTCAAAAGCTCATAAATAAAACCTGGGGATTATTTGATATTAACTAATACTCCACATGCACATAAATACATGTCTCATCTGTGGATGAGCTTCGTCATTCTCTCACTGGCACCAGTTTTTATCTTTTTCTGCTTGACAAATTGTGGTGTAATCGAGTGTGTGGCCCTTAGATCTAAAAAATTGTATGTTAGTCTTCAGTACTTCTAAGTTTTGAAATACTTATATATACTTATGGTGACCTGTCCATCAATGAGCCAACCAAATTTCAGAGACCTGTAAATTTATTTTTATTTATTTTACAATTAAGAGATTTCACACACACATAGTAAATTTAGTCAAGATTTTTTTGGCGTTTAAGTATTTATCTAAATCATCTTTTAAATTTTATTGTATAAGTAAAGAAAGTTACTTTGGACATATAGATTAAATCCTGACATAAAACATAAAATAATCTTAATAAATTATACAAAAATTTACAGAAAAATTATCAAGTTAACACAAAGAGCACAGAATAATAATATCATAAACACTGCTCAAAATAAACAAAAAGCTATGTGGAAAATAATAAATGACCGCAAATTTGACTTGCCACAGGAACCTATTATGTGTGTAAAGAGAGATAGTTTATCTTTTACACACCCCTTGGATATTGCAAATGAGTTCAATAATTACTTTATAGACATGATTGAAAATAATATAAAATCTAACTTACCAATTAATAATAATTTTAACAATTTGACTTTAAATTCACTTTTCATGACACCTATAACAATTAACGACATAGAAAAAATAATCAGCAATTTAAAAAATACTAACACAGTTGGATATGACGACATAACTACAAAAGTAATCAAATTTACCAAAGAAGAAATAGCCCCACCATTAACACACATAATCAACTTGTGTATTACTGAAGGCGTATTCCCACAATACCTCAAAAAAGTTATTATTAAACCAATTTATAAAAGGGATGATAAAACAAACTTAAAAAATTATAGGCCAATTGCAAAAGTTCCTGTTTTGTCGAAGGTCTTTGAGAAGGTAATCTACAACTCTCTATACACCTATTTCGAAAATAAAAATTTATTTAGTATGGAACAAAAGGGGTTTCGGCAGAATTGTACTGCTAATATGGCATTATATGACTTACTCAAAAATGTTATGTCATCTATGGATAAAAAAACTCCAGTATGTGCAATCTACACAGACATGACCAGTGCTTTTGACTATGTAGATCATAAAATTCTATTGCAAAAACTAAATAGTTACGGAATCAGAGGAAACATTCTTCAACTATTAGAATCTTATTTAAGTAATAGAATTCAGTGTACAGAAATCGCTAGAGTATGTCCTAAGACTAAAATCGAAACAGTATATCTCTCAAAAGCAAAGCATGTCAAATATGGTGTCCCACAGGGTAGTATTTTGGGTCCGTTGCTATTTTTGTAAACGATCTCCCGAAAGCAACATCTCACAAAATGGTCCTATTTGCAGATGACAGTACAGCAATAATAAAATGTACAAATAAAAACGATTATGAGAATGACATTAATACTTGTTTAAGTGACATCATACATTGGCTACATAATAATAATTTAGTAATAAATTTAAATAAAACCAAAATCATGAATTTTCATCAGCGCTGTGAAAATCTAAAAGTTAGTATCACCTATGAAGGCTCTTATATTAAGGAAGTTCATACTGCTAAATTCTTAGGTGTTATGATTGACAACAAACTTACTTGGAAGAGCCATATTGAAGAACTATGTAAGCGACTTAATAGATCCGCATATGCGCTTTTTCAACTTTCAAAAAAAGTTGACATGACGGCCTTATTAACGGCATACCATGGACTAGTTGCATCTATTTTGCGTTATGGCATAATTTTCTGGGGACAATCTACAGACAGGGAACTGGCATTTAAGATGCAAAAGCGATGCATAAGGTCAATGTGTGGTTTGCAGATGACAGATAGCTGTCTTCCTTATTTCAAATCTCTAAAGATTTTGACACTGCCATCTCTGTACATATTAGAAACAGCTCTGTTTGTGAAAAATAATCCACATCTTTTTCAAAAACTATCTGATGTTAGAAGTAACCCTATTCGCAACCAATATATAAATAAAGTGTGTCAAATAAAATGTAAAACCGCACTGATGCACAAGAGCTTCTTTGGTGTAGCTCCACGTATCTTCAACAAAGTACCCAATGATATCAAAAATATGACTACCTTGAGGTTTAAAAGTGCACTAAGAAAACTGCTTTTGCAAAAATGCTATTAAACAATTGATGAGTTCCTGAATGACAAACTGCTCTAATATAGTAACACGACATTTTATTTTATTGTTAATATTTTTTTTTTTTTTTTTTTTTTGTTACATTCTTATTGTTATTAAATAATTTTATTTATTAATATGACTAAACTGACATTTATAATTTATTTCATCACTCTAATTCCAACTGTAAAACTTGACATTAAAATACATAAATAAGATTTCATAATGTAATAAAATTAATACTATGTGTCTTCAATTGAATAAAATTTGCATGCCCATGTGACGGTAGAATATGGAGATCTATGACTATTATAAAGAAACATCTATGTTATTACTAACACCCATATTTGCAAAGAATAAATGATTTATGATTTATGATAAGGTGTTTAAAAAAAAAGAGAATTGGCTCATCTCATTGTTTACAAAGGACGGTACCCAATGAGCCAGGGTAAATTACACAATGAGCCATGATCAGCATTAATCTATGATATAGGTTTCATTAAAAAAAATGGGTAGATAAATAAATAAACGTAAAATAAAAAGTAATTTAGGACTAATATTTATTTAAGACGTACGTCCAAAAATTAAACAATTATAAAACTAAAACTATTGTTTTACATTTCTTAAGAACTTTATCTTAGCAACGTGCTAGAAATTGTTTATGATTATCAGTCTTTTAAAGATAAGTCAAAATCACAAAGGTATTCTATATTATCTAATAAAGCAATGCGGTGTAGGTATGTATTTTGTTGTCAAACAATACAAATTAAGTCACACATTCCAATATACAGGATGACTTTGAAATCAGTCGACAAATTTATAGGGGAGTATCAGCACCGTTAGTACTTACATTATGCATTGACAAATTGCGAATTTAAATTGTAAAAAAAACATCCGATTTTATTGCTTTTTTACAATTGACAGGTCTATTAAGGTTTAGTAAACTAAAAGAATCAGTACATTATCATTATTTCCATATGTCTAAAACTTAAACAAATAAATAAAATGAACAAAGTTTAAAAATCGTACGACGCGCTATAAAAATCATATGATCATAATTTCGTAAAAACGTAGTTCATTCAAAGGGTCATTGGTCATAAACACCAAATAAAGAAAGTACAGAAGGTAACATTCAAACAACGCGCTCAATAACAACGGACACTTAAACACCGTTTACGGACACAAAATCTCGCGTCGCCTTCCGAACTACGTGGTCTAAAGTGGTATTTATACCCTGTTCCATGTGAACGATGTGTATGTGCGCGTCACTACGTATGAACGTTATCTTCTGTACTCTCGGTGTTTTGTGTAATGCACTCCCGACGACAAACCCGATCGGGGATTCCGCCGGCCGGCACGTGTAGCGCGGGTGGTGCCGCTGGGGGGAATGAAACATACCGATATCGATACTTTTTCGAAATCACATACTTGTAAAGTAGCATTCTTGAATGTAAAGGATTGATTGATATGTTTACAAGTGTTAATAGCTTTTTAGAAAACTTCTAGTACGTTCGCATACTCTATCCAGTATTCTTATAAAGTTTGTTAGGATTGTTGTCGAGTACATTTTAAACAAACTTCATTTATTTATAAAAAGAGGAATTAAAAACACAAATCATACTTACTCAGAACAATTAAATACATTAATACCAACACAGTATGCGAGTCACTTCAGTCCTCGTAAGTACAAGTACGAGTGAATAATTACAAGTATGTAACTAAAATAAGTAATGATCATTATCTACAGAAAATTTCATTTGCTCCCATAGTATCATCCCTAAACGGCGCTGGCGCGAGCCAATCGTTGCAAACAATTTCACCAGTTGGACGAAAGCTTAATTAGGTGACGGTCGTGTGCTGCATAAAAAAGTAATCGATTGTGTAGTATCGAAGTTGTGTACTGTTAAGTGATAAGTTTTCGAAGATGCCTAGGGGTACGAGAAGAAACAGTGAACTTTTTGATAACCAACAAATTTTAAATGTGGTGATTTGGTATAGCCAAACTAACAATTTAAAGGAAACGCAGCGAAGATGGCGAGAAAATTATCCACGGCAAAACCAACCGTCCTTAGAGAGGATACTAAGTGCCACTCGAAACCTTTTGGACTTCGGTAAGTAGTCTTCATGTTCCCACCCATGCCATGTAAAAGTATGAAGGAAAAATTGGTTTTACATTGTTTTGTTTCGCGGCATGATAGGTAGGTTAGGTACAGATAGTTCGTCGACTCGTTGCCGTACCGCGTTCCTTGCACGGTATGGCAACGTTGCACTGTCTGTATTCATTCATGCTCACGGAAACAAAAAACGGCGACGCATAGAATTATTTACTGGATAGTTACGTGTTTTTTTTTGTATTTAAAATATCATAGAACATTAATATTTTGTTCTAATAATATGTCCTAAAAATTCATGGATACACGCAGGTTTACTCATTGAAGTTTGTCGACTCAATTCAAAGTCCTGTATATGTTGTAAGAGCATCTTTTTGATCACTTGAAAATATTCTTTGTACATCATATATCGGGGTAAGCCTCTGGTCATGGAAATTTGCATTTTTTTTTATATTCATGTATTTTTAGGTATATTCATGTACTTTTTTTACGTAACATAACGTAACACTACCAAACAGGGTAGTGCAAAATTATAGCGCGTCGCATAGTTGCCGCCGATTGATCTCCTTTTTTTACACAACTTTAGTACGCGCCATCTTCAACAATAGAAATTATAATCAAGCTTAATTATCGTATAAAAATGTTAATTTGTCTCACTTGTATCGAAAGAAAATCATCTTGGCGTAAAATTATTCGTTAGACATTTTAAACAAAATACCTCTCAATTTTAAAAAAGCGTACCTAGTACTCCTTGAAATACAAGTAGTACACAGTGAGCCATGACTCACTGTGTACTACGCGGCACTAATTTGTTGTGTACCATTGTGACTTTTTGTCAAAAATATTAAAATTATAGCAGTCAAAATATTAAACCGAAAATTCTTTCTACTTAGATAAACAGCCAAATATGTGTTTACTGCCATTTAACACAGCTGAAAGAAAAGAAAGCTGAAGAAATCACGTAAATATAATAAAAAATAACTTACTTTTGGAGGGAAAAATCCGATCGAACTCTGTCACACTATAGTTTCCGTGCGGGGCGAATGCAAACTTGGGTAGTTGGTACGGTTCCAGTGACGTGTTGACGGCGTTCAGCATCTGGTAACGTTACGTTTGGAAACTAAAGGCATGGCTCCATGTGTACCACTGACAGGAGACCCTACCTACCTCATATTCAAGAATTAAAAAATCGACTATAATTGTGAATCCACTACTTTTGTGTTATTTTTAGTCTTTATTATCTATAATTCAATTTATTTGTATTTCAAGTTTCCTTTGCATTTATTCTGTAATCTTACATAAATTTTACCTAACCCCTTCTCACTTTTATTGTTTAAACTTTTTTCTTTCTTGTACTTAGCTTTGTTTATTGTATTACAGGGGTCTAGTGAACAAATCTACAGCTGTGACAATGAGTACTCACATCATGACCCGTAAGGTAACAGCTAGGGATATGGAAAACATACTAAAGTTAGCGTAGCTTGAGTTAAAAAAATGCAAAGAAGACAACATGCAGCTATTGACAGAGCGCTCTGAATATGAAGATCAATGGGAAAGTAGGTGACCTGAAAAAACAATTGTTAGACCTACACATGCACCTACATCTATAAATGAAGTTTAAGTTACTTAGCCATAAAAAACGTAGCAAAATATTCAATATTAAATAAACTAATTAAGAATCTTGAAGGTTAGGAAAACTTATAACGTTGTCTAAGAGCCAATCCGTGTCATTAAATAAACAGGAAAACTACGGGCACAGTTGGATTCCTGTAATGAACAAATAGTTGCCAGCTGACTGATGTATGACCAACATACTCAGGAGCTCAATGCTCAAATCACCAACTTATATTTACGTCACTCATACTTGAACATGAATCAGAAATTCAACAGTAAATTCTTATGTATGAGGAAGAAGCCCAAGTAGCAAGAGAGAATATGGATCAATTACCTTTTCTTATCATAAACAACCTTTGCTATAACTGCTCGCTACCACAGTCTGTTACACCCTCAAACAACGTAACTCACAAATACATTATGTTTGCAGAACAGTACTAACAGTGAGTCTGATTGTGATTGTGGATTGTTAATTAAATAACAACATTTAGCTAGTACTGTTACAGAGAAACGAATTGAAATTTTTTCCGACCAGCTAGGAATAGATTTTGGAAAGTTAATTATAAGTTAGTCAAATTATAAGGTAACAAATTATTGTTCACCGGGAACAAAGTTTATTAGTTTATTTAGAAAATTAATAAAATAATCAATCAACAGTTATAGTATTATATGGTGACAGCTTCTCAGTCACCAAGAGAGATATAATTTATTTAACAGAGTCTATCATTTCCAGTAATGAACAAGTAGGTTGTTAATTTATTATATGTGGTCTACCTTACCCACAGTCAGTACCTGATTTACACAACAAGCACATACTGAGCTTGAATATGTTATTATACAACGCAACATATTATCAGTATGTTAAGTTTATATACTATTTTTCGACACGAAATTTAAACAAAAAATACTATGTATTTGTCTACTTAATATGAGCGACAGATTGGTAAATTATTAGCATTTAATATACACACTGACCCTGGTATCTATCTGAATTAGCGTGTCACAGCAATCTCTTAGTTCTACCAATTCCTCTAGGATCATTAATGTAACTCCTAGTTTAAACTAGGGAATCAGACAACAGATAGGCAAACATATGGTCTAACCATAGTACATCAAAATATTCAGGGCTCATCTAGAAAGATTCATAAAATAGAATTATTTTGAATGACCCACCATGTTGGTATTTTTTGCGTCACAGAACACTGGTTAAAAAAGTATGAACTGATTTTTAATAATATACATTATAGTATGGGTGCCATGAAATAGTAGTAGGTATTTATGTTTTAATCGGCACCAACTTCAAAATGTTTAATTTGTTTTTGTTATTCTAGGTGTATTTTTTTTTGCTTTTTAGTTGCCTTGTAGGTATTTATTTTTGAAGTCGGTAATATTTTTTGTTAAAAAGTTTTTATTTCTCACTTTTTAGTGGTTTGGTTTGTAATTCACTTAACTTACAATAGGCTTATGTCAATTGCTCAAATCCTTTTACAAAATATTTCTTGCCCCGGTGCAGGGCCGTTAATTGTTGAGGAGTTCACTATTGTGTAATAGTAGGTAGTATGACAAGAATAAAGTGGTACTCAATACCATATTAAAGTAACTAAATCGCAAACTGTGAAATATTGAATAGGTCCGGTCATCATTTGTGGTCTTCATTTATTATTATAATTTTTCAAATCGGTCCAGCCGTCTTTGCGTAATCGGTGAACAAATATACAAAAAAAAATACAGTCGAATTGAGAACCTCTGCCTTTTTGAAGTCAATTGAAAAGGCCGTACTAATGCACATTTAGAAACAGATTTTTATTCTAATAATCTACTGCATAGTGAACTATATGAATTCACAAAGGGTCGTTTGACAGTAAACGCAGGCTTTAAACTACTAAAACACATATATAGTGCCTGGGAAAACTCGTAGGACACCATTGGTGTTTTCTGCGACCGCTCAAAAGTATTTGATTGTGTGGTGTATATAAACGATCTGCCATTATTTAGTAGTAGGTATCTAACGAAGTAAACAGGTCCGTCGCATTAGTTCTTGACTGGTTTACATCAAATAACTTGCTCTTAATTCTAAATAAAACAAATGTTTAGTTTTCCAAATGTTAGAAAAATCAGTACGTATCTTTTTTTTTTTTTTAACTGGCTAATAATATTTTTTATTAAAATGAAAATTCACAATGTTATTAAATACATTAATTACCCTACGAACTTATTATACACAAACTATTAACATTATTTACAACTTACCTAGTAAACTACAAAAAAAAGGATTAAAAAAAAAAAAGGGGGGAGTAACAACCAGTTTAGGCGTCGAAGTACAGTAATAGCAAAATTATCCAAGGAAGAAATACTACAGGTTAGTGACCTAATCACTTCACCACCGACTACAGATAAATACAAAAACATCAAGGAACGTTTAATTGATTGTTACGAAGAAACAGAACAGCGACAGTTTCAAAAATTAATATCAGAGACAGAACTCGGTGATCAAAAACCTTCGCAGTTATTACGTCAAATGCGAGTCCTCGGGAGAGGAAAAATCAGTGACGAAACAATTAAACTACTATGGTTCAGGCTTTTACCAACATCAGTTACTACGGTTCTAGCAGTTACGGAAGACATGGAAATTGACAAACTGAGCCAAATTGCAGACAAAATAATAATGAATTCAAAAGTAACCGAAATATCAGCTGTTAGCAACGACACTTCAAACGACAACAATACAGCATGCATTTTAGCCCAGCTAGCAAAATTACAGATAGATATTGACGCAATTCAGCAAGGTCAATATGGCTATCGACCCAACACGCACAATCATTTCAAGAAACGTCAACAATTCCCGATTATGAGGCCGAGAACAAACTATAGAGGAGCAAATCAATTTTGTTACTACCACGAAAGATTCGGAAAATATGCAAAGAACTGCATTAAACCATGCGGTTGGAAACCAATGACTTACGTACGGAACCAGGGAAACGAATAAGAGCACAGACAACGGCGAAACTCTGTGCAATCCACCCATCCAATCGCCTCACCATTACCGACCGAAAAAGTGGTATGAAGTTTTTGATTGACACGGGCGCAAATATTTCAGTCATTAGCAAGCAACAGAGACATTCAATTTTACAAAATGAACAATACACACTATACGCTGCAAATGGGACTAAAATTAGGACTTACGGCGAGAAGACGCTTACCTTGAATTTAGGACTACAACGATGTTATAAATGGAATTTTGTAATCGCCGATGTTACACAACCAATAATTGGAGCAGATTTTCTAGAGCACTATAAACTATTAGTCGACATAGCAGGTCGCAAACTTATCGACAAAGTTACAGAGCTGACAACGCATGTAATTTCGGAAAAAGCGACACAACAAACAATTCGTACTATCGCAGTGGGAACGAATCCACGTATTACGCAACTTTTAAACAAATACGAAGACATCACGAAAGAGTCCTCTCTCCGCAATGCGCCCAAACATAAGATTGAACATCACATTATCACTACAGGACCACCCGTCGCAGCTCGGGCAAGACCATTACCTCCAGAAAAATACGACATAGCCAAAAAGGAATTTCAAAATATGATAGAACTCGGAATTTGCCGACCGTCAGATAGCCCATGGGCAAGCCCATTACATATGGTAAAAAAGAAAAATGGCGAGTGGAGGCCGTGCGGAGACTATCGAATGCTCAATAGCACGACAGTACCGGACAAATACCCACTACCAAGATTAACTGACTTTACATACATATTAGAAAATAAGAAGATACTAAGCAAGATAGATATACGTAAAGCATACCATTGTATTCCTGTTAAAGATATAGAAAAAACAGCCATCATCACACCTTTTGGACTTTTTGAGTACTTAAGAATGCCTTTCGGATTACGCAATGCGGCACAAACATTTCAACGATTCATGGATTCCTTATTTAGAGATTTAAACTACGTATTTATATTTGTAGACGACTGTCTCATTGCATCGGACAACGAAGATTTGCATTATCAGCATTTAGAAACGGTTTTCAAACGTTTACACGAGAATGGAATAACCATTAATCACGAAAAATGCGAATTTCTCAGAAGGGAAATAGATTTCTTAGGTTATCATATAACGAGCCAAGGAATACACCCTACCGAAGAAAATTACAAAGCAATCATGGAATTTCCCAAACCGAAAACAATTCAAGAATTAAGAAGATTTTTGGGCATGGTCAATTTCTACAGAAGTAATATTCCACGCGCAGCGGAAAATCAAAGAATTTTAAACGAATATCTACATGGTTCAAAAAAGAACGATAATTCACCTGTTCCTTGGACAACGGAAGCAGACAAAGCTTACGAAAAATGCAAGGAAAGCATGAAAAACGCAGTGTTAACAGCGCATCCTTCCCGCAACGCATCACTAGCGCTCATGACCGACGCTAGTGCTACTTGCGTTGGTGGAGTTTTACAACAAAAATCCGGACGCAATTGGGAACCATTAGGATTTTTTTCACAAAAATTGAGCGAAACTCAACAAAAATATTCTACGTTTGACAGAGAGCTGTTAGGAATATACATGGCCGTCAAACATTTTCACAGATTAATCGAGGGAAGAGAATTTACAATATTTACGGATCACCGACCTTTGACATACGCATTCTCCCAAAAACCATCATCAAACGATACACCGCGACGGGTCCGGCAGTTAGATTTCATTTCACAATACAGTACCAACATTCAACACATAAGCGGACGTGACAATATTACCGCCGATGCCTTATCTCGAATAGAGGAAATATACGTGCCATCACCTATCGATTACGCTGAATTGGAAAAATGTCAATCAACAGATAATGAACTAAGTAAATTACATGACAATAAAAGATTAAAATTCAAAAATATTACGCTTCCGGGTTCCACAATAAACATCACCTGCGACACATCTACTGGAAAAAACCGCCCCTACTTACCAAAGCATTTTCGCAAACAAATTTTCGATACCATTCATGGTATGAGCCATCCAGGAAAAAGAACTACGAGAAAAATGATAACCCAAAGGTATTTATGGCCGTATATGAACAAAGATATCAATAATTGGTGTAGATCATGTATAGCCTGCCAAAAATCAAAAATACAACGACATACGATATCACCTCCTGGTACATTTATGACAGCGCAACGTTTTGAACATTTACATATTGACATCGTCGGACCACTTCCGATTTCACAAGGGAAGAGATATTTAATCACAATCATAGATCGTTGTACAGTACTCCAAAAGTAATAATGCGCATAGAAATCTTCGGAAATCTTCGTCATTGTTCGGCAACGGTCGTATTACCCGAGCGTCGAAAGACGATATTTATATAGAGTGGTTAAGAGCAATTTCTCTATGCCTAATTTTATATATTATGTGTTTTGTGCTAAAACAGATTTGATTTACCTGTAACGAAATTTGATTCGATAATTCCATGTAAGTAAATAGCGAAAACGCTACAATCATTGTTGGAGTGATTAGTTTTCAAGTGTCTTACCGAAGTTGGTGTAATTATGGAGGAAAAGGTTTAAATAACATAAGGTTTTATTAGAAGGAGAAAAAAACGTTTTCAAATAGAGGTTTACATAAAATATAATCAAAATCTCAGTTCAAATTTGTTTACAGCACTAATCATTCCAGAAAAATAATACAATTATAAAAAAATTAATCAGAATCGAGGAAGACCTCTATTCCCGACATCGCAGATTCATCAGAAGTTTCATTATGCTCTTGTTCATTTACACTTTCCTCACTGCTATCACCTGTGTAAATAATCAGTTTATCGGAATAACTATCGATTCTTGGCTCAAATTTTCTATATTCATCTTCGCATTGAACCGCATGATCAGAAACTTTTTTCCATTCTTCTGGTCCTATTTTATTGATTTTTTCTAATATAGCATCTTTAACTGACGTCACAGTCATTGCAATATTTCTCTTGGCCACGTGTTGCTTTATTTGGGACCAAATATTTTCAATAGGGTTAAAATCGGGATGATATGGTGGCAATCGTATAATTTTATGCCCATGTTCCTCCATTATACGGTCAATGGCAAATTCTGTGTAATTTTCTTTGTATCTTTGTATAATTTTATACAAATCGGGTTTCAGTTTCTTTGGGTCATGCGGAATGTTGTGTTGTTGTAACCAAGCTGTCATTTGTGGTTTAGATGTGTTTGAGTTTGGTGGTTTCACAGACAGCTTATTATGATATGGGGCGTTGTCTATTACCAACACACTATTAGGAGGCAAGTTGGGAATCAATTGATTGCGTAGCCAAGTTTGATAACGTTCCGCGTTTATTTCTTTATGATAGTCACCTTCTGAGTCGACACATTTATGTAACATTAGAGCCCCTGGGACGAAGCCTTTTTCATTGCCTGCGTGTACAATAATTATTCGCTCTCCTTTGGAAATGGGTTGTTTGATACCTTTTTTGTTGCTATCTTGCCAAGTTTTACCCTTAGTATGTGATGTGTGCACATACGACTCGTCCATAAATACTATGTTTCTACCAGAACTCCTCAGCTGTTGTATTTCTCTGAGATATTTGATCCTTTTTAGGCGTATATCATGTTTTTCCATAAGTAATTGTCTGTTATTATCAGTTTTCAGAAACCTAAACCCCATGTCTTTCAAGATCAACCTTAAAGTCTCGGCACAGCCTTTGAAATTAATAGCTTCGATCAACTTTATTCTTAAATTATTTACAGTTGGGAGTTCTTTCAGCGTCAATTGAAAATTGTATATCATATTACGAATAACACAGTAGTCGAAATCATCAAGTACCAGCCGAAATCTACTTTTAGGTCTTCCTTTTTTCGGTGTAGAAAATTTCTTTGATTGATTATGTTTTTTTTCGTTTAAGATATTACTCAAAGTTCGTCGCGAAATTCCTGTAGCTTTTGTAACACGGTCTTGAATTTTTTTAAAATAACCATCATGGTCTCTGTTGAAAACATTGGCTTCATTTAAGAAATAAAGGTACACATTAAATACCATTTGCCGTGCTTGTGAATTAAGCGGTTTTCCACGTTTAAATTTATCCATTTTGGAAGAATTCGTCTGAAAGAAAATGGCATGGGCAGAGTTAGGTATATATTTTTTATGCATGTTTATCTATTTATTTAATTTAAATAAATCTCATTTTTTAAATGTTTTTCTAGTACTTAATATGTATTTAATGTAGGTATTTTATTTTTTTAATATTAAAAAAACGTGAAATATGTTATTTATTTTCCTTTTTTCAAAATATACTATTTAAATCTGAATAAGCTAATTAATGTTGAAATTATATTTACCAAGAAGGGTGTGTAATAGCAGCTCTATATATTTCCACAAATAGAGAACACGTGCAGTCACTACCAATATATAAAGACGACTGACAGACATTTCGCTGACCGGCGACAGCTGCCGAACGCCCGATTTGTTTTCGATTGTGCACACATGATATTGACTCCTATCTCTTTTAAACAAGGTGCAAAATGCAAATGCCTTGTTTAGGGCTCTTACGATTCCATGATTCGAGTGTTTCCGGGAATACGACAATTAGCGAAGATCTGCATGTGCATTATTAATTTGGGAGTACTGTACGTCATGGCCCGAAATATTTCCGGTAGAAGATATAACTGCAGAAACAGTAGCCAAGACACTTTTCGAAGGATGGATTACTCGTTTTGGATGTCCATTGCGCATTACTACGGATCAAGGCCGACAGTTTGAATCAAGAATATTTGAGTCACTCTCACAATTTTTGGGAATACATAAAATTAGGACAACACCTTATCATCCACAATCCAATGGAATGATAGAGAGATTTCATAGAACTTTAAAGGCGGCGTTAATGACAAGAGAATCCAACGAAAATTGGTTAAAAGAAATTCCAACAGTTTTACTCGGGTTGCGGAGTAGCTTGCGAGAAGACACAGGTTATAGTTCAGCAGAGATGACATATGGAACGCCAATACGACTCCCTGGAGGATTTTTTGAGTCATCAGCAGCACAGTTATCAACGTACGAAGAGTTTGTAAAACAAATTCAAAAGGACATCACACAAATGACATCAATTCCGAAAAGAAAAAAACACAATCAAGCTATATTTGTGCATCCCGAACTCAAAGAATGCTCACACGTATTTGTTCGGTGTGATAGAATTAAGAAAGCCCTGACACCGCCGTATGAAGGACCCTACCCAGTAATTAGTAAAACAGATTATTTTAACAATCGGCGTGATCCTAATTTACGGCATAATGAAAACACTGGACAGAAGAATGAAGAGTTTAACGAAAAAAAAAAAAAATAATAAACACTCGTGCAACAGCTGAGTCAAAATTACAGACGTCAGCAAATCACACCACAACAGGCGTCATCAAATTCCACCGCGTACAATAGCATTATTATTTATATACATCAGCAAATAACTAGTAAGGTCTAGGTCAAATTTATATTTTACAATATAAATTAATTATATGGTAATAGTGTTTACACACTATTACCATAAATTTTTTAAAGGGGGGTGTACTGTTACAGTACAATATCTTTGTGCTGTATCTACAATCTCTACAATCTACATCACTATCTTATGTTCCTTATCGCACGTTCAGTATCTATTAAATGTTTTTACTATCTGTTATCAACACGAAGTCGTTAGTATATAAGATGCACCTTTAGATAATTATAACCAGACTATACTACATCTTTTGTCTCATTTATACCTAATCATATACTGCCAAGAAGTTTGGCAAAAATTCCTCCCCATCGATGTCAAACGGTATAGTGCCCAGAAGGCGGGCAGCATTGCCACGTTGTATGGCAATGCTTATTCTCTGAGCAAAGAAAAGGCCAGCCTTCTGGTCACGAGATGTACTGATAAGACGCTGGGAAATATCTTTGAATAAAAGGCGAGCACTTGGACCCCATGGCCCTAGCGTCTCAACCCCAAACGGCTCAAATATGTAATCTCCGACTAGATTACTATATTTGCGCCGTTTGAGAGTCTCCGCAGATGCAGCAGCAGCGCAGGCACAGCTCGCAGTGTTTGGAAGATGGGAAGGCGCTAGGGTGTCGACGCAGGTTGCATCCCACACCAAAGGTCTCCCCATCTTCCAAGGTAGTAATGACATACCATCCGGCCTCTCGCCATCGCTGCGCGCCAAACCATTAGGTTCAGCAACAGCTGGCACACCAGTGCTGACAAGAGCCCGACGGATGATGTCATTAAGACTAGCGTGTCGTGATATGCGGCCTGCGCTCCTGCTGCATGATAGGCCATGATGCCCAAGGCTGCCTACGGCTTCTCCACAGCGGCATCGCTGAGGAGAAACACATGGAGCACCCAAACGCAAGCAAGCAGCAATGCGGAACGTGGTGTCGTCCAACTTAGTGCCTATGTTGGACGATGGAAGAGCCTGAAGCCAAACACCTGATTCCCATTCACCCACAGCCAGCAGGCGAGCTCGCTCTGAAAGATTTGAAGTAGTATCTAAAAGGTGTTCTCTCACCGAACTGCAGAGCGGGCCGTCCCACTGTCTCTGGGCGAAGGGGTTGGTGGGCAAATCAATGTTTGGGCAAGCCATTTTCCAAGCGTTCAAGGCCTCAGACTTGCACCGAACTTCAGAACTAACCAGTGTAGGTTCTAAAATTTTCCTGGTTAACTCCTCAGTGCTGTGAAGTGAGGACAAGAACGCCGGTAAACTAACGTCAGAAATTTTGCGAACGCCGAGGCCGCCAAAGCGAACGGGTAACGACGCTTGAAGCCACGCTCGGTCGTTCAAAGTCACATTCAAAATTTTACACAGGGTTTTATGAATAATTTTGTCTAGTTTACCCAAAAGCTCAGGATGTTTCCAAAATTGAGTAGATCTGAGTACGTATGTGAATTTAGGAACAAAAAGACAATATCGAACGATTGTAAAAGCCGAATGCATATTAATTTGAAGTAGTTGGTCCGAGACTGCACAAAAATGTTGTATTTTTTCTTCTACGTACAAATCATAGGACTCCTCTAAAATTGGGGCCCCTAGGAGTTGAAGAGATTGATTATTTACAATTTTTAGTACGTATCTTGTTTTAAACAATGAAGTTATTCATTTTGTTGATTCAGCGGTTTTTTTTTGATATTACTTCAGATAGTAAGTAATAGTGTAATTTATGCTTATTTGTCATTTCACCGAGTGAACGTCATTATTTTTGTGATATATTTTATTTGCATATTTTGTTTAACAAACATAATGTTCTCAAATATATACTGAGATGCAACTGTCATAATACCATACATCTTTAAACTTTTCTCTAAGGGAAACTCGTGCACCTAGTTTGTAAATCACACGCACTGCACGTTTTTTAAGAATAACAATTGTTTGAATATCAGCGGCCTTGCCCCAGCAGTATGCCATACGACATGACGCAGTAGAAATAACCGAAATAAACTAGCCTTGCTGTTTCCACATCCGTAATCTGTCAGACTTTGCTGACAGCATATACTGCAGAACTGAGTTTCCCTGTGAGAAAACGGATCCCTAAATCGAAAATGGTCTTTTTAACCCCTACATGTTTTTAAAAGACCTATTTAATGATACCCCACGCGCACGCGCTGGGGTAAGTGAGAAAAAAAAATCACATCCCTATTTAACTATTTTCTTTTTAATTTTAGTCTTTTACTTTGTCGGTATAAGTAACATAGTGTATCCATGCAAAATTACAGCCTTCTAGCACTAAGAGTCTCTGAGCTACGCTGCGGACGGACGGACTGACATAGCGAAACTATAAGGGTTCTGTTTTGCCATTTTGGCTACGGAACCCTAAAAAATTGCACGAAAAAGTTCTCGATGATCAATTTTTAAATGAGACACGATAATTTAATTTGGCTCTCGAAAAAGTATGGAGGGAAATTTGAAATTCGAACAATGGTATTTTTGAAGTAATTTTTATAGGCATTTCTTGCCAATTACTTTACAAATAAAAAAAATTCTATCTTTCAAAAATGCAATTATTGTAATGGTATTTTACTTTTAAATAAGCAAATTTTTCATAATAATTACAAGTGGCCAGTGCCTTACACATAAACTTTTATTCGCAAAACTTTCCGAGTGGCCTGGTGGTACCTGCCGCTCAGAACACAGTATTTGGGTTCCGTCAAATAACAATATACTCGTAGTTAGCTGTCATCATGTTGTTTGATAGAAACATCTGGCAGGGGACATTCTGTAACTGTTGTACTGAAATATGTTGTCGTTCAGCAATAATAGATATCACTGAAACTATACCGCTGGATCGCGGTATGGTTTCGTTACAAGCGGCAACATATTCGTGTAAGCTCACAGAATTGTAATTTTAAGAGAGAACACTTTATTGAGTACTATCTAAGTATTTCGAATCACAGAACAAATATACTTTACGAGAAGAATGTCTCTCAATGAAGTAATTTGCACTTTTGTTGCAATTTGTATTGTAACTAAGTTTCTTACTAATATAGTAATACTAACATTTGTAGATGACGTGTTTGCTGTCGTCAGAGGAAGCCAATATGATGTGGTCAGTATATGGGGCACCTTAACTCCATTCATCCGAAAATGAAGTTTACATGCGAAATGGAGACGAATAGATCGTTGTCATTCCTGGATATCAAGATAACAGCGCGAGCTGATGGATCACTATCACACTGTGTACATCGAAAGCCGACGCACACTGACAGATACCTGCATGCTACGTCACCATCCTCGTCACCTACAATCCGCGATGACGTCATTGAAAAACAGAGCCTTTGACCTTTGACCTGATCATGTGGAGCAAGAGCTAGTCCATGTTCAGGAGGTACAAGAAAAACGGATATCAGGTGTACCGAAACGTGACAAACCTCTGGAGGTGAGCAGACAACCTGCTTATTTGCCCTACGTCTGACAGACAAGATCGGATTAGAAATGAAAAAGTACTCGATTCGTACGATCTACACAACGGTGGTTAAAACACAGAAAACATATCGCAGCAAAAACCGGCAAACGAACAAATCGGCAATTGCAGAACACATACTGCAATCGAACATCAATCACTGGATTGAGTTTCGTCGTCCACAAACCCTCTCCACAGACCGCCATTTTTATTCAAGAACTAGCTTACGCCCGCGGCTTCGCCCGCGTGGATGTCGGTTATCGCGATAAAAACTATCCTATGTCCTTCCCCGGGACTCAAACTATCTCCATACCTTATTTCATCTAAATCGGTTTAGCTGTTTATTCATGAAAGCGTAACAGACAGACAGAGTTACTTTCACATTTATAATATTAGTATAGATAGTATGGATTGTGCGTGAAGCGATTGTAATTAAAAAACATAAAACTTTCAATCGGGAAGAGAGCTTCAAACTATCCGTGACGTGGAATCCAGTGATTCGTAAAACACAACCTCGTATTAGTTCGCAGTCGGTTAACATGGCCACAATCAGTGTAGTGTGCAGTGACCCTAACTTTTCAAGAAACAAAAAGTGAGGGTACATGAAGTTTCATCGGCCTTACGGAGTCTTAACATCGCTGCGACAGTTCGCTTGTGACCACGGCCGGACCAACCTGGTCGAAACGTCAAGCAATTAAAATGTAAACAATGCGCGTTAATTCCCTTATAATAATAATAATTATTATATAATAATTATTATAGTAATTTTTATAGGCATTTCTTGCCAATTAGGTACTTTAAAGATAGAACAATTTCCAAGTCCAGACCCAGGAATCGAACCCGAGACTTCCGTAAGCCAAACCGGGGCCGGAATCGAACCACCTATCTGGACTATGTTACTATAACTAGACCTCAAATTTCTCTATCCTTTCATGCTCCCGAGTTGGGCCCTCGCATGCGCCATCTAGCCGGTAGTTAAAGAACTATCACGGCTTTTGTTAATGCTTCATTACAGAGAGCATTTTAACAAATTGTGATATAGCAGGCCGCATATTATAGTGTATTAATAAAATAAATAAAGTAATGTGTAAAAATAAAATAAAGTGTGTAGTGTGTGAATATTATATATGGTGTATAATGGTGGCAGCACCTTACCTACATATACAGTTATTATGAAAGAAACATTGTATACATTGGCAATTTGAAAAGAGTGTATGGTTTTAATTTCAACTCGATACCTCTTTGATTGCATTGGATTCTCGAGATAAAGGGTCTTGACAGATAGAGGCACGGACGCACAGAAAAGTGGTCCTATAAGGGTTCCGTTTTTTACCTTTTGAGATACGGAACCCTAAAAATACGTCTTTTATTCTAGAATTTTATTCCGCGTGGAATGAGCCATCGCTAATATTTTTCTGCCTAACGATATTTCGCTTCTCGAGTAGCTGCGTCAACAGTGGAGTCTCTTTGCAAACCGACCTGGAGGCCTACTCTATTTCAACGAAAAACAAAGTTTCTATAGAATATTCGTGGCTTTCCTACCACCATTCTATTAGTTCACGAATTTCATTGAAACGAAAATTGTTTGACATATAAATTCTCTAAGCCTACTCTAATTCCCTATGCACCGTACGAAATTTAGAATTTGACAGGTGAATTATTCGGAATTATAACCTAAAATTGACGAAACCAAAAGTGCTACCGTTTGATTTTCGTCGTGGTACATTTTTATTAAGAATAAAGTTAAAAACAATTATTATGGCTGAAGATTATTTTTAATTGAAGCTACTCTGCCTAAAGAACGCTCATTGCGTAGAAGAAACCGCCGTCGCTTGGGCTATTAATTATATGTTGACATAATTTCCTGCTTAGATTTTGTAGGAAATTACAGACTAATTTCCGACTTAGAGTTTGTAAGGAATGACAGACTCAGTCAAGAAAATAAATAATAATTCTTTGATTTCTTCTCTTTTGAAGAAACTCAGTCAAAAGTAAAGAAATCAAATAAATATGAATAATCAATTCCTGCGAGCTAGATTTTTGTACTCATCAAATAAATTGAGAAGTGCCGCGATGAGCTCGGAAGTTGCGAATCCCATGTAAGGAGCCATTTGGATCCTAAAATGATAACATTTTGAAGTTAACTGTCACTACAATTAACAACCGACCTAATTCTGTATCTGCTTATACGCAATGAGTAGGTACTTGCTACTTACCTGTATATTGGTAGAATAGAAGCGATATTAAGTAGATATATATTAGTCATATATGCATTACCCATACGGAAGATGGTAGCTAACGCTAAAAGTAGACTAGATAAATCTGACACGACAATTGGGAACAATCAACTTTATAATATAATGATTGTGATATTAGTATTTACAGCAGGTTCAGTGTTCAATTTTGAGCTAGGCACTTTAGATAGTACCTACTTAGCTATGTTACATAACTAAGTAGGTACTATCTAAAGTGCCTTGCTCATATATAAGAAAGTGAGAATACACAGGATAGGAAAAGAGAGGTAACAATTTCATTTTACAGTCAAATAAAATGGCAGATTATTTTTATGGCAGTTTAATTGATTTCAATATTTGGCTCAACAATGGTTCCTTATCTGGCATTGCCAAGTTGACTAGTAACAATTTATAACTCAATATCAGCATCTGGTTCTTGTGATTCAACATTAGCAACAATATTTCTTTGATCTTTATCAAGTGTCCGGTTATAAATAACATGTCTTCTAAGATGCATAAAACAAGCTTGACATGAACAATCAGTCAGTGATATCTGTAAAACCACAATATTAAAAATGGATTACTAAACTTATCTAGTTTATTTTTAAAAACTTATCTAGTTTATTTTTAAGAATAAAATATAAAAGCTATTTTCATGTAAACATACCTGCTGATCCTGCCAAGGTGACTGGATTAGAATTAAGTAACACTTCAGCACAACAGTCCACGTAGCACACAGACTTCTATACTTATGACCACAATGGACAGGGACTTGCACACCGCAACACTCCTAACATAGTCTCCACTCCGATCACAATTTACAGCTTGCATGGCTAAGATAAAGAATACCTCACAAATGTAGTATTTATCAGTCATCTGAAAATAAATTATGTAAATTTAAACGTACGCCTCACGTAATTATAGCTTTTGGTAAGAAAGTTCTATCATCTGAATGCACAAATATACAATCGACTAAACAATGCAGTCAAGGAAAATCACAATACTTACTGTGAATGGAGATATCTAATTGCTGATCAAAGATGTAACTCTTATATTTTGTACTAGGTCGTGATATCGATTTATCTTAGATAATGTTTATGTATTTTCCACTGGAACAACAATGGCTTTGAATTTCTATTTGTACCCATGGCAATGGCTCAACTTTCGTCGATTGGAAATTATTATACTCTTTGCTAGAATCCAAAGAAATAAAAAGAAACAGAACAAGTTCTAATGGTTTGATGAAATTGGTTTGAAGATTTTTTTTGACAATGTCACAACGTTAGAGGACGTTCCGTTCCTCCTATGAAATTGATCGTATATAAAAATATATTATTTTTAATTACTGATGTTGTATGAAGGCCAAATAAAACTAAAATCTAATTAATATTCAAATATCATATATAATTAACAAAAAAAAAAATAGAGAACATTTTTTTTACATTTTTGATACGAATGTAGAGAAACGGTATTTCTTAAGTAAAACGGAACGTAAAATGTTAATATTTTTGAGTACTGATTACTTTTTTTCTGGACTAACAATCTTGATCGTGTTTACATAGTATAATAGGGAAAAAAAGACCTATTTTTTAAGATATCAATCAATCGACAAGGCACTTTTAGCTCTTAAAATACTAGTGTTGCCATTTGAAGAATAAAATAGAAGAAACAGTAAAATCTAGAGCTAGCAACAATAATCCAATCCATTCGTTCACGAAAATTGACCATGAAATACGAAATTTGTGTGTATTGGAAAAAGAATTAGAGTAGGTTACCATACGAACCTTCGTTTAAATTTTGTTCGTTATAGAATGTTCTTTTCAAAGAAAGCGGGTAAGGCCCCAGGGCTCAGTTGACTTAGGGGGTTTAGAGAAGTCGTTATATACTTTGTTGCTACTTAAATTATAATTTATGTGGTTGCAGTGTATATGTGTGTGTGATTTATTTATGCAACATTGTGGATATATTATATCATATTACCTGCTGTATAACACAGAAGATAGTATTATATACAGCTTTATACGGTAATCGAATAAAGCTGTAACCTATTCTTATACTATTTTTTACGCGCGTTTGTGGTAAATTAAAAATTTCGTTATAATTTAAAAAATGTGTGTATCGTAGTAGGAGTAGGTTGATGCATTTGTATACAAATATCGTGTAGAAATATTCGTGTGTTTAATTGTTGTTCGATCGAACTGGTGTATGAGTTGGAGTTTGCTCACTGCTTATTAACAGACTATTTACTAAACTATAATTAAATAAAAAATGTTGCTTTAAAGAAAGATAGGCATTACGCGCGTTTCTTCTATCCCGACTAGAATCATGTAAGAGAAAGTGAATACTATGTATAAAATTAGTGTGTAAATAAAATACTAGCAGTCCAGTGCAACTTCATCTTCCATAAAATATTCCCCGTTTTTGCAACATTTCTCATTGCTGCTCCACTCCTATTAATCGTAGCGTAATGTTATATAGCCTATAGCCTTCATCGTTAAACGGGCTATCCAACAGTAAAAGATTTTTTTCAATTCGGGTCAGTAGTTTGCTTGTTTGTTCAACCAAATAAACAAACAAACTCTTTAGCTTTTTAGTATTAGTATAGATAATGAAATAAAACTTGTAATCCAAGCTTTCATAGTAAATCAAGGCCATCTCGCTAGTTTAGGCTATTCAGTTTAAACCGCGGTACCAGAAGTAGAGTGTACTCACGGGCCGGCCGTCTCCAGCTGGCGGTCGTAGTCCTCGCGGTGGCGGTCCAGCACGCGCGCCGCGCCCAGCGCCCGCGCCAGCTGCGACAGCTCCCCCGAGCATCCCACCGTCACCTGCAACCGGTCCATCAATCCTTAATAAACATACATTTCGTGGTTTTTTTATTTAAAACATACAGCCATCATTACAGGTACATAGTTACCTAATGCGATGGTTGTAGACTTATAAACTACATATATAAACTGAAATACCTATTACAAAACCCTTAATACTAATTACAGTCCAAAAAATTACTCAGTGACCTTTGCGAACTCACTTAGTGAACACGAAAAACGTCAATTTGGTCAGAAACCGCATTGAAAACACGCAGCGCGCATGTCAGTGGTGCGAACTGGAGTAAGTTGGTGCGCGCTCGCGGTCACTCTAGTAGTGCCGTCCTATGTACTCATTAGGGACACTTACATGAATTAACTGTAAGACAGATGGGTATTGTGTGGTGCCTCCTTCTTACCTCCAACTTGTTATAGCCCAGAACAAACATAGTAGGGTACAACAACAGATATCCCGGGTACTCCCCAACCCCCTGGGTGTTTGAAATATAGAAACCTAATAAATTAGTTCTGGATACGTTCGATTATGAATTTATACTTTGCTTCGTGACTTCGGGATTCTACATACATATAAGGCGGAACCCTTATATGTATGTAGAATTAAAGGGGTATGCCCACCAGCAGTATCGCTAGTATTTACGTCGTGCCACAAGTTGATTAAATGTATAATTCTTGTTTCTAATTATAACGTTATTATATAATGATATGGAGTCTCACATTTCCCGGAATATTGAGATGCAAATATTAGTCTTTCAGTTTATTTATTTCCTTTTTTTTTCGTATGAAGTTATTTTTAACGGTGGTAAAACTATTACAAAAATAAAATCGTTATATCGATTAGAGTTATTATCGATTTTTATTAAATAATTAATATAAATACTTTATTAATTGTTGCACCGTTTGAATGTAAAGAACGTTAATATTTATACACTATACTTTTTATTAAGCATATTCTTTGATACCTTTAGATTAGGACCCGGCTCGATTAAAAACGGCCGTGTGGTACCGGCCTAAGAATAGTACCACCCCATCTCTTCCCGTGGGTGTCGTCAAGGCGACTAAGGGATTTCACTCCGGAGGGCGGGCAGCAGCGTCCTCCGCGTACTTAAAGCCTTACTGCGATCGCCAACCCGCTCGCCAAGCGTGGCGATTATGGCAATTACCCCCAGGATCGACATACCAGTAGGTTCTACTGGGGAGACCCGTGCCCAGCAGTGGGCCATCATATGGGTTGATATGTATGTTATGTCGATTAAAAATAAGAACCTAATAATGAATTTTATTTAAAAATCGATTTGTATAGGATATGACAAAAGTTATGGCAAGACTGAAATGTAATGTCATGTCACTTGTTTGTCTGTGCATAAAGCTTGTTTGGCGCCGGTCCATTATGAAAACAGTTTAGGCAGTTGTAAAAATGGCGGCAAACTAATCGGCCATTATTTTTAGATCTATTCCAATATGTTCAACTATCTGTTCAACCAGTTGAACAAATTGGACTACTTCAGTCCAGTTTGTTCAACTACTTGCAATAGTTGAACTTTTTGGACTGAAAATTCCAGTTTGTTCAATCATAGTAGTTTTATTAATTTAATAAAAGAAATCACTGTTTTATCACCAAGAATGAAAATTAACCGACACAAATTTAATTATTGATTAATTTAATTTGTTGGTCCATTATGATTTTATCATATCGTTTTATGCATTCCCAATACTCGCTGCATTGCTTGCACTATTATAATTTCATAATCTTGTAGTGTGAGATTAGCAAATGCTCTAAAGAGGTTATCACTAAAAGTACTGGCTGATTAGAAATGGAGGAAAATAACATCAATGACATCTTGGTGACTTCGTCACTGTGTGAAAGAAAAGTATTGTGGCAGTTTTTCCAAGTAACAGAATTTTATTATTATACGCGTTATTTGTTAATTACAATGGAGGATGAAGATTTGCATTTTTTAGAAAAAGGTAGAGGTGTGGTGCTAGTACATGGGGGGTATAGATATTATCGCGTGAGGAAATATCGCAATGGATCATCTATATGGCGGTGTTCGGCGAGATCAGAAGGAAAATTTTCTTGCGTCGGATCATTGACTCTTGAGGTGACTAATCCTTCATATTTTTTGAGACCATGTTCAAAGTTATTATCTTATGTTGTATTTGGAACAAGCGTGCATAATTTTGTTAATGTTAACAGGCTGAAAAAATTCTGAAGATAAAAAAGCATGGTGATAATTGCAAACCAGATGATGCAAAAATTGAAATAGAGAAAAAGATTGAAGAATGTAAACGGCAAATAAAAGTATCGGATGGAACTAAAACGGTTCGGAAAATTTATAAAAACACAGTTAAAACTATTAAAGATATTGGCCTGGATAAAATTACTAAAATTCCAGTTTTTGACTCAGTGAAAAGTACTCTATACAACGTTAGAAATAAAGCAGCAGGCGTACCCAAATTCTGCTTTACGAACCCGCAGGATATTGTAGTGCCACAAAGGTATTTATCATTTTTATTAGGAGATTACAATTGCAATGGTGTTCGAATCATACTATTTTGTTCTGAAGATATGAGGAAAATTGTACCAACTGTTGATCATATCTTTGGAGACGGGACTTTTAAATCGTGCCCACCACCGTGTAAGCAAATTTATAGTATTCACGGTGATATTAACAGTACTGAAACTACTACAAATATTATTCCATTAATCTACGCGTTAATGTCCGCCATGTCCCAGGCATCTTATACAATTTTATTTAGGATTATAAAAAGCCAATTTCCGAGTTGGACACCACAAAAGTTCACTTCAGATTACGAAACAGCGACACGGGCTGCAATCGTTGAAGTTTTTCCAAGCATAATAACTAAAGGTTGTTTCTATCATTATTCTAATGCCGTATGGCGAAAGGCCAAAAAGTTGAACCTTGTAAAGGAAAAAATGAGCCGAAAAATTGTACGACTCACAAGTGTACTGCCATTGCTTCCGTCTACAAAAGTAAGAGAGGGATGGACTTATATTTTAAAAAAGATTGAGTTCTTGAAAGAAAACATGGAAGTACAGTCCAATTTGGATGTGTTCGTAAAATATATTGAAACATACTGGCTCAAGGACGACGCCTTTATCAGCACTTGGTGTGTATTTGGCGAACGTCATAGAACTACCAATAGTGTTGAAGGGTGGCACCTCAACCTTAATAACGAGTGCGTTAAAAATAAAAAAAAAGTAACACTAATGCAGCTTTTGAAAGTGCTCTTTGAAGATTCAGAATTCAATAGTGTGAAAGAGTTGCAAATAAGAAACAAACAAAAAGTTAACAAGCGGAAGAAAGATAGCATTTTGAATGATAAAATCATAATGGACCAACAAATGAAATTAATCAACAACGAAATATGTGTTGGTCAATTTTTATTGGAATGTGCAATATAATATTTTTTTTATTAATTATTAAGTATTCTTGGTGATAAAACAGTGATTTCTTTTATTAAATTAATAAAACTACTATGATTGAACAAACTGGAATTTTCAGTCCAAAAAGTTCAACTATTGCAAGTAGTTGAACAAACTGGACTGAAGTAGTCCAATTTGTTCAACTGGTTGAACAGATAGTTGAACATATTGGAATAGATCTTATTTTTACAGCTACGAGTTTAACTTATAAAAAATGAATTAAATACGTGATAAATGAAAAAGAACGAGACTTTGTGCATACAATATGCGCATAATTACTTGACACTGGCAGACATTAGCCGTTAAAACGGCTAGATTGCCATAAATTCAAAGAAGAAGAAGAAGAAAACAGTTTAAAGTAATAATAACAAATAGGTTTTGTTATTTCTCGTGTTGTTTATGATATTCTGGTTACATTACGTGAGTTTGAGATAGAGACTTCATATACATAGTAACAATCAGAAATATTTTGTGAGACAGAGACTCGTACCAATATTGTGACAATTGTGAAGCGTTTGTGAGATAGAGATTCGGATTATATATCACTGCAAAGCCGAATTCATAGCCATAAACTAGTGTTACACATCGTGTAGTACATAATTAATACGCAATATCATAGTTATGTCCTATTTAAAAAAAAAAAATGTATATAAATATTTCGATTTTCGAAGTTCATCCACCCATATCAATTAAACCCGGCAAATTAGGTGAATCATTGTTGGTTTTTCTGAAAGTATATATTAATGTCTACATAAATCAGAAGTTTTCATCTTGGCACAACAAAATTTGTAGCGATACTAAATTCCATAGTCACTTGAACAATCGCCTTTACCATTTTGGCTACGGAACCCTAAAAGGAGATTACATAACAACACACAACTTAATACTCTAACTTACAAACGACATAAAACGCGATCTTTGTGAATTCGTTCAATGTACACAAGAAGATAAGTATTTGCGACCACGACCACGTTGAGCGTGCGCAGTGCAACAGGTTGGTGCGCGCTCGCGGCACATCCATAAGCGTGAGCGGATGCCGCCGCACGTACCGATCCAGGACACTAAGCTGCATCATTTGTAGGACACTTGCGTTGTGTATCATATCACGCAAAACTTTGAGTAAATAAGTAGCCAAAGCCACTTATTCTATTTATTTTCTTTATAAGGGAAAAAAACGTCATTAGGTACATTAGGTAAAGTTAAACAATTTTTTTTTTGTTAGTAGTAAATGCATCAACCACCATATTTTCCACAGATTAATTCATACACTTCTCTTCTGACTTCCAGCTTATGGTACCCTACCATACCCAGAACAAAAAGAATAGGGTACAGAAGTATCCAGGGTTATCTAGCATATACACCGTACTGCTCAGTGGCGAATGCCTCTTAGAATACGATTCCCTTTAGTTTCCCGTTCATAAATCCCTGATATTAAAACAATGTCATAATAACTAGTCCGGCCATAAATACTGTTACATAAAAAATATATTTTTATTCAAGTTTTTAATTACTTTGGATTTGGAACGCGTTTATTATTTTTAAAACTTCTTTCCATTTCGAGCCATTTGACATATTTTTTCGTGTTCATTAATTACAATATGGATTGGGGTGTTAAAGAAAATAGGATTGCGGTGATCGCCTTGCACAATGTGAGCATGGAGCCGTCGGTCATATTGCAGACACTTCAAAAGCTTGGTATCAGCCGTATGTTCGTATATCGTACTATCAACACTTCCTCTGTCGAAGACCATAAAAGATCGGGGCGGCCGCGTGCTTTTAGAACTACAAAGGAATAGGAAAAATTAGGAAACAAAAAACTAAAAATTAGAAACATTAGCCCTGTAATAAAATTAGACTCTGTAGCGTATTATAAAACAAGACCTAAAGCACGGTGCTTATCGTCGATATACAGGACATGCCCTTAATCAATCTTTACAATTAAGGAGTGGAGCGATCAAAACGCCTTCTGTCGCGATATGCGGGTGAAGGGCACAGAAATATCCTCTTTACCGATGAAAATATTTTCACGATTAAAGAGCACTACAATAAGCAAAATTATAAAGTGTACGCTCACAGTTCTAAAGAAGCTGCTCAAGTGGTCGGAAAAGTACAGCGTGGTCATCATCCTGCGTCAGTGATGATTTGGTGGGTCGTGTCTCATCAAGGTGTCAAAGTTACATTTTTGTGAAAATGGAGTGTAAACTTCAGCCAAAGTGTATCAAGAAACAGTCTTGGATCATGTTGTAAAACCTCTCAGCAATACAATTTTTAAATATGTACCGTGGACTTTCCAGCAGTACTCTGCACCTGGTCACAAGGCACGAACTACCCAAGTTTGGCTTGAAACCAACGTTCCGGACTTTATAAGAGCTGAAGACTGGCCCCGTCTAGCCCAGACCTCAACCCTTTAAACTACAATTTATGGTCAGTTCAGTTCAGTCAGAGGACATGGCTTGCTCTTAAACGACACGGCATCATTTTGAATAGAATATAGTTTATATATATTGCTGAGACTTTAATAAATACTAGCTGTCCCGCGCAACTTCGTCTGCGTAAATTTCCCCCGTTTTTGCAACATTTCACGTCGCTACTCTGCTCCTATTAGTCGTAGCGATGTTATATAGCCTATAGCCTTCCTCGATAAATGGGCTATCCAACAAAAAAAGAATTTTTGAAATCGGACCAGTAGTTCCTGAGATTAGCGCGTTTAAACAAACAAACAAACAAACAAAACAAAACAAACAAACAAACAAAACAAAACAAAACAAAACAAAACAAAACAAACAAACAAACAAACTCTTCCGCTTTATAATATTAGTATAGATGTATATAAGTACTAGCTGTGCCCGCGACTTCGTTCGCGTGGAAGTTGGGTTTATAATTAAGGTAGTTTATGTTAGAATTTAATCTCTGTGAAAACATTGGAAACATGCTCCACAATGCTCTGTGGCATCAATGGATATTAGGGCCTAGCTATGGCAGGGCAAGCCAAGCAAATGCCTAGTGCAGCATAATGAAGGGCGACAAAGTTTATGGCGCCAGACGGTTAGAAGACAAATTATAAAAATTACCATGCTTAGCACCTCGACAACAAAGTATTTTACCAAAATGATTTGCATCACATCAAATATTATTAATATTGAAAAATTCCCCCCCCCCCTCCCCCGTCACGCGAGTACTTGGGCGGTTCCGGGTTAAATGAAGCCCGAAACCGCCCAAGTACTCGCGCGAAATTTTGTGTTAAGGCGCTGACAACAGCCAAATAGGCTTATCCTAAACAATTTTTTAGCCAAATCTACGTAGTTTGTGACGGCAGAAAAAATATATGTTAATCTTGAACTTATTTCTAAGAACCCTGTTGTTTCAAAACACGTATTTAAAATTTTTTCTCGATAAAAAAAAATACAAACTAACCTCTTAAAATGATCTTCTAACAAAAATATCTGTATTACTTAACAACGTACGTTGGTAAAATTAATAACAATAACGTATCATGTTATAATACAGAATCTGGTTGTTTTTTATTTTCGACTACTCGACTTATTTTCAAGTAATTAATTGTTTTATGGTTTACAATTAGTTACGAGCGCTGCGTGATCGCGCTTCTCTTTCTTTTATAAGCAATCTGACAGTGATCGCAGAGACGCGCAGCTAGACGGACGTATGTCGCTTTGCCTCGCTATCCATTCACTTCATATTTTGTTTGTTGTTTGAAAAAATAAATCATTGGTAAAGAATATAAGTTTAATAAATATACTATAAATTTATACTATCTAAGTTGTAAATTTAAATATATTTAGTTCTAAGTTTAAAAATATTTGTTACTATAATTGGGAAACAAACAAAAATGTCGGAGGCCAGCAAAACAGCGCTTCTATACCAACAAACAAAAACATCTCATGGAAGTAGTAAAGTAAGTATTATATTTTTCATATTGTAATATTGACAAAATATTGCACGAACAGAATTGAAATCGTAACCAAACCAAAAAATACACTAAGCTGTTTTGTACAACGTATAGCGAAAATTCATCTGTAACTGTGACGCTCGTTTGGTCTAGCGGTAACTGCGTTGGTTCAGAATATCAAGTTTCGGGTACGAAACCTAGATTCGCCTATTAAATTTTTGTATTTATTGTTAATATTTTAGAATAAACATTATTTTTCTTTTCAGTAAAAAGAGACGTTTGGCGAACAGTTCAGAAGCAGGTGAAACTTCGGAAAATTTTCAACAGTACGTTTGTAATAAGTACCTACATACTAATATAGATAATAATTTTATTATTTATATTACACAAAAAGAATCGCCACATGGACAAAGAGGATCCCGTTTACATTTTAGAAAGATAGTTGCAAACAAGTATAATGATAAACTATCACATTTGCATAGACCTACGACTATCTTAGAACTGGCCTAATAGGAAAATACTCCTAAAATACTTGTAGCTTTATCCATTGTTTCTTGCCCTTTCCATATAAATAGTTGTGTAGGTTTTAGTATTTTTTATCTATATATGGCGATCTATACATACTGAAGTGTCTGTTCCTAATGTCAAAATAGCAGTTTTTTTACTAAATGCTATGAAAGTACGCATAGTACTTAAAACAAAAATACAGTTTTTTTTTATCTGGCTGTCTGTCTGTGTGTTTGTTTCGACAAATCTCCAAAAGGGCTGTACGGAGATTGACAGGACTCACTGTCAGACAGCCAATGATGTAAGGAGTAACATAGGCTACGTCCACAGCTAGTCTACAGCTAGTTAGACATAATAGGTAAGTTTAGTGCTGAAGAAAGTTTTTCTAAGTTTAAATGTAATAAATATTTTGTACAGATTAGGAAATGTGGCTGTTGCAGTTACATCAGAAACTGATGTTATAATTCCTCCAGAAAATGTTACCAGGTAAGTACCTAGAATGAGATGTGTACAATTTGCCCAAGTGATATGAAACTTCCTCATGATCGTTCTTATACTTCTTATGTTATTGTGAGTCATAGTTTTTTTCCATCACTGGTTTGGAGTATCGGCAAAGGTATCTGAGACAGTTGAATCCACCGATAATATTCCTAAACTTGAGGTAAATATTATTATTTTGAACAGGTATTGGTTGTCGAAGATAATATCTGGCAGATAGTATTTAGTTACTTACGCATAGATAAGCTTTAAGTATTTTTTTTAGACTGCAACAAGTCGCCCTGCATAACAAAAAATCCACATTGGACGACGAATAAACTTGTCGCATTTTTTTTTAAATCTTCAGAATATTTCTCGGCCCTTACCCCTGAACCCTTGGGTTGTAATTTAAAACACATTCATTTGGTAGGAGAAAACATAAATGGATTCTTGTCGAAGTTCACTCTTTTGTGTAGGATGTGCAATTTAAAATTTATCATTAAAAGTGATTCCAGTGACGAAAATTATTTACCAGTCAATTATTGTGCTGTAGCAGGTATGTTATCAATTTTCGGAGGACATTCAAACTTGGAAGAATTTACTTCAGCGCTAAATTACCACCTTATGTCAAATAAATAATAATATTATTAATAAAAAATAATATTAATTACTAGCTGTCCCGCGCAACTTCGTATGCGTACATTTTCCCCGTTTTTGAAACATTTCTCGTCGCTGCTCCGCTCCTATTAGTCGTAGCGCGATGTTATATAGCCTATAGCCTTCCTCGATAAATGGGCTATCCAACAAAAAAATATTTTTTCAAATCGGACCAGTAGTTCCTGAGATTAGCGCGTTTAAACAAACAAACAAACAATCAAACAAACAAACTCTTCCGCTTTATAATATTAGTATAGAGTTAGCGAATTAATTCCCTGAGAGGCGTGGCTTTACGGTGATGTCATCGTGCGATGACAGGAGGGATTGACAAGCGCCGGAGTGGGGCAATGGCGACGACGGCGAGGCAGAGCCGCTGCTCGTTCAGTTGCGGCACGGTTATCGGATCGGACGGACGTTCACCTTAGCCTATAGCTTACTTTGTTATAATTTTTGTTGGTGGTAATTTAAATAAAACGGTCTTTCAGTTGTTCGAATATTTGAATCAGTGTAACGTTTTTTTGATTTAATTATAAGATTTGAATTTTGTTTGTGCTGATTGTTTTTTTTTAATAAATATCTACCCGAAAAGCTTATCTCAGAAGTGGGATCGTGCCACGTTTTCATTGCTTTGCTTTTGCCATAACTATCGAATCATAATGCCTAAAGACACTAGTACTAATTCGCGACGCCGTGGACGTTCGACGGATCCGACGATAAAACAACAACTTTTAACGGTAATATTTCGTTTAAACGCGTTGGAGGACGATTCAAGGAACCGCAATTCGGTTCAGGCCAGTGTGTGTACCGATGTGACGTCACGTGCTTTGCCTGCATCTACGCGATCGGCGCGTTCACACACGCCGCCGATGCCCGTGGTGGCGGGTAGCGCCGCGCCAGAGTGGAGGTCGAGTCCCAGTCGGGCTCTCTGTTGCCGCTGCTCCGTAAGGGGTCCTGTGCCACAAGTGTGATAGCATCCGCGCCACCCCCGGGTGCCGAGGCCGTCATGAGTGAGGTAGCCGATAAATTAGTGAGTGCCATCAACTCCTTGAACCCATTAAGATCGAACCATATTTATATTTCTAATTTCGACCCTTCTTTAAATGATTTTATTGTGTGGTGTGATGAAGTAGATCATGTGCGTAAAATTAATCGATGGGATGATCGTGAGTGTCTGGCGCGTATAGGCAATTGTTTGAAAGGTGACTCTCGTGTGTGGCTAAGTGAGTGGACAACCAATCACCGCACGTGGTCTAATTTTAAGAAGGAATTCTAATCGTTATGTCCGCGTCGAATAGATACCGCGAATATTCTCTTTAACGTAATGAAAACTGAATCTGATAAGTACCCTACTTATGCAGAATATGCTAGACGCTCGTTATTGCATTTGGGAGTAGTTGACGGGCTTAGCGAAGAATTAATCGCTTTAATTATAATACGCGGTATAACAGACCCACAAATTCGAGCAGCTGCCACAAACGCAAATCTATTACCAAACGATAGAACAAATTAATTGTTCTAAGCGATTGAAGTCAACTGATGACAACCAACCCTCCACTTTTAAGTATAATAGTGTGGGTAGTTCTGGTTTGAAAGAATCTTGTAGTTATTGTAAAAATATTGGTCACCAGGCCAATGATTGTTTTGCAAAACAACGTGCAGTATCTCGTGGTACGTTTAATGTTTAATTTTGTAGTGTCTACAACTTCGTTTTATACATTGCGTGGTATCGGAAACCAAGACGTTAAGTCTAGTTTTTTCACTACGCTAACCGATATTACGCTTGAGGTTAATTTTCATGTTGTTCCGAACAAATATCTGAGTACCCCCGTTATAGTAGGTACTGATGTACTTAAAAGAGATGGCGTTATCTATACCCGAGCGCGAGGTGTGCGACGTCTTACACAGACAAAGGTGTTTACTGTGGGGTCGTGTAAGCAAATAGATGAGCAGCAACATATTGGAGTTGATAAAACTACTGATTTGATACATAAACATTTTTGGTTTCCTGGGTTAAGACGGTTCGTATATGAATACATTCAGCACTGTATTGTTTGTCTATCTCGCAAAAATATACCATGTCAACCCTTACTGCCAATCGAATCCTGGCAAAAGCCAGACACGTCGTTTGATACTGTGTTTTAGGACCCTTGCCTGATTCAAATGAATTTAAATTTGTCATCTTGATTGTAGACGCTTTCACTAAATATTGTCTTATGTACCCAATTTTTAGACAGGACACTAAATGAATTAAAGCATGTGTTTGAAAATGCTATATCCTTGTTTGGTACCCCTCGGATGATTGTAACCGATAGGGGACGTATGTATGAGAGTACCTCATTTACTAACTGGGTTAAAGATCGAGGATGTGATATCCATTTTATTACTCCAGAGATGCATCAAAGTAATGGACAGGTTGAGCGGTGTTGCCGCACAGTTATGAATATGATTCTGGTAGAAACTACTCAACCTGAACATTACGAGGCAAAAATCTACTCAATATTCACCTTTGAATTTGTTAATTGGCAGTGTTGGTGCAACGCCCGTCATACGATCCGTGGTGCGTGATGTGGCGCTCGAGGCTACCAGTGCTAACCGACAGTCACTTCGCGAGCTGTCCCGGCAGCGTGCGACAGAACTGTTGGACAGAAACCGGGTGCAGCAAGATGGCATCGCGCATCCTGAGGGCTCTGCGCTAGTGGTTATGATAGCATCCTGAGGGCTCTGCTATCGCGCATCCTGAGGGCTCTGCGCTGGTGGTTATGATAGCATCCTGAGGGCTCTGCTATTGCGCATCCTAAGGGGTCCGCGCTGGTGGTTATGATAGCATTCTGAGGGCTCTGCTATCGCGCATCCTGAGGGCTCTGCGCTAGTGGTTATGATAGCATCCTGAGGGCTCTGCTATCGCGCATCCTGAGGGCTCTGCGCTGGTGGTTATGATAGCATCCTGAGGGCTCTGCTATCGCGCATCCTGAGGGCTCTGCGCTAGTGGTTATGATAGCATCCTGAGTGCTCTGCTATCGCGCACCCTGAGGGCTCTGCTATCGCGCATCCTGAGGGCTCTGCGCTGGTGGTTATGATAGCATCCTGAGGGCTCTGCTATCGCGCATCCTGAGGGCTCTGCGCTGGTGGTTATGATAGCATCCTGAGGGCTCTGCTATCGCGCATCCTGAGGGCTCTGCGCTAGTAGTTATGATAGCATCCTGAGGGCTCTGCTATCGCGCATCCTGAGGGCTCTGCGCTAGTGGTTATGATAGCATCCTGAGGGCTCTGCTATCGCGCATCCTGAGGGCTCTGCGCTGTGTATGCGGTCCACATCCCGAGGGCTCTGTGGTTTAGATAAGATTTTACAGATAAGGACACATTATGTATGTCAGTAAAAATCACTGCGGCTGGAGGTTGAGGTCGCTAGTATCTTAACTTTTTGTTACGAAGAATAATACTCCTGCTGATTTCAATAAAGCATTACCTGTGTGTATTGTTCTAATGCAAACAATTTACATATCTGTTTTAGATGCTGACAATGAGTTTGATGATAACTCCACGATACCTAACGTCGAGGCACAACCTGGTACATCTGATGCAGAGATTGTGGGCGAGGACGCACCACCGTCAGGAATGGCCGAGTTAGCGAATTAATTCCCTGAGAGGCGTGGCTTTACGGTGATGTCATCGTGCGATGACAGGAGGGATTGACAAGCGCCGGAGTGGGGCAATGGCGACGACGGCGAGGCAGAGCCGCTGCTCGTTCAGTTGCGGCACGGTTATCGGATCGGACGGACGTTCACCTTAGCCTATAGCTTACTTTGTTATAATTTTTGTTGGTGGTAATTTAAATAAAACGGTCTTTCAGTTGTTCGAATATTTGAATCAGTGTAACGTTTTTTTGATTTAATTATAAGATTTGAATTTTGTTTGTGCTGATTGTTTTTTTTTTAATAAATATCTACCCGAAAAGCTTATCATAGATTATCTATCTGTGCAAATAAAAAAAATTGAAGAGTCTGTTTGTAATATCAAAATAACAGTTTTATGCAAATATGTTAATTATTATGGACAACGTATATCCATAATAATTAGTGATAACAAAAATACAGTTTTTTTTTGTCTGTCTGTCTGTCTGTTTGTTCCGGCAAATCTCCGAGAGCAAATAAATTATAATTATGCGAAAATATTTAAAATGTTGCTAATATATTTTCGAGTATTATTTTTCTTCCTTATATATTTTAAATTCATAGCAAATAAAGTCTCCTGAAATAATTAAAAATACAAACGTATAAAAAATATTTATTGTTTTTTTTTAATCGCCCTGTCTAATTTCTTTCTAGTTCTTCATATAGAACAAAAATATAAAGCGCCATCTATTGGTTTATTGTTTATTATTGACCGCGTCCTTTTGTTTCTGTCTTGGTAGTTCGCTGTATTACCGTCCTTTAACAATGGCACTAGGACATCGGAGAAATAGTGGGCGTGGCTAAAATAGTGAAACATCGAAGTTCAGTAGCTGTTGTCAGCGTCTTAAGGAGCTTCGATTCTGACTCCGAAAGGTCGAAAATCCCTTAATTTATACATAGGTAATAAAGGTATGATGGAAAAATCTCTCACAGATTCCCAATGATCGCGGGTTCGAGTCCTGCCCAAGCGATCTTTTCCGAGTCTAAAGTACACCCACTTTGTGTCCGTGTTTGTAAAGTCCCCCGCGAAATAGGGCATTCACACGTTTCTAAAAGATATACTTACTCAGATATCATTTTTTGTGTTTAAATACTAAACTTATTTCAATATTTTTTTCACTCACTTTAGAAGATTTCAATATTATTTTATAATGTCTACATTGGTGAATTAAAAAATAGGTGTGTCAACCTGTCGCAAATTAAGATCATCATATATTCATATCCCTCTACGTAAGATTTTCAGATTTTTTTTAAATCAATTTTCCTGATTCTTTTTAATTTGTATTTAAACGCCATTTATTTTCAAAACTGGATAAGTTTCTTTTAATACTTTAACAAAATCAAAGTCAATCTCCGTACAGCCCTTTTGGAGATTTGTCGAAACAAACACACAGACAGACAGCCAGATAAAAAAAAACTGTATTTTTGTTTTAAGTACTATGCGTACTTTCATAGCATTTAGTAAAAAAAACTGCTATTTTGACATTAGGAACAGACACTTCAGTATGTATAGATCGCCATATATAGATAAAAAATACTAAAACCTACACAACTATTTGTATGGAAAGGGCAAGAAACAATGGATAAAGCTACAAGTATTTTAGGAGTATTTTCCTATTAGGCCAGTTCTAAGATAGTCGTAGGTCTATGCAAATGTGATAGTTTATCATTATACTTGTTTGCAACTATCTTTCTAAAATGTAAACGGGATCCTCTTTGTCCATGTGGCGATTCTTTTTGTGTAATATAAATAATAAAATTATTATCTATATTAGTATGTAGGTACTTATTACAAACGTACTGGTGAAAAACTTTCCGAAGTTTCACCTGCTTCTGAACTGTTCGCCAAACGTCTCTTTTTACTGAAAAAAAAAATAATGTTTATTCTAAAATATTAACAATAAATACAAAAATTTAATAGGCGAATCTAGGTTTCGTACCCGAAACTTGATATTCTGAACCAACGCAGTTACCGCTAGACCAAACGAGCGTCACAGTTACAGCCCAAATTTCGGTATGCCTTTTTACTAACAGTCTTTTTTACAAAAATCTGTATCTCGGCAAAGGCTCTAACGAATTTCATGAAATTTTGTATGCCGGGGTTTCGGGGGCGATAAATCGATTTATCTAGGTATCATTTAAAGAAAACGTTGTTTAAAAAAAAATCTGAGCAAAGCTTGGTCATCCAGGTAATGTTTAAATATTATATTATCATTAAATTATTCTAATAAATTATAATTAAGTTATAGCATAAACAATAAATAATATTTAAGTTAAACAGATAAACAAATCAAAACTCATTAAGCAGTAATTTTTGACTGCCTCTGTGGCGCAGTGGGAGTGTGTCCGACTGCTATGCAAGAGGTCGTGGGTTCGATTCCCATACGAGACACCAATTTGTGTGATCCACAAAATGTTGTTCCGAGTCTGGGTGCACTTTGTGTCCGTGATTTGTATGTTTGTAAAGTCCTCCGCGACACAGGGCTTGTAACCCTAATGCGGGAGTTGTCTTTTAAAAAAATAAAAACCATTTTGCCATCTAATAGGTATTCGTGTAGTATGCCTTATTTATTAAAAGATGTTTTGCCTCTTTTTTAAATCCATATCCATACTAATAGTATAAATGTGAAAGTAACTCTATCTATTACGTTTTCAAGTTACAAGTTACAAGTACCCGGGGAAGGACATAGGATAGTTTTTATCGCGATAACCGACATCCACGCGGGCGAAGCCGCGGACGAAAGATAATATAATAATATCTTGGTACAAATCACACAACGCCATCTGATTTCAAACTAAGCAGAGCTTGTACTATGGAAACCAGATAACTGATAATCATACTTACATATTTATAAATACATACATATTATAGATAAATAATACCCAGACACAAAATAAACCATCACGCTCAACACACAAAGTTTTATCCTGGGTGGGATCCAGTAATCCCGAAAATGTTTAGGTATTATGTTACACATTCTAAGTGCCATTCCTAAAAAGTTTTTGTTGTGGATTATTTTGTCATGAGGTCAAAGATACGTTGTAATCTTTTCCTATTGCGAAGGCTATTTAAGGTTTGAAACAGATAGAAATTACTTTTAATAAACATAGCTACTTCGTGTTTGTATAAGCATGGTAATGTTAATATGCAAAAACTTTTAAAAAATGGTTCTCAAGTGTCAGTGCTTCGTATATGGCACATGGCTCCGATACACCTCTTTTGAGCTTTGAAGTCTGTCGTCATATTTGTGGGAGCGGCCCAATATATTACACCATACCATAGTGTCGAAGTGGCATATGCACGTTACGCAGTAATCAATGATGATGAACACTGATAACGAGGGACAACAGGTCGAGGCGGTCGGCGTACCTCCACTCCCCTGTGCGCCAGCAGCTGCAGCGCGGCCTGCCCCACGCCGCCCAGCCCCAGCAGCAGCGCGCGCGCGCCCGGCGCCGGGCCGCCGGCGGGCGCCAGGCCGGCCGCCCGCAGCGCCGCGCACGCCGTCAGCGCCGCGTACAGCGCGCCGCCCGCCGCCGCCGCGCTCAGCGTGCTCGGCGCCTCGCCCGCCTGCCGACACACGCACTTGTGCTCTCTCTGTCTCTCTCCGTGACGATTAAATAGGTGTCGCGTGTCACACGTCGTCAAATAGATCGACCGACACTGATTGTAATTCGAAAATATACTCTACAAAACTACAAAATTTATTCCAGGGGGTCGATTGACGTATTTAAAGTGGTGCAGATATGTTTCGATTAAAACGATGATTTTTGTATTCTGGTAACTTTGTGATCGATATTACTGACTATATTCAGAAATCTAACATTGAAACAAAATTTAAGGGACGTTTTGTTTCAATGTTAGATTTCTTGGCTGTTTAAATAGAGAATATTGGCAAGTCATCTGTCAATATTCCCTACCGAACTTTAAAACCATAATATAGGTGCATAATAGATACCTTGACGAGATAATGCCAGTTGAGCTTATGAGAATACAATAAGTTTAGTGTGATCATAATGAACGTACCCATTGATCGTTAACAACGACAAACTCCGCGTGGCTGCCCTGTCGGTGAGGCGGCACGACGCCCCAGACGCGCGCGCCGGGCCGCAAGCGCGCGGCCGGCCCGGCGCGCTCCACCGTACCACAGAAGTCGCGCCCCGGCACCAGCGGGAACTCCACGTCGCTGTCGCCCTCCAGCGCGCGAAGCGTGTTCAGGGCCCGCGCCCCGTACCCTCCTGCCGAGACAGCGAACGAATCAGTGTCGCACTCGCTTGCCACAAGTGTGCGTGTGTCCGAGTTCTTCGGTAGGTACTCACCAACCATGGCGATGTCGAGCGGGTTGAGGGAGGCGGCAGCGACGCGCACAAGCACGTCGGTGGGCGCGCGCAGCGGCGGCACGCGCGCCTCCTCCAGGCGCAGCTCGGCCAGCGGCCCGTAGGCGTGCAGGCGCCACGCGCGCATGCGGCCCGGCGCCGGGCCCGCGCGCGGCGGCCGCGCCGCGGTCTGTACGTGACGCACGGCATTCATCGTGTCCACGCTGCAATACCAGAGATGACTCAAATTGGAGCTCGATACCGGTCGGGACTATCATAACCTCTTTTCACTTTAGTAAATAAAGAAAAGAATTGTGTACGTTAGTTGTTTAAAGATCGGGTATTTTACTAATCGTATTTGTAGAAAATAGGTCAGTACGTTGTAGCATAGCATTTACAACAATATCAAAAAACTTAAACAGGTACTTTAACATTTGCAAAGCGGTAATTAGAATCAATGGACAATAGTTTAATAATGTGTTTTACATCACATACCTGCGAAGACACCCAGTTTAGTACACAGTGTTTTATTAGCTAATAGCAACAAAAATTAATGTTTTTAAATTCACTTTACATTAAAAATAAACAAAAATATACTCTTTGATACTTAACAGCTGATATTGACAATTTGACATTTTCTTTTTTTTTTTTGGATTCACACAAAGTACCTATTGATTTTGTTGCCATTTGTAAAAAATGAAATGCTAGTGCGCATTACACTGCAAATTTTAAGTTTCAAGCAATGCTGTGGCCGGCAACATGCAGTACTTTCCAATATTGATTTGATGGTTACCGGAAGATCACTGAGCAATTGAAAATGATTTAGTTTTGTAAGTTAAGATTCTGCGTGATAAATTAAGACCATTCTTTTCTTTTTTTTGCAAAACATTTATACTTAATAATTAATTAGCAGTAATTTACACTGCAAGTTGTTGCCCCTACTATGTTGTACCATTGAGGTTGATACTTCCAATGTCATGTACTCTTCTTTTATTATTTTATCTTTTATTTTTGCATCAGTCCTCTAATATGGAGTATATTAAAATGGCGGCAATACCTTACCCGCATTTTCTATTTTTAAACAAAGAAATATTTTAAACATTGACAATTTGAAAAGAAGGGCCGCTAGTTTTTATTGCCCGTTCTTTTCTCCGGCCTTACATTTTTTGCGAACAGGCATTACATGTACAATCAGGGACATCTGTGAGGTATCAGTTTGACGAAATATTCGTATCTTTCGTGAGAAGCTCCACCTCCTTGACCCACCCTCTCACGCACTGAACTAATTAGAGAGCGATACGTTTGTTTGAATATATTTAATATAAAACAAATTACTGATTATTGGCAATTCGCTTACCTGTTGTTGACGTTCCGTGCAGCTTTTAAGTTTGATAGTGATCGTTTTTTTCACTTTGACCCCCCCTCTATTGTACGAGGAAGGAGTAAACATCAGCCAAATTGCTAACCAGCTGGGAATTACGATAAATTTTTATGTGCATCCTATCATTTTTTTAGAAACTGTATTTTTTTCTTGAAAAACTATGAGTAATAAATTAAATATCAAACTTCCAATAGCGCAGTTATACAAAATGCTATTTCACTTTCAGTCTTTAAAGACTGATAGAAAGAAAATTAATATAAATTAAAATGACAATATATTTGATTATAATACGTAAATATGTAACTTTAAAGATAAAACGGTATACCTTATCATTAAGAGAAACTGAAAAAGCAGTGAATGTGATCAAATAGTACTGCGATATGCATTTTGCAGTAGTATATAATAAAAAAGTAATATTTCAATATACCTACTGTTTAATACGATTATTAGTGTATAGGTAATAATAGTGTATAGGTCCAGTATTTAAAAAAATATATATAAAAATTAACATTAGTAGCCTGTATCGAGGCTATCATATTTTTCTTTTTATTAATTTATTTAAAATAAATAACTAGGGTTTTAACACCATAACTTAAATCTATATGCTAATTAGTTTACTAAATACAGAAGACCTTTTGTCTTCTGTATTTAGTAAACTAATTAGCATTCTTCATCCCGCCCGCCATCCTCTTTTCTAATGAATAATGAGATATATTCAATAGAGCAAGGTTAAAAATTATTGCACTAAGTCATCTTTAAAAAATATTGTACGGAGTGACATGCATCTTCCTCGAAACATAGTGAGCTACTAGCGAACGAGGCGGCTCCGCCCAACCTGCGAGACGAAAATTGTTTGTCCAGTGATTTCCGTCTTTAAGGTGGTCTGAGACTCGTATCCCCGATTGCACATGTAGAATCGACTTTTTTTATTATTAACTGTAGTATATAATCACAAAAAATCTCATTGCCATACATTATAGTGCTGACACTAGGACTCCTAGTGTCAGCACATGTCAGCAGCGTTGCCATAAATAGGTACACATTTCTCTGTTTATTTTTATGTATTTATTGATATGGGCTACAAATTAGCACGAGTTACAGATTTGCTAGAGGGTTTCTCTAGCAATTTTCCGATTATTTTTTCATTTATAAACCTTCCTGGGACTTCAACGGATATTTGTGCTTAGCAACACATTTAATGATTTAGTTTTGTTAAAGATTACAAATCTGTTAATCTTCGGACTCAGCAAATGTAGTAGGTAATGATTTGTTATTTATTTCAAGGAACTTTTTATTTAAGTTTTCAATTATATTTTCACTTTACAAAAAAAAAATGTGTATATCAATTTAAATTTTTGTCTTTTTAGGGTTCCGTTGCCAAAGGGGCAAAACGGAAACCCTATAGTTTAGCCCTGTTCGTCCGTCCGACTGCCGTCAGCAGCTTTGCTCAGAGACTGTTAGTGCTAGAAGGCTGTAATTTTGCATGGATACACATATTACTTACGCCGACAAAGTGTAATAAAATCAGGAAAAACTTTTTTTTTAGGGTACTATTATGTAAAGTGGGGATGTGTTTCTTTTTTCTCATCTACCCCATCGCATGGGGTATCGTTAGATGGGTCCTTTAAAATTTTTTAGTTTAGGGGTTGGAAAGAGCATTTTTATACTTAGGGATCCGTTTGTTAATTATTAATCAGGGGGGTCCCCTGCCAGCTAAATGGTTGATGTTGAGTATGTGAAAAAAATCATGGTAGTAGTATACATAGTGAAATTTAAAGGAAAACTGTCACAGCTAAGAAGGCTTCACAAGTTTACGAATAACAGCTGATCAAACTCTGTGGCGCGGTGGGAGTGTGTCCGACTGCTACGCATGAGGTCGTGGGTTCGATTCACACACGGAACACCACTTTGTGTAATTCACAAATTGTTGTCCCGAGTCTGGGTGTACTTTGTGTCTAGGGCTATGTGTTGTATTTCATAAATAAAAAAATCCATTGAAAATTGTTATTAAGTAGATTTAACGTTGTAAGTATGTAACAAAAACAACAGAAAACCCATTCTTGCCGTCAATCATTAATTGGATGGAGGGGGGAGGGTGGTAACTACGGAACCCTACATAGTGCGTGGCCCGACATGTACTTGCCCGGTTTTTTTATATAGTACGTAAACAATATAATAATAATATCGTGGGACAACTCACACTCAATATTTATAAATACATACTTATTAAAGATAAATGACACCCAGACACAGAATAAACCAACGTGCTCATCACACAAAGTTTTATCCATATTTATATTATTTTAATTTGAATATGATTAAGATTTAAAATATCTACTTAGAACAAATAATTTGTTATAAAAATTTTAAACCGCAATTTCCGATGTTCGAGTCTTTATATGCAGTGGCGGCGCTAGGCAGAATGTGAGCGTCAGCGACATCAGCTATGCTAGGCCCTAAATTTTTAACCCACGCGACTACACATGTAGGTGCAAATCATGTCACATAATATCACCCAAGTTTGTAACGTAATTTTTTTAAAACGCGAGCCCTAAAGCCACCACTATTTTTTTTCAATGTTATTTAAAAAAAAAATACTATTTCATTCATAAAAGTTTTTCGGTTAGATTTTTTAACTAATGAATTAGATTTTAGCAGCTTCAATATTTAAACAATTCAATGCATCTGGCAACACTTTATGTCAGTGTCAACGGGAAACGTGATGAAAACAGAGTACATTAAATATTTTTTAAATGAAAATTGATTGAAAACGTAGTGATTACTTTCTCTGTGATTGATTAATGATTTTTCATGCGCTATGTGGAGTTTAAAGAGAATTTTAAAATGATTTAAAACTTCGTAGTAGTGCAGTTAGTGCGTGCGTGCAGTATCATCGGTATCGCCGATATTCAAAATTATGGCTTTTATTTACGAATGTAAATTGTTGTATTAAAATTATATTTCTCAACAGACTTTAAATTGCCATAGTAAAGCCATTTTACTATGTTTGCCAATTTTGTTCGAAAATGTCTATACGACTGCCATAGCTGTAGGAGATATGTTTACGACAATCGCTTGTTTAGCAGATACAGTTCATCTACAAAGGTATGATGTATTTTAATAGTTGTGTTGTGTATTGTGTTAATGAATGCCTCCGTGCCTTGCCAGTACATTCATGTCCTTTGACAGGCTAATAACGAAGCTGGGACCGATGTGGGCGAGGACGAATGGCCCCGGCGCGTGGTGACGGGCGTGCAGCCGACGGGCGCGATGCACATCGGCAACTACTTTGGGGTGGTGCGGCGCTGTGTGCGTCTGCAGGAGAAGGGTGACGACCTCATGATTTTCATAGCAGACTTGCACTCTCTTACTGTACCCCAGGTTATTGATCATTCTGTTTTGTTCAACTGAATCCTGTTTAATTTTTGTAACCAAACAGGATTTAATGGAATCATATTTAATTCTACTTTTCGTTCTTACCTTATTTGGTTATTAATCTGTATCCTGTACTCAGGAACCAGAGGTCCTGCAAGACAATGTTCTGGATCTGACTGCATGTTTACTAGCAAGTGGGATTGATCCAGACCGTAGTGTGTTGTTCACACAGTCGTCCGTTGCACGCCACTCAGAGCTCTGCTGGCTCCTCACTTGCCTTGCAACACAAGCCCGACTGGCACATCTGCCGCAGTATAAAGAGAAGTCAGCCAAGATGAAAGAGGTCCCTCTTGGCCTCCTACTCTACCCTGTGCTACAGGTACTTTTCATGTTCCCAGTCTCTATAATCTTGCAAAACTGCATGGAGAATAAAGACCAGAAGGACAATCTATGTATGAAGTGTCCATCAAAATGTGTTAAATAAGAGTCAACTTACAATGGAGTAACAATAGGGTGAAAATTCCTCTAATCAGTTTACAACTGTTTTTAAACTTTCGCGATTTTTATACATATTAGATATATTTAAGACTTATCTCCCAGTGCATTATATCACATTCACCTAATGCAACATTTTACTTTATTAATAAATAATGTTCAGTTTTATTATATTTTTAAATAACTAAAAAAATGGAAAATCCCAACCATCTTGGATGAAATAAAATAATATCCAGCCATCTACAAGAACCATTTAATAATTCACCCAAATCCATTTGTTTATTTTAACAGGGCCGCAATGACACCCTTAGCCGCTTGATCGAGCCATTGTATGTTGTATTGTGTCAGTTCTTTTCTCCAGCCAGCCTAAACACTCCCAGTAACCCAGCATGCAGGTTGCTGCAGGCTTATGGGAGGTATGATGGTGTTTTTAGGAACTGAGCCCGGTGTTCGACCACACTGGTACATTCCATGATGTGTATGTAATTGGGCATCTCTTCATGTTCCATGCATCCTCAGCACAGTGGGCTATCTGCTATTGCTTTTCACAGTTTGTCCCTGTTTAGTCTGATTAGATTGCAAGCATTCTTTCTGGACGCAGTTTTCGAGTTTTTATTGCCAGTTTCTTTTCTTCGGCTTTACCTATTGTTTGCGAACTTGGCATTACATGTACATGTAGAATCCCTATGTATCACAAGAGTTGTTTTGCATCCTAAGTGAATAAAGAATTTCGTATTCGCCTCTTTTGTTTGTCTGTAACCGCTGTTTTTTTCTCCATTCTAAATGGTGGTTTTTCTTTGTATTCTCACACAGCCAGATTCGTACCTGGGCATGTGGTAAGGACATTATCGGTTAAATATGAACATTCACGGCCCAAACCAATAACCCAAACCCATTGACCAGTATGCTTTTGCAACCAAGCCTGATCAGCAGACTTACAATAAAAGAGGTGTGAAAAAAAAAGTTGTTTCGAATACTGCAATATAGGTATCAAATTAAAGGACTCATCTTAAGCATTTCAAAATGGTATAACATGATAATGACTGTAATACTAAAAAAGTTAGTTAGCAACCTTTCTTGAGAGAGACTGCATGAAATTATATAATTCTGTAGGGGATCTTGTTTCCATCTTTTTTGTGCAGGCGGGTTTTTTTATTTTTAAAATTTAAAAATAAATTATTAATTATAAAATTTAAATTTGGAACGTAAAAAATAACATGCTAATACATCTTAATTATTAAAACCTCTTTCATAAAAATAAACTGAAGTAAAGAAAAAATCTAAAGTGCCCGTTTTTTTTGCAAAAAAGTGTAGTTTATAATCAAATAAACATTCTAAATATTGGTAATTTGAAAAGAGTGGCCGCGAGTTTATTTTTTGCCTTGTTCTTTTCTCCGGCTTCACCAACAAGTGAACATGCTAATTACTACATTTTTAAATTCAAAGTTTGAAAAATATCGCAACCGTTCTTTAATTAAATAAATGAAAAAATGTTTATTATGTTAAGCATTTACTACAAAAGAGAGAGAGAAAAAAAAATGGCGTTTATTTAGTTGACTCGTGCCCACTTCGTTGGGTAAAATATTTTTTAAAATCGGTTCCAAAAGTAGTTCCAGAGACCAAACAGAGACAGACAACCTCACAAACTTTACGGTCAAAGTAGAAGATCTACTTTGACCTCTAGAAAGAGCAAAATGAGTTTTCGGAGTTACAACATTTGCATTAAGGTTACAATTAATAGTTTTATCTATCGTGATTTAGTAACTCGGCAGTAAAGCCGAGTTATTCGGTTTAGTGCAAGTTCCTAAAAAACTGCCGAGTAGGCATAGTACCGACAAGTAACTCGTTACCCATCTCCACTAGGCATTATTTTTTAGTACATACTACATACTAGACTTAGTTGAAATATAATGTGAGAGTGTGCGACCGTGGCAAGCAGGCGGCGGACGTGCTGCTGTACCGCGCCACGCACGTGCCCGTGGGCGCCGACCAGCTGCAGCACCTGCAGGTCGCGGCGCAGCTCGTGCGCACCTTCCATCACCGCTACGGCAGAGCCTTTCCTACGCCTAGACCCTTGCTAGCCGGTGAGCATCCAAAACATTATTTGATTCAATGCCCAACGAAATATTCTTCAGACTGTTATCGACCCATCAACGGTACAATAGACCTCTATGAATTGCTACCACTCGATTATTATTATAATGTTTTGTTGAGCAGAAGATGGCAGTGACAGATTACGGAGCCTCCGAGACCCGACTAAGAAGATGTCTAAATCTGACACAGACTCGAAGTCGTGCATTCTGCTGACTGACTCCGATGATACTATAATGTTAAAAATAAAAAAAGCTGTAACAGATTTCACACCTCAGGTTTGTACCAAATTGATCACTTATTTTCAACCGACTTCAAAAAGGAGGAGGTTCTCAATTCGTCTGTATGTTTTTTTTTTTTTTTTTTTTTTTTTTTTTTTTTTTTTTTTTTTTTTTTTTAGTATGTTTGTTCACTGATTACGCAAAGACGGCTGGACCGATTTAAAAAATTGTTTTTGTGTTTGAAAGGGTATACTTCCAAGTTGGTCCCATTGTCATCAGATCACGATCTGATGATAGGTTCTTGGAGAAATCGAGGGAACTCTTAAAATATTAAAGGCACACCTACAGTGATTTAGGTATATTTCATAGTGATTCGTGCATTTACTCTTAAAAATTACCAATTGGTGAAGTGGAACTGATGATGATGACCACAAATGAGGAGCAGACCTATTCAATATTTCACAGTTTGCGATTCAGTTACTTTAATATGGTATTGAGTAGCACTTTATTCTCGTTATAATACTATTCCACAATGTAATAGAGCTGATAGTGAACTCCTCAATAATTAACGGCCCTGCATCGGGGTAAGCAATATTTTGTAAAAGGATTTCAGCAGTTGACATAAGTCTATTGTAACTAATGTGAATTACAAACCAACCCACTAAAAAGTGAGAAATAAAAACTTTTTAACAAAAAAATATCACCGACTTCTAAAATAAATACATTTTGAAGTTGGTGCCTGTTACAGTACAATATCTTTGTGCTGTATCTACAATCTACATCACAATCTTATGTTCCTTATCGCACGTTCAGTATCTATTAAATGTTTCCACTATCTGTTATCAACACGAAGTCGTTAGTATATAAGATGCACCTTTAGATAATTATAACCAGACTATACTACATCTTTTGTCTCATTTATACCTAATCATATATTGCCAAGTAGTTTGGCAAATTGGTGACCCCGACGAACGAATACGCAGCAAGAAACATGGCACAATCACCGTGCAAGGCGAACATAAATCAGCAAGGAACACTTGAAGTAGCTGCTGGCACCTCGGTTTTATCCCGCATTCCGGAATTTTGGAAAGACCAACCAAGATTATGGTTCACGCAACTAGAAGCCATATTAGCACCACAGAAGCAAGGAGACGAATACAAATACTGTACAGTAATAGCAAAGTTATCCAAGGAAGAAATACTACAGGTTAGTGACCTAATCACTTCACCACCGACTACAGATAAATACAAAAACATCAAGGAACGTTTAATTGATTGTTACGAAGAAACAGAACAGCGACAGTTTCAAAAATTAATATCAGAGACAGAACTCGGTGATCAAAAACCTTCGCAGTTATTACGTCAAATGCGAGTCCTCGGGAGAGGAAAAATCAGTGACGAAACAATTAAACTACTATGGTTCAGGCTTTTACCAACATCAGTTACTACAAAATGGAATGTCAATATAAAAGGTACAAAAGTATAACCGCTTGGGGACATAGTTTACCTAGTAAGGACTCATTCTTTCATATAGTACATTTAAACATTCGTTCATTGCGCAAACACTTTGACGAATTATTAATTCTATTAAAATACAGCTCTCAAGAAATACAAGTACTAGTGTTGTCTGAAGTTAATATCAAAGATAATGAATTATCATTATACAACATAGAAGGATACCATTTGTTCTCAAATACAAGAGAGACCACTAGAGGAGGAGGAGTACTCATTTATGCGAAAGAAAACCTCAGCTGCCGTACCGAAAAAACCCATACTAGTTCGTTAGAAGCACTTCATGGGAAATTCAGTTACGAACACTCAATTTTAAATATATTTGCTGTATATAGGCCGCCTAATACAAATAGGCTACTATTTGTTACGGAGATTGAACAGTTACTTAGGAGTATACCAGCAACCGAGGAAATCATCTTTATTGGAGATGTCAATATTAATTTATCGGGAGTGAATGACAGTCGCATAACCGCGAAATATATGGATTGTTTGTGTGAAGCCGGCCTACAGTGTGTTATACCAGTAAATGAGGTTACGCGCGAAGCGATCGTGGCGGGTCAAAAAGAAATGTCCTGCATCGATCATGTGTGGGCACGTGTCAAATATTTGCGTGACTGTATGTCGTATGTCATTGAGTGTTGTGTTTCGGATCATCACATGGTTGGATTATCATTACCTGCGAGGGTGAAACCTGGACAGAATAATAGTAAGGGCCTGGACACTCGGTATGTTATTAATACATCTTTAGTTAACAAACAAATCTCGGAATATAATTGGTCGCAATTGTTGGTAATTGATTGTCCGTTAACGTTGTATGATAAAATTCATAGTGTATTTAGCGATATTTATAATAATAGCAGACGTTTAGTTTATAAGAATAATAGGCGAGTTTGTCAACCATGGGTAGGAAAACAATTACATAGTATGTTATCGCGTAGGGATGAACTGTTTAGGGAATGGAAAGAAAATCCTAACTGTCAAACAAAAAGGTTGCAATATACAAGATTCAGAAATAAGGTAAATAAGGTTATATTTAAGACAAAAAAATAAATACAGGCAGGAAGAAATACGAAAATGTAACGGGGATCCAAAAAAAATCTGGGAGAAAATTAATAACTGGATAGGTAGGAAAAAAGGAAATATTGATGATATTATTATAAGATATTTGGGAAACACGGACTCCATGTACAATATATGTAGTAAATTTGCAAATACATTTACTCAAGAAATATGTAATATAAAACATTCATGTAGTATAACATTTTTAAATAGAAGTGACTATGTGACAGACAGCAATGTAACATTTCGTTTTAAGCCAGTATCTAGTGACACCGTATGTAATGCTATCCATAGACTGGGCAGTGATAAGGCGCCCGGCTTTGACGGTATACGAGCTTGTGACTTAAAACTAAACAAGAAAGAATTATCGCCCGTTTTGGCCCATTTTGTCAACCGGTGTCTCGCGAGTGGTCAATACCCAAATATACTTAAAAAAGCGTTAATAAGACCCCTGTATAAACAAGGTATGCATTCAGATTACGTGAATTACAGGCCGATCGCTGTCTTATCAGTTATCAATAAGATTGTGGAAAAGATTGTGGTTGGACAGCTTGGTGAATTCTTAGAGAAGAATGGCATACTTACAAACACGCAGCATGGGTTTAGGCGTGGACGTAGCACTTCATCTGCACTATCACAGTTCGCGGAAGAAATTAACAACAGTCTCGACCAGGGTAAACAGGTGTTGGCGTTATTTATTGATTATAAGAAAGCCTTCGATACTCTGGACCACGAGGTATTGCTCCAAGCTATGGCAGAGTGTGGGATCAGAGGCCGAACAAACGAATGGTTTCGTGACTACCTAAGCGACAGAACATTGCAAACCTATGTTGCAGGGGTGACAGGACGTGAAGCTAGGGTGAGCTTAGGGGTGCCGACCGGCTCGGTGTTTGGTCCTATGGGATACATCATGCATGTAAATAGTGTGAGTAATGTAGTTAGACAGTGCCAGGTTTACATGTATGCCGATGACATGTGCCTACTGTACTCATCCAAAAATATACAAGAGGCTAGAGCTTTCTTACAAACAGACTTTGATAACATCGCTAAGTGGGCGCATGACAACGGCATCATTTTGAACCTAGCCAAAACCAAAGTGATGCATATATACTCACCACACAATTTAGTAGCAAAAAACATACAGCAAGTAGACATAAGTATTGTGGGACATACATACAACTGTCTACATGTAACAGGAATCAACTGTAACTGTGAAACTCTGGAGTTTGTTAATAAATATAAATACTTAGGTTTATGGGTGGATATCAATATGAACTGGAGGACACAGGTTGACAGTGTGTGCACAAGGCTTAGGTCGATACTAAGTAAGTTTTACACCCTCAAAACCCCATTGAACAGGAAAACCCTGCGCATCGTATATTTCGCCCTTGCCGAGTCACTATTGAGTTATGGGTTGTCTACGTATGGTAGAACCTTTAAGACATACTTAGATAGTATAAAGTCACTGCAAATACGACTCATGAAATATCTTGTTAGTCCGAATGTTAAACGCCAATGTAAAAGTAACTATGAGAGACTGTTTACTGCATGTAATATACTTCCTGTACATGAGAAGGTCAGGTACTTGGTGATTCTGGAGCAGTTCTATAACGATCAGTTTAAAGTACGAGTACATAACACTTACAATACCAGAAGAGTTAGAGAGCTTAAATTAGTACGACCATCAGTGCGGAACTACTATGGAGAAAGAACCAATAAGTACCTGACTCCCACAATATTTAATAGAACTGCCTGGCTCAGAAAGGACCATGGCAGACTAAGTACGAATGCCTTAAAAAAACAATTGAGGGATGTGTTACTTGGCGAAATGGCAAGTGATACATTACTCAATTGTTAATTATTTGTTAATTATTTTTTATTAAAATTGCTAATGAGTTAGTTAATTTGTAAGTACCAATAACTTTTTCCAAATTCAAGTAATTGAACCCTGTAAAACAATATTTCCTAATTTAATTTAAGCTGTACATTGTCATTATTTGTTAATATTGTTAATAATAAGTAATCGGAACCTATTGTACCTACTAATATTACCGTAGTACTGTTTTTTATTATGCTAATACGAGCGCTAACCCCGCCGACAAACTGTTCTGCAGTTTGGTGGGATTATTTAATTATGTTTAATTTAAAACAAATAAATGATTTTATTATTATTATTATTATTATTATTACGGTTCTAGCAGTTACGGAAGACATGGAAATTGACAAACTGAGCCAAATTGCAGACAAAATAATAATGAATTCAAAAGTAACCGAAATATCAGCTGTTAGCAACGACACTTCAAACGACAACAATACAGCATGCATTTTAGCCCAGCTAGCAAAATTACAGATAGATATTGACGCAATTCAGCAAGGTCAATATGGCTATCGACCCAACACGCACAATCATTTCAAGAAACGTCAACAATTCCCGATTATGAGGCCGAGAACAAACTATAGAGGAGCAAATCGATTTTGTTACTACCACGAAAGATTCGGAAAATATGCAAAGAACTGCATTAAACCATGCAGTTGGAAACCAATGACTTACGTACGGAACCAGGGAAACGAATAAGAGCACAGACAACGGCGAAACTCTGTGCAATCCACCCATCCAATCGCCTCACCATTACCGACCGAAAAAGTGGTATGAAGTTTTTGATTGACACGGGCGCAAATATTTCAGTCATTAGCAAGCAACAGAGACATTCAGTTTTACAAAATGAACAATACACACTATACGCTGCAAATGGGACTAAAATTAGGACTTACGGCGAGAAGACGCTTACCTTGAATTTAGGACTACAACGATGTTATAAATGGAATTTTGTAATCGCCGATGTTACACAACCAATAATTGGAGCAGATTTTCTAGAGCACTATAAACTATTAGTCGACATAGCAGGTCGCAAACTTATCGACAAAGTTACAGAGCTGACAACGCATGTAACTTCGGAAAAAGCGACACAACAAACAATTCGTAATATCGCAGTGGGAACGAATCCACGTATTACGCAACTTTTAAACAAATACGAAGACATCACGAAAGGGTCCTCTCTCCGCAATGCGCCCAAACATAAGATTGAACATCACATTATCACTACAGGACCACCCGTCGCAGCTCGGGCAAGACCATTACCTCCAGAAAAATACGACATAGCCAAAAAGGAATTTCAAAATATGATAGAACTCGGAATTTGCCGACCGTCAGATAGCCCATGGGCAAGCCCATTACATATGGTAAAAAAGAAAAATGGCGAATGGAGACCATGCGGAGACTATCGAATGCTCAATAGCACGACAGTACCGGACAAATACCCACTACCAAGATTAACTGACTTTACATACATATTAGAAAATAAGAAGATACTAAGCAAGATAGATATACGTAAAGCATACCATTGTATTCCTGTTAAAGATATAGAAAAAACAGCCATCATCACAACTTTTGGACTTTTTGAGTACTTAAGAATGCCTTTCGGATTACGCAATGCGGCACAAACATTTCAACGATTCATGGATTCCTTATTTAGAGATTTAAACTACGTATTTATATTTGTAGACGACTGTCTCATTGCATCGGACAACGAAGATTTGCATTATCAGCATTTAGAAACGGTTTTCAAACGTTTACACGAGAATGGAATAACCATTAATCTCGAAAAATGCGAATTTCTCAGAAGGGAAATAGATTTCTTAGGTTATCATATAACGAGCCAAGGAATACTCCCTACCGAAGAAAATTACAAAGCAATCATGGAATTTCCCAAACCGAAAACAATTCAAGAATTAAGAAGATTTTTGGGCATGGTCAATTTCTACAGAAGTAATATTCCATGCGCAGCGGAAAATCAAAGAATTTTAAACGAATATCTACATGGTTCAAAAAAGAACGATAATTCACCTGTTCCTTGGACAACGGAAGCAGACAAAGCTTACGAAAAATGCAAGGAAAGCATGAAAAACGCAGTGTTAACAGCGCATCCTTCCCGCAACGCATCACTAGCGCTCATGACCGACGCTAGTGCTACTTGCGTTGGTGGAGTTTTACAACAAAAATCCGGACGCAATTGGGAACCATTAGGATTTTTTTCACAAAAATTGAGCGAAACTCAACAAAAATATTCTACGTTTGACAGAGAGCTGTTAGGAATATACATGGCCGTCAAACATTTTCACAGATTAATCGAGGGAAGAGAATTTACAATATTTACGGATCACCGACCTTTGACATACGCATTCTCCCAAAAACCATCATCAAACGATACACCGCGACGGGTCCGGCAGTTAGATTTCATTTCACAATACAGTACCAACATTCAACACATAAGCGGACGTGACAATATTACCGCCGATGCCTTATCTCGAATAGAGGAAATATACGTGCCATCACCTATCGATTACGCTGAATTGGAAAAATGTCAATCAACAGATAATGAACTAAGTAAATTACATGACAATAAAAGATTAAAATTCAAAAACATTACGCTTCCGGGTTCCACAATAAACATCACCTGCGACACCTCTACTGGAAAAAGCCGCCCCTACTTACCAAAGCATTTTCGCAAACAAATTTTCGATACCATTCATGGTATGAGCCATCCAGGAAAAAGAACTACGAGAAAAATGATAACCCAAAGGTATTTATGGCCGTATATGAACAAAGATATCAATAACTGGTGTAGATCATGTATAGCCTGCCAAAAATCAAAAATACAACGACATACGATATCACCTCCTGGTACATTTATGACAGCGCAACGTTTTGAACATTTACATATTGACATCGTCGGACCACTTCCGATTTCACAAGGGAAGAGATATTTAATCACAATCATAGATCGTTGTACGTCATGGCCCGAAATATTTCCGGTAGAAGATATAACTGCAGAAACAGTAGCCAAGACACTTTTCGAGGGATGGATTACTCGTTTTGGATGTCCATTGCGCATTACTACGGATCAAGGCCGACAGTTTGAATCAAGAATATTTGAGTCACTCTCACAATTTTTGGGAATACATAAAATTAGGACAACACCTTATCATCCACAATCCAATGGAATGATAGAGAGATTTCATAGAACTTTAAAGGCGGCGTTAATGACAAGAGAATCCAACGAAAATTGGTTAAAAGAAATTCCAACAGTTTTACTCGGGTTGCGGAGTAGCTTGCGAGAAGACACAGGTTATAGTTCAGCAGAGATGACATATGGAACGCCAATACGACTCCCTGGAGGATTTTTTGAGTCATCAGCAGCACAGTTATCAACGTACGAAGAGTTTGTAAAACAAATTCAAAAGGACATCACACAAATGACATCAATTCCGAAAAGAAAAAAACACAATCAAGCTATATTTGTGCATCCCGAACTCAAAGAATGCTCACACGTATTTGTTCGGTGTGATAGAATTAAGAAAGCCCTGACACCGCCGTATGAAGGACCCTACCCAGTAATTAGTAAAACAGATAAAACATTTTGCATTAGAATTAGGGATAAAGAGACAGTGATATCAATTGATAGATTGAAACCAGCTTTCATGATCAATGACGAATCAAACTACGTGCCAGATTCAAAGGATTGCGACAGGCATTCACACACGTACACTACACGATCGGGACGTAAAGTAAAGCCAGTAGTACGTCTATAAAAAATCGCTGATATAAGCAAGCTATTCGTATATATATTAACATAGATCTTAACATATACCATTAATTCACAACTACTCGTAACAACAAGACATCTAAAATGGGAAATCAAAGTTCTAAGGACCAGATAACATACAATACGGACAATTGCCTCAATCAAAACGAAGCGGACCAACTCCGTAACCTGATCCAGGAGGACTTACGGTGGACAAGAAATGTTGCAATGGGACAGATTATTTTAACAATCGGCGTGATCCTAATTTACGGCATAATGAAAACACTGGACAGAAGAATGAAGAGTTTAACGGAAAAAAATAATAAACACTCGTGCAACAGCTAAGTCAAAATTACAGACGTCAGCAAATCACACCACAACAGGCGTCATCAAATTCCACCGCGTACAATAGCATTATTATTTATATACATCAGCAAATAACTAGTAAGGTCTAGGTCAAATTTATATTGTAAACACTATTACCATATTTTTTTTTTTTTAAAGGGGGGTGTACTGTTACAGTACAATATCTTTGTGCTGTATCTACAATCTACATCACAATCTTATGTTCCTTATCGCACGTTCAGTATCTATTAAATGTTTCCACTATCTGTTATCAACACGAAGTCGTTAGTATATAAGATGCACCTTTAGATAATTATAACCAGACTATACTACATCTTTTGTCTCATTTATACCTAATCATATATTGCCAAGTAGTTTGGCAAAGTGCCGAATAAAACATAAAGACTACTATTTCATGGCACCAACTTCAAAATGTTTAATTTGTTTTTGTTATTCTAGGTATATTATTTATTGCTTTTTAGTTGCCTTGTATTTATTTTAGAAGTCAGTGATATTTTTTTGTTAAAAAGTTTTTTCTTTATTTATTGTTCTTCAGCTTATGTTTTTTTGCTGAACACCACACGGGGGGGGGGGGGGGGTCGTTCTACGCTCTGGCTTCCGCAACTAGAAAACACCTACAGTATTAGCATTACATTTCACTCTCGTGGCTTTATATAACCACTGATGACTTCTGGCAATCGAGGTCGCACAATGATACAAGAAGTCTGTTTATGAAAATTTATATTATTTCGCTCCATGTTGGGCAATCATTTGTATATTTTTTTATATGCATACTAACTCACCGTTCCGATCTCTCAGGTGACTTTCGATCCGGAGAGTCGGCCGGGCGTATCCAACCTGGTCAACATCCACTGCCTGGCCGCCGACAAGCTGCCCGAGGAGGCGGTGGAGGAGGCCGAGGGGCTCAGCACGGCGCAGTACAAGCGCGTGGTGGGCGAGGCGCTGTGCGCGGCGCTGGCGCCCGTGCGCGCCCGCGCCGCCGAGCTGCGCGCGCGGCCCGCGCTGCTGCGCGACGTGCTGCGCCACGGCGCCGCGCGGGCCCGCGCGCGCGCCGACGCCGTGTACGAGCGCGCCGCGGCGCTGGCGGGGCTGGCACCGGCGCCGGCGCCGGAGGGCCGCGCGCGCGCCGCTCGCTAGCTACAGGCGGTGGTGGTGGTGCTGCAGCGGCGCCAGGTGCTCCGGCACGTGCGGCGCGTGCGGCGGCTCGCGGCGCTCGCGCAGCAGCGCCACCAGGTCGCGCAGCAGGTCCACGGCCTGCGCCACGGCCTCGGCCTGCTTCTCGGCGGCGAGCGCGCTGCGCATGGCGGCCTCGGCCAGCAGCTCCTCGGTGCTGAGGCGCGCGTCGGCGGCGGCCGCGGTGCCGGAGCCCTCGGAGCACATGTCGTCGTCGAGCAGCGCCGGCTTGCGCTCCTCGTCCGAGTGACTGCCGCGCCGCGCTCCGCTCGTGGCTGCAACATTCACTTGTGTCGTGTGAATCGGAGTCGGGACCGCATCAGACTTTGTCTAACCCTACGTTCACACATATATGTATGAGTTCACATACGGTTTTAAGTTATTGATTATAATGTGACTAAACCGTATCCTGCAAAAATCAGATCCGGCTTGTCTTCGTGTGAACGTAGGGTTAGGCCGCCCGCTCGCCCACTTAGTCATAATTTGCACAAGTATGAATTGTTCCCTAAGGTCCGTAAGGTCTTATTCCCTGAACGTCCAACCGGTCTGTTACGTCTTTTTGAACCAGGATAGTATGTCTTTGTTGGTTTTTAAATTCATTTTCTAGTGTTATACAACCATTACGAAACCAGTCAGAAAACAATAGATTTAGGGCGCATGTAAGCCATTGCTTACATGCGCCCTAAATCTATTGTTTTCTGACTGCCAATAAGGATTACGTTTTTGGTTGTTACAACTCATAAATGATGATTTGTCACTATAGTGTTCGTCGGTAGTTCGTCATAAATGCATTAAGTGACTAACTCAGTTTGTCAATAATGTAGAAACTTAGTTCGTCACAAATAACCTTTGAAATGTTGTGTAAAAAAAAAGATATGCAATGTAATACAACAAATAGCAATTTCGCATTTAATATGAAGCATCTTGTTCATACATGAGATGTAGGGTGTCTTTCTTGTTCCCATCGTATTTGCATTGAAATAACAAATAGATTCACATTTACCAATGATTATGTTTCTTACAGGACACGATTTTGAAAGATTTGGGAATAAGCCATACATTGGCAAGATTTTGTTAAATAGTTTGTTGACAGATAAGTAGAATAGTAAGTGATGTGAAATAAAATTGAATGAATTGTTTTGAGTGTTTCATATTTACCCAATAGTGGTTTCAGACGAGCCAAGGTATGAACGTGTCTTGGTACACAGTTGGATGCATATTTACCAGTCACACATATATATATCGTGATGTTATATAGCCTATAGAAACATGAAAAAAACTAAAAGAGTTTTTCAATTTGAACCAGTAGTTTTTGAGATTATTGCCTCCAAAAAACAAATAAATTCCAGCTTTATAATATTAAAAGATAACGTAAGTCCATTGTTTGACCACATATGCAGGTTGGTGGTTTTGTTTTAAAAGGCAACCTAACGATATAACATCCCATAGAATGCCTTAAGTTGTCAGTGCATTGGTTCCTTCTTCAAAACAACCTTCTTACTCTGAACACCTCCAAGACACAATATGTATGCTTTCACAAAACTGGCGCATCAACCCCTCCAACACAAACTAATAAAAACACATCATTGCAATGGTCGAGAGAAAGCCGTTTTTGTTAAATATCTTGGGGTTTTCATAGATGACAAATTATAATTTAAAAAGCACATCGAGGCATTATCGGCGCGGGTTCGGAAGCTTATTGGCGTTTTCAAACATCTACGACAAGCCAAGACTATGCTACTCCAAATCGAAAAAACGCAAAGGTCTGTTATAAAAGTGATGCTTAAAAAGTCATTCTTTTCGAGGTGAAACCTGTGGTGATAAAAATGAGCTGTGTACAATTTCACATGTACAAGCTATATGTGAAATTGTACACAGCCCATTTTTTGATTCCTGTAGACCATTGCCCTAGACACATGGTGGGTAACCTCAATCACTAACAGCCAGTATTATAGTGACTGGTTACCTGCAAAAGCATTGTAAAAACCAACTGTTGAACAATTAGATAAATAAACTACTAACTGAAAAAGAAAAGCATATGAGGTAGAATATAGGGTATCACACACAATTTTTTTATATTGATACAACCTTTTTTCTGCAGCTATCAAAAACTGGAATTGTTGATCCGAGTCTGAATATATCTTCTGTCTGTGTGTTCCACCTTTAACCTTAATGGAGGTGTCTTAAAAAAAATTAACAAAGGACAATACTAGCAATAGTAACTTACATTCTCGTCCGCTGCTATTAAATATGTTTTGCACCCGTTCTTCAGAAGTGGACAAGTCTCCTAGTGCACCGGCTGCTGCGGACTTCTTGCGTGCCTTGTATTTGATATCGGCCCAGTACTGGAAGTTATATCAACAATTATAGAGTACCTATCCAATAAAGTTTCTTTATAGCTCTGACAACATTAAACTAAAAGTATACCCATCATTTACTAGAAGCCACTAAATATGAGATATCACTTTCTTAAACCTATTTGTTATGACATAATTTTATGTCAAAGTTGAGGACTAATGTCGACTAACCCTGCACCACTTGTCGGGCGACTTGAGCGCGCCGCCGCTGTCTGCCGCCGCCGCGTTGAGCCGCTCCGCCAGCAGCCGCCACAACTTGCTCGAGCTGAACCGCGAATAGATTGATTGTTTACCGGCCGCGAAGTCGGGATGTTCCTCCATAAACGATAGCAAAAGATCCAGTTGCTCCGAACTCACTCTGCATCTAGTTAACACGGCACTCATGTCTTGGCGCACATATCCGGTATTTCACAAACTAGTACTTAGTGACTTAGCCTATTTGATTCATTCCTTTAATTTAGCCATTGTTTAATTAACAAACGGATTTATCTCCGGGTTACTCATTAATAATAAAAAAAGTTTACTTCTCAAACTTGTTGGCTGTTTGACATTGACTCAATTTATCAAGAGAGTAGACTTCTTATTGTACTCGGTAGAGTAGACCACATGCTCTTTGGAGTAGACCGTATTCTAAAATCTTTGTTGACTGTTGTTGAACATCACAAAACAAAAATATTGCTCTTTGGTTGACTACCAAGGAAAGAGCACAGAGCATGTAAAATACCAACTATACAATACTCTCCAGTGTGACCAAACTTAAATTGAACATTTAGGCCAGCTGCTCGCCTCAATTCTGCTAAAGTCTGATATTTTTATGCCATGCCGAAATTCTGCTAATGAATTAAGTCCTAACTTGTATGAATATTCAAGTAAATCCAAAATTAATATATAAAAATATTTATTTTAGAAAAACAATTTAAAATAATAAATATAAATTGCGAAAATAATAAATATAAATTGCGAAAATAACCTAGTGTTGTTGTACTTTTTAGTTCCATCTTCAATATATTAATTTAGTGTGAAATTTTCTCCTGATTCTAACAGATCCGCTATTGCTGTATCCAATTTAAGCTTCTTTCAATACTGGTGTCTTTTCAGATCTGCTATACAATCTGCTAGATCCTAAATTGGGCATCCAATTCTGGTGAAATTGCAGAATTCTGCTAAAGCTGTTTATGTACACTGGAACTCCCTACCGAGAGTTGACCACACCAGAGAAACTAATAAGTACCATTGACATATAGACCTGGACCGTGCCATCCCTTTCAATTAAAAAGTAAATAATGACTGCAAAGCCTGGAAGAGAGAAAAAACTTGTGCAGCTTTTGACAGTAGGTATTGTCAACAAAGTATCGTTGTGTCTTTCTAGAGAGTGGTCAATTTTGTGAGGTTATGGCGCAATCCAGGTCTATACGTATGTTGTACCTGTTAGAGCTATTTCTTTTAAAGTATTTTTATATTGTTGAATTAAAATTTTGTTAGTAATCTATTAAACTTAAGTAATTAATCGTTTTTGTAAGTACTCGTAATTTTAGGGTCACATCTCTACGATATGCGCGAAAGACTTTAATCCGGTCAAGTTACGTTGATCCAACTGTACGCGCGAAGGTGATATGAATATGAACTTAGCTTCAATCCGGCTGAGTTACATTAAGACAACTTACTGTAATCTTTATTAACGATATAATAATCATGCCCGAATGCATCGAATCCAGCGTTTGAGTGGTACTGGAATAATGTAAATCAGCACTGGAATATTTCCATTCCATTGAACTAACCTAATTCAGCTCAGTGACTGGATTTGACGGTCTATTTTTATTTTCCAGCTCGCCCATTCCAGCGCCACTGAATTATTGTGTGTAGACCATGGACCGTGTCACTTCTCTTTTAGAGAGTGGTCAATTTACTACGTCAATGGTGTAAGACAGCCATTCCAGTAGGTACTCTGTATTGAAAGTTTGACAGTGAAACCGCAATGTTGTTTTTATGGTTAAATAAATGCACGTTATTTAGATAACCATATAAACAACATTGCGTGATAATATCGTCTTAGATATCGATGACCAGATGCACGCACGAAAAAAAGTCGCGATATTGACTAGTAACTTAAACTCACTTTACAGATAACCATTTTTTGTTAATGTTTTCAAAGAAAGAAGTTGATTGACGACCAGATGTTCAGTTTGTTTCTATACAGAGAACATGTATATTTGTAGGATAAATCATCGGTATCATACAAGCGTTAAATCACCCTGCAAAAAAATTGTGCGAAATTGCGAAGTTTATTGTGCGTTCCACCTCTATAATTAGAACCTTAATTCCCAATTGCGACAAAAGTGCAAATTACTAAGTTTCTGTTAAGTAAAACTATTTATCTGTAGTAGTTCCTCGAAATAGACGCGATGATAGCAAATTATGTCTGCCGGCCGCAAATACGGCTTAAGATTTTCCGCCCTGTCCCGCCCCTTTCTCCTCCGCAAGCACTGCCGGTATGGTACTTGAGGGCACTTAATAGATGGGGCTAATCGTTGTGATAACATTTTTCTATGGAAGTTAACATTCTTCTCAGGGTTTAATTTTTCTGTGACCTGGATGATCGAGCTTCGCTCGGTATTTTTTTAAACGTTAACATTGATATTATTCAGAAAATAATATCAATGATATCGTTTATCGCAGTATATTTTCTTTTTCGGTGGTGTCAAAGAGAATTGAACACTTCGTTTATAATATGTGGTGGTAGGGTAGTTACCATGGCAACTACTTAAAAATAACATGTTTATTTAGTAGACCTCTATCTACATAAATATTTATTTAATTTAATAAATAAGTTATTGTAAGGTAATGATCCTGTGGATTACTTATGTTATATTATAACCATAATCTGTCTCTCAGCGTTGGAGAGAAATGTCCAGATTAAGTTTATTCCTCTAGGCACCTTATTGTGGTATCATTTTCTTGAACAAATTAATCCGTGCAAGTAGGTACGTAAATTTACTTACCTACATAAAAATCTTTGGTGAAAGAACCTAATACTGTTTTAAAGACACATTAGAATAAATATCTGGTACAAGATTGATGATGTACCAGTTCAGAATATAAAAATAAGTGGGTCACGATGAATCGTTACGTGGTTCTGCAGCAGCTCGGCGACGGCACGTACGGCTCCGTGGTGTTGGCGCAACGTCGAGACTCTGGTGAGAAGGTCGCCATCAAGCGCATGAAGCGCAAGTACTACTCGTGGGACGAGGCGATGAACTTGCGTGAGGTCAAGTCTCTCAAGAAACTCAATCACGCCAACATCGTCAAGTTACGGGAAGTAATAAGAGAAAACGATACTTTATACTTTGTGTTCGAGTACATGCGAGGTAATCTGTATCAACTGATACGTGATGCAGAACGTCCCTTTCCTGAGCCCGTGTTGAGGAATATAGTATACCAAGTGCTGCAAGGGCTGGCTCATATGCACCGACACGGTTTTTTTCATAGAGACCTGAAACCGGAGAACTTGCTTTGTGCCGGAGCGGAACTAGTAAAGATCGCTGACCTCGGGTTGGCGCGCGAGGTGCGCTCCAGGCCGCCGTACACCGACTACGTGTCCACGCGCTGGTACCGGGCACCCGAAGTGCTGCTGCACGACACGCGCTACGGCGCGCCCATAGACTTGTGGGCGCTCGGCTGCATCATGGCCGAGTTGTACACGGGCCGGCCACTTTTTCCCGGCAACTCGGAGATCGACCAGTTGCACAAAATATGTGCGGTGCTCGGGACGCCTGACCGCGACGACTGGCCCGAGGGCTACGCGTTGGCCGACGCCCTAAGATTCCGTTTTCCGTCGAGCGCGGGAGTGCCCCTGGCTCGAGTGGTGCCGTCCGCCTCACCGCCTGCGCTGGCGCTGCTCGCTGCCCTCATGCGTTACCCGCCGCGTGACCGCCCCACTGCACCGCAGGCCCTTCGGTAACACTTTATCATTGTTTTTGTTAACCCCGTTTTAAATTCGTTTATAGCGTGGGCGTAGGTAATTAAAAAAAGTCTGGGGAACCTGGTATTTTAAAACATCCCTTTCTCGAAGAGGTAGCGACCTCACCTGAAGACCAATAAGGTATTTTCTAATGCTTAAATATATTTGAGGGTTCTAGTTACGTTGGAGGTACGGAATCTCTGTTGAGTAGGTATAGGGACTAAACACGGGATTGTTTTGCTATTCCTTATATATTAAAATATCTTTGGGTGGGACGATAGGTAAAATATTAGAAAAACAAAACTTATTTCACTACACAAATATTGGAATAAGTCTTATTCATGGTCTTAATAATGTTTGGTTCTTTCAGAATCAGAATACGAAGTTGACGTGAATGTCATATCGATAGGGTATTTACCTACACTAGAAAATGTAATTGACGTCAACTTTCAATCTGAGGAACTATTTTTGTCGTTTCGAAATAACCTAAAGATTTATCTAAATAGGTAGTAGGTACTTACTTGCCTATGGATCGTACCTATACTTATAAAATACATTTCGACCGGGTTGCAACTTGCTTGTAACTACGCTTATCGAGTCCAGCTCGTGACCAACCAATCCCAAAGGTCCATAATATATGTCAAATTGTACGTGTAAGGTACTTAGGTACTTAAATATCATGCAACGCGAAAGTTTAAAAAGTAATTTTATAATATCGGAGGATTCTATTCTGTTATTCCAGATTTCCATACTTTGCAGTAGGAGCTGCGCTAGTCGTGCCGCCACCTGCTTCCCGGGCAAGAAGGTTTGTTTACAGATTTCACTATAATAACAACAATTTGAGGGTCCAAACTCCCAACACGAAACTCTTACATATGATGCCATATGTAAGAGTGTTTCGAGTTGGTAATATGAGTTGGAATACCGAAGGTAGGTTCTGTGTCTAGGTGCCTACTTACTGGGCGAAGAGATGTTTCGCCATGTTTTTGTTTCATAAATCTACCTAAGTAGATAAGATACTTAAGTAAGTAGGTACATGACTGTGCTATGAACCTTACAGTAAATTGTACGAATTGTATCTACAAAGTAAATTTTTGGAGTGGGGTGTTGACAGGAGCACCGCCCGCGCAGAGGTGGATAACGCGCCAGAGAACCCGAGGTCTCCCGTGTCTGCGCTGCCGCTTCACGCTACACTCCAGCAGCCGGTGCTTCGCGACAGATTCGCCGATATTCTTGGGTGAGTGAGTGTCGCGCTCAGCCTACAGTTGTATTGTATCGCGATGTAGACCGGTGGTGAACTTTTACATTGTACGTAGGGGTGAGGTGGTGCACGACGCTGGGACCGAACAACCGCTGCGTCGCGTGTCCGGCGCGGCCCGCGGCCGCAGCGTGCTGGCGCCGGCGGCGGGCGCGCCGGTGCCGGCGCCGCTGGGCCCGCCGGGCGGCGCCGCTGCTGCGTATCTCAGCGCCGCGCGGTACGTGTCCGGGTCGCGAATAGACACCTCGCTTTTCCGACCGCTACCTCTTCGGGCACATCGAGGTAATCCTCTGGCTTTTCGCTGGATATAAGTACTTACTAAACCTTGGTGGTGACTCTTTTGTGTTCCACGTACGCGCCTGTTCCAGAGACGACGACGGTGGGCAGCGGCGCGGCGCGTGTCGACTGGGCGGCCAAGTACTTGCGATGAACGTGCGACGCGTGTTCGAGAATGCTTCGCCTCGTCACTTGTTCTGATTGACTGTTTAATCATCAGTGAGCCAAAAAAGCTAATTACTTGTGTGTTTCGATTAATAAAGATTATATTTTTACTAACCTAGGATAAACGATTTATCTTCCTAATCAAATTTACACATTCCATAAACATATATGGAATGTGCTGTGTGGAAGCTTTTAATAATCATCTATTTTACCTATACTTAATAGGCAGGTAGTTACTCTAGACCCCCCAGGGTCTAGACCAACCTGTGGGTGTTTACCCCCCGCCTGGAAAAAACGGCTATTCTTTGAGGGTAATTAAGATGGTATACAGTCGAGTAAGAATACAAAAAAGGCTACTAAGGAAAATACCCCGCAAAAATATAAAGAGTGCGAAGAGAGGGAAACTCGAAAAAGAACCCGGTACCTATTACCATACCTCCCGTAAGACACGAGTCAGGTCCTGCAACCGATCTGGCGCCGCACGTACCTAATGACTGTTAATTCCTGTGGGTTCTGTCAATTAGGTGACGCAAGTTCTGGGCATGCTTACGCCATCTAAATCGCGTCCCAGGCGATACAGCGTCCGTGGAGCTAGCATTTCACCCACTAGTCACCAGCAAAAATGCTGAGGTTCTTTTACACTGTTTTAATCATCTGACCAAGATGGTATAGACCAATGATGATAATACTATAGTCGGTATCGACTTATTTATCCAAACAGTACTATTACTTATTCTGTGACCAAACCCCCTCGTGCGAGGTAGTCAAGTATTTTAAAGTACTCAAAACGGTGTGTAATGGAATTAAGAATGTTGGGAACCACTTCTCTATCTAGACGGTGTAGACTCCGCGAAGTTTCTTCAGAGGATCGGCTGCAGCGCCTGCCGGTCGCGGGGCTGTCTGTAGATCTATCTCTGGGTGATGATCATTTATATTTTAACTTTAATGTTGTTGATCTAGCAGGTACACGCTGTGTGCGTTAGTTTGGTTGGTTAGAAAGCGCAGAATCCCGAGCCAGCTCTTAAAACTAGGTGGGTCATCCCAGGACCCGTGGCGCGGGTCGAGCGGGTTTGAATGCCAGGGCCTTCGCCGGTTAGTGCCATCATTTATAAGTTACTGGCCGCTGCGGCATCGCACCGACTTTTCTCCACCATCTACCTTCACACTTAATAAGCATTCATATAAACCATCTAAAATAAATTATCTGAGTGATAGAGAAAACCTAGACGGAAAGCGACTTTATTTAATACTAAGTATCATAGTCTCTTGGAGCGTGTCTGTATGTATGTTCGCGATTATCTCTCTGAAAAACTGAACAGATTTTCATGCGGTTTTTACTATCATTCAGATAATTTTGGATGGTTTATATTATATCTATGTATAATACTTGCATATTAAGTAATGTGTAGATGGTGAAGAAAACTCCGTGCGAAGCCGAGGCGGGCGGCTAGTATCATATAATTTTGATTAGGCATATTAATATAACTGCAACCATGTTATTCTTATTATTGTAGGTTAGTTTATTACCTACCATAACATAATAATAGTGAATGAGGTATACGTGTTGTGTAGTTTATATTTACTGTTATGAGTAGCTACTTTATGTACAGCAACCATACTTACCTGTCATGACTGTGTCAGTAGCTGACTGACTGACTAGAACCCATGATGTTGTAACAGATATGCCTGCACTGCTATTACCATACAATGTTTAATTGCTCTAATATCAAGTGCCATGTTGACAGATGATGTAATATTATTATAGGATTCTGTAATTCAGCTGTAAAATTGGGTAGGTATGTTATGAAACAAAATAGGTGATATATAAAACAACAGAATGTAACATTAAAGTTTTATATAAAAATAAGTTTTATTGAATATACAAATGTCAAAATCTCCTCTTGATAAGACAAAACAAACTGTTAAACTGAGACCAGCACTATGTGTCTGACCCATCCATTGTGCTGGTCTCAGTTAACAATGCAACACTGATGTAGTTGGTCGGAGAAGCACTGACCGGACGTGAGCACCAGTGCAGCGGTGAGGCTCCCACACACTACATCAGTGCTATACACGCAGACGAGCACCATGTGTGTGCACCCAGCACATGTTTTTGTGTCAGTTGGTGGGATCAGATGATTCATCAAAGCACTGATGGTTAACAGAAATAACAAATAACTATTTCAATGTTTAACATGATTGCATATTATAATATCACAGGTGCTTGATCTTGTAATCGTCACAATGCACTATTTTCAAATACAATAAATGCATTTTTGAAAGATAGGTGGTTCGCTTCTAGCCCCGGTTTGGCTACGAAAGTCTCGGGTTCGATTCCTGAGTCTGGATTTCAAATTTTTCTATCTTCAAAAATGCATTTATTGTATTTGTAAAGTTATTGCCAAGAAATGCCTATAAAAATTACTTCACTATTTTCAAGTTATGAAATATAAAATTGCTCTAGAAGATGAAAGTAAAAGTTTTGATTCACAGAAACAAATGCATAGATAAGTACCAGAGTTGTACAACCTGCTTTAATAGAGTGGAGAATTTTGTAACAGCACTTGTGATGACCATATATTTGTGTTAATTAAATCTCACTTTCAAGAACTGATAACCACAATGACATTAAATTGAAACATCAGGACAACATCATACTATATTATAATATTATTTACACATTTCATATAAAATTTGACAGTGATCAACAAAGAGCAGCATAGCTGGCATGCGCCGGAGCAGTCCGGCGCGGGTGTCTGGCACACTGGTATACACTACACACGATGTACACGTTACTCGTACTTGAGGTAGGGCTTGTCGAGCGCGGCGTGCGGCGTGGCGGCTGAGTGCGGCGGCTGCTGTGGCCACGCGTCGCCCGCCCAGTTGAAGACGCGCGCGCCCGCGCCCGCCTCCACCAGCCCCCAGCCCAGCAGCTGCGAGCCGCGCGCGCCGCGGTCGCGCTTAGGCGACGCCGTCGAGATGTTCACCGACACGCCCTTGATGATGTGGTCCTGCCCGCACAGCGACTGCGCCACCTCGGGGTCCAGGAACGTCACGAAGCTGAACGCGCGGAACGGCCGCGGCACGAACACGTCCGTCACCTGGCCGAACGCGCCGAAATACTCTCGCAGGTCCTCCGCCGTTAGGTTTTCGGTACACCGGCCCACGAACACCTTGCGATGCGCACTGGCGCCGCCGTCCTTGCCGTTGGGGATGCGCACGTCGCACCAGCGCCCGTCGATCATATGACGACGGCCCAGCGCGCGCAACTGAGCCTCGTACTCTGCGAACTTGACAAAACCAAAACCTTTTGACAAGCCCGTTTTGGTGTCGCGTTTCACTTGCACCATGAGCAGTTCGCCGAACGCGGCGAAGTACTCTCGCACTGCGTCCTCACCCGTCTTCCACGGTAGGCCGAGGACTATGAGGTCGGAGCATCGCGGCCGCGGTGTAGGCGAAGGCGAGGCCCGCGGGAACGCGCACCAGTAGCGGTGGGCGGCCCAGCCCTCGGCCGGTGGCGACAAGCGCTCGTCCACCAGCCGTAGGCCGCGCAGTCGCCCACCCGCGCGGTATTTGAGCCCGCTGGCGCCCGCGAACTGCGCCGCGACCGTGCTCAACAGCAGAGAGCCGTCCTCCTCCGTCGGCAGTTCGATGGGCTCTTCTTGCTCCCCCTCACTCACCGGCACGTACTCTATCGACATTTCGCTCACCGACCTATGCCGTCTCTAGCACTCCTCATTTCGTTTACATTATCATCTAACTGCTTCTTAGATATTGTATCGAGGGCATCTGATTTCTGCAATGAATGGTGCTCTACTATTTTGCTTAGCTTCTGAAGATCACCATAAGTCCGTCCAGTTTCTCTTGGCGTAAGCGTGACGTATGACGTGACGTTTTATGTCAAAAATGTTGCTATGCTATTTTTACGAATAAATCGGATACACATACTGACACACACTATACATTTTTTTTCGCAGTAAATGCATTTATCAGTCATTAATAAATTAAAGCACAGCAGTGAGTCTGTGAACTAGAGTCATTCTACATTAAGCGAAAAATAACTGACGCATTACGCATGATTTTTTATTTTAATGTGTAGATGTGTTCGTTTCATAAAATAATAACTAAAAAATTAAAAAAAAAAACTAAGAAATAGCTAAAAAAATAAAAAATAAACTAGAAAGAAAATTACAAAGGCTCAGATTAAAAACTACTAGATATGAATGACGTGACGTCATCAAGAAGATAGACAAAGATAGATAATTACGTTGCCAATGAAAAAGAAAAGGATGAAAACTTTATTGTCCTTATCATCGTAGCTTCTGTTTGGCCCACTGGGGCGAACAATGAAACTGTGCCAAACAAGATAACGAGAGTTATATTTATTCGAATATTTGTGTATTTCACTAATTGTTTGTGTACTGACGTAAAGGACTCGTTAAAAATAGTATAATTCAGTGTTAGGAATATGGGTGGCTGCAGCATCTTAGGCTGTAAGAGCCGCAGTGATAGGAAAACCAAAAGAATCACATTTCATTCATAAGTGTTACAACCTAGTGCTTATTTTACATTGCGATGAGTTAAAAATATTATATTGCAACAGAATACATCGAGTATTAAGCTTTGAAGTAGTCCTCAGTTAATATTGCAATTATATCCTCAAAATAAAACATTGTAGTGATGCCCACTTTTCGGGTTCAATTTTCCGCAATCGTAGTCTCTAATGTTATTAACCTAAATTATATTCTGTAATATGCGAAGTTACCATTTACTAATTTTACTCGGGTCGGCATGCCGATATTTAAAGTTATGAAGTCGTTCTCATTGGCGGAATCCATAATCTGGATGCCTCTAACATCGGAATTTGTCGACCAATTTGTGTGGTGACCGTTATAGTCACCACATATTATTGTTTTTTTGTTAAAATGAGAGAAAAGTTCATTCCAATCAGATAGTTGAGCGTGCACAGAGGAGGGGCAGTAGAGAGATTTAAATATTCCAAGTCTTTACAATTTATCAACCTAACACACACAACTTCTATACCCACATTATTCATACTTATTGGAACTAAATGAGATTGAATCGACTTGTGAACTATTAGGACTACCCCACCGTAACAGTCATACCTATCGCGCCTGAATACATTAAGCCCACTAATATTTAAATCAACTTCGCTGTCAAGCCATGTTTCGCTAATTATTGCAATGTGTATATTTTCTCGCAATAACAGGTTTGAAAATGATACAAGCTTAGGACGTAAGCTCTGTGAATTCCAGTGGAATATTTTAAGTTTTATATTTTTTTGTGCGTTATCCATTACCAAAACAATTTATTTAACTTATTATTTCGTCCCCAAATATCATATTAATTAAAAATGTTTTAAGTACCTCGCCAATGATTTTGAATATAGATAACATTTTTTCTTCTAGGCTATTCTTTGACTTAAATATATCTTAAATCTTTATCCACATCTTCTTCCACTCAAATTTAAATAATAATTGTTCACTACTGTTCTTACACTCATTTTCATCCTGCATCTCGTTAACTTCCTCGTCCATTGAAAGCTCCAGGGACTCATTAGTTTTCGAACAACTTGTTTTATTTGTTGTGACTTTCGTAGGTTTCGGCCTAGTTACCTTACTCTTCGTGATTCCTTTCTCATAATCTTGTTCTGTCTGCATACTTGGTTGTGGATCTTCATGTATTATAGCTTTAGTCAACACACTGCTATATGTTTCTTGTTCAGTGCTAGGTGTAGGAGTTAACTGAGTGACAACAAGCTCCTGTATTGATTAGTTTCTTTTTGTGTTGTCTCTTTCATTCTTGTCCATAAAAATTGTAACGCTCTTCTATACGTAACCTGATTTTCGCTCATAATATTTCGAATAGTTTTTTCTTTCAAGAAAATGGGACGCTTTTTATTTAGGACAAAGTGCTTTCCTTTACAGTTTAGACATTTAAAATCTTTTATATTGCAGTTTTCATGATTTTCTCCGCACTTCGGACAAAGAACTTTTTTATAGGACAAAATTTACATTTAAATATTTTGACGTAGACGTAGCGTTTAACTTTAAAACGACAGTCTTATGCATAAATGTATTGGGGTAACACATTACCTTTGAAGCTAACTCTTACAGATTCACAATCTATCCATTTGCCTTCTAAGCTTAGACGATCTTTTAACGGCTATAATTACGGAGGTAGATTTAAAAATTGTCATTAGTTCATCTTCCTTCAATTCGAGATCAATAGCTCTCACTACTCCATAAGGACATTTCCTGGCTTATTGACATCGTAAGCCCGAGCTCTCGCGGCAGGCACACTGAATAATAATAATAATAAACATTTATTTGCGTAAAAACATGGTATAAAATATAGTAATATTATTAACAATATTAGTAGCCATACCTTAGATTAAACAAGTTGAAAGCCTTTATACCATCATTCCAAGTGATGCGAATGGACTTTGTCTGGTCGGTAGAAGACGTACTTGAAAATACGTCAGTACCTAGCGGGTGCGGTGAAGATAACAAATGAGAAGAATTAAATATAAACATTTTGAAGACGGTAGCATTGGTTTGGAACCAACGCAAAACGTAGTAATGACTTTTGATAGACAGGTTCTGCCGCCAAGAGTGTACGTATTTTACAATGCAGTACCAGTGCAAATACAGGATGAATTTGAATTGAGTCGACAAACTTCAATGAGTAAACCTGCGTGTATCCAAGATTTTTTAGGACATATTATTAGAAGAAAATATTAATGTTCTATGATACTTTAAAATACAAAAAAAATACATTAGTATCTAATATGTAACTCCATGCGCCGCCGTTTTTTGTTTCCGTGAGCATGAATGAATACAGACAGAGTGTTGAGTCATTCAGTCAACACAGCGCCGCGCTCAGGCGGCGCGGAGGGGACGGCGGGGTACGGGAGCGGGACTCCCCGGTCGACGCGCCCGCCTCCGCACCGCAGCGCATGTATTCAACGCACAACCGCGCTCGCGCACCTCATTTTTGTATCAATTTATTTGTCCTCATATTTAAGTACCGCGACTAACAGTTGTACGATTCTTTGTTATCCATTATAATATTTATACAGTCCACTGCCTTATTTTAGGTACGGTAACGAATCGACGAACTATCTCTACCTAACCTACCTATCATGCCGCGAAACAAAACAATGTAAAACCAATTTTTCCTTCATACTTTTACATGGCATGGGTGGGAACATGAAGACTACTTACCGAAGTCCAAAAGGTTTTGAGTGGCACTTAGTATCCTCTCTAAGGACGGTTGGTTTTGCCGTGGATAATTTTCTCGCCATCTTCGCTGCGTTTCCTTTAAATTGTTTGTTTGGCTATACCAAATCACCACATTTAAAATTTGTTGGTTATCAAAAAGTTCACTGTTTCTTCTCGTACCCCTAGGCATCTTCGAAATCACTTAACAGTACACAACTTCGATATCTACACAATCGATTACTTTTTTATGCAGCACACGACCGTCACCTAATTAAGCTTTCGCCCGACTGGTGAAATTGTTTGCAACGATTGGCTCGCGCCCGCGCCGTTTAGGGATGATACTATGGGAGCAAATGAAATTCATCGATATTTCCGTAGATAATGATCATTACTTATTTTAGTTACGTACTTGTAATTATTCACTCGTACTTGTACTTACGAGGACTGAAGTGACTCGCATACTGTGTTGGTATTAATGTATTTAATTGTTCTTAGTAAGTATGATTTGTGATTTCAATTCCTCTTTTTATAAATAAATGAAGTTTATTTAAAATGTACTCGACAACAATCCTAACTAACTTTATTAGAATACTGGATAGAGTGTGCGAACGTACTAGAAGTTTTCTAAAAAGCTATTAACACTTGTAAAAATATCAATCCTTTACATTCAAGAATGCTACTTTACAAGTATGTGATTTCGAAAAAGTATCGATATCGGTATGTTTCATTCCCCCCAGCGGCACCACCCGCGTTACACGTGCCGGCCGGCGGAATCCCCGATCGGGTTTGTCGTCGGGAGTGCATTACACAAAACACCGAGAGTACAGAAGATAACGTTCATACGTAGCGACGCGCACATACACATTGTTCACATGGAACAGGGTATAAATATCACTTTAGACCACGTAGTTCGGAAGGCGACGCGAGATTTTGTGTCCTTGAACGGTGTTTAAGTGTCCGTTGTTATTGAGCGCGTTGTTTGAATGTTACCTTCTGTACTTTCTTTATTTGGTGTTTATGGTCAATGACCCTTTGAATGAACTACGTTTTTACGAAATTATGATCATATGATTTTTATAGCGCGTCGTACGATTCTTAAACTTTGTTCATTTTATTTATTTGTTTAAGTTTTAGACATATGGAAATAATGATAATGTACTGATTCTTTTAGTTTACTAAACCTTAATAGACCTGTCACCGTCGTTTTAAGCAATAAAATCGAATGTTTTTTTTTTACAATTTAAATTCGCAATTTGTCAATGCTTAATGTAAGTACGAGTACTAACGGTGCTGATACTCCCCTATCAATTTGTCGACTGATTTCAAAGTCACCCTGTATATACGTACTAGAGGATTAAGGTATTTCTTAAAGGGGTTTACTTCCCCGCAGCCCACAAAGTGTGAGCCCCCGTTCCTGTCAATACAGGGTTACTGGTCGGGCCGGTTGGTGGTCTGTATCAGACCGTGTCCGCCATCTTTAAATAGACAGCGAACCCGCCACCCCTCGCCCTTCTTCAGGAAGGCCCAGGGATGGACCAAAACCTCCCCTGTTTGCCCGGCGGCAATGCAAAAGCAAAAGCACGCCGTGTCCGCCACATTACTCCACTGTTTCCCCCCCCAGCAGGAAACAAAATAAAACAAAAGCAAAATGTATAAATAAAAACTAAAACAAAAGGTGTAAAAATAAAAGTGTAAAAATGAATATTGCAACAAAATAAAACAAAAGTCAAACAAATTGTAGCAAAATAGAATCAAACAAAATTAATTGAGCTCAGCGTCGCCTCCGTGAAGCGCGGGTTTCGGAAACTACCCTCGCTTGATTTTTATCACTCACTATTACGGAACTGTCGGTACTTCGACACACAACACTAAGAACATCTGCACACTGGCGTGTAATGTTTGTTTGGCGGTGTATACACTTGCCGATCACGGGATTCCACGATGTTGACAAACGGTATCCGTCTTCTCGGTTGAAATTGACATTGACAAAAATAATGTTGAATCTGTCTTTTTAAAATTTATTTTTAGTATAATACTTTTAGTGGTTAGCACGTAGGTACGTAACGTAATAAGTTATTACTAATAACTGTAAATAACGAAAATATATGTGAAAATAATAATAATAATAATAGCCTTTTATTCCAATACATAAGGTTACAAGAGGTCCCTAAGTTCGGTGTGCCTTTTGGCATAGCCTCCTCCAATTCTTTCCAATGGATCCTGTCCTTTGCTACTCTCGACCAGAATGGTCCCGCTGTCTGTTTCAAGTCATCTTCCCATCTCCTGACTTGACGACCCCTACCTCTTTTGTCGTCTCTTGGTTTACTAATATTTAAACTTTCGCGTTGCATGATTATAACTATTTATTATACTTCAGTCCGCTTGTGACCACGGCCGGTGCAACCTGGTCGAAACGTCAAGCAATTTTAAGGTAAACAATGCGCGTTAATTCCCGTATAATAAATAGTTATACGTCTCTTGGTTGCCAGAGGGTGACTTGCTTGCTCCATTTGTTAATGGGGTGGCGTAGCATATATCCAGCCCATCTCCATTTTTGGACGTCTATCCCGGTAAGAATGTCTGTGAGTTTTGTCCTTGTTCTCATGTCTACGTTCCTGACTCTGTCTTTGATTTTTAACCCTAGCATGCTTCTTTCCATGGCACGTTGGCATTTTGTTAGCCTTTTCCTGTGGTGAAGTGTTATTGACCAAGTTTCACAGCCGTAAATAAGAACTGGCAGAATACAGGTCTCGAATGTTTTCTTTTTTATGTGATTACCTATATCCTTGCTTTTCACTATCTCCTTCAGTGACCAATATTTTCTCCATCCTTGGGCTATTCGCCGGTTTATTTCTTTTGTCGTTTCATCTGAGGGGGATATTACTGTCCTAAGTAAATATATTCTTTGACATATTCGATCTTGTTGCCATCTATCATAACGTCTATTTCCCTTGAGTTTGTCATCAATTTGGTTTTACTGGCATTTATTTCCAGACCAACTTTTCTGCTTATGGGGCGTCTAAACGGGCCATTTTTTACGGCAATTTGTGGCGGCACTATTGGGAACTTATTGCCCAACCATCACAAAAATGTAACTGATGGCCAAGTAATCTATGGTTAGGCAATGTATGGCAATATGTCGGCAATAGTATGGCGCATGACCCAGACTCATAAGCGGGCAACACAACCCAGCAACAATGGCCAAACTCTATGACATATAATTTGGTTGAACTGTCACTAATGACATCTGAAAATTTTTGATATTGACTATGACTAGAAATATGAAAACTTTCTGATGCTCTTTGTTTCTGTTGTTCTCTTGTTTCATCCAAGTCAAGATTGTTTTTAAAAAAACTATGAAGTAAATAAGAAATTATTTATTTATTCATTTATTGCACAATGTTGTTACAGGCAGTCCTTAAACATACATAGACCCCGTAAGTGTGCTGCAAAACTTACAAACTAATTAAATTAATAACTAGATATTAGGTACTACATACTATTCAGAAATATAATATTATAATGCATCTTGCATATATATACTAATATTATAAAGCGGAAGAGTTTGTTTGTTTGTTTGTTTGTTTAAACGCGCTAATCTCAGGATCTACTGGTCCGATTTGAAAAAATCTTTTTTTGTTGGATAGCCCATATATAACATCGCGCTACGACTAATAGGAGCGGAGAAGCGACGAGAAATGTTTAAAAAACGGGGAAAAATTACGCATACGAAGTTGTGCGGGACAGCTAGTGTATTATATAGTATTATAATTATGTACTTAGTGTTTGATGAGATACCAACCAAATGTTAGAAACCCATTTTTAACACATATCGAAGCAAGGTACATCATTAATGGCTTTGTAGAGTTGGTTCAAAATGAAAGGTCGCAAAAATATCGTGACCATACTCTGGTATTCATGATTATAGGGATATTTCTCCTTGGTGACAGTTAGTTAGTCAGTTAATATGAAGTAATAGCTTGGCTTATTACTTCATTAAAAGTACAAGCAGTAGAGCTTGTACAATTAATAAAAGATATTGTATTGGAAGAGAAGCAGGATCGTCGCCATTGGATCTTATGTGTGATCAAGGTCTCACCTTTCGCACTGGTCTTGGTAATTCAAAAAGCAGGACAGAACATAAGTACTTATATTTTATGATAGCTAAAGATGTTGGCACATGGAAAGACATCAAGTTTATTTATAACATAAACAGCAAATTGGGTCACACTAGAGCGCTGCCTAAATTGAATGTGTATCATGTCATCCCCAACAAAATAAAAAAAAAATATAGTGAGTGTTGCAGAACAAGTGCTTAGTGCTTGGACACAATGCAATGTTGAAATTTTGTGTATTTCAACATTGCATTGCTTTTTTGTGTTCATTGAAATTTTGTGTATTTCTACATTGCTTCTAGTAAGTAAACTTAATTCTCATAAAATCCCGTGTAATAGCAACCATAACTTCACCAGAAAAAAGTACAAAACGAAACCCAATAGTTCAAAGCACCTGTAACTTCCTATATCTACCAATTATCTACCTGCTGCTTAAATAGATGCCAGTATGTTACGATTAATCGATTTTTAATAATAAATTATTTACCAAAAAAACGATTTTATGAATCTCTTGTTGTCTTCATAAAAATATGAACAATTCTTTACATAAATCTACGACATCATCCAATAGAACTGTAATAAAATAGAAAAAAGGAAATACAAGGGTAAAATTCTTTATTTTAATAACAAAATAAAATCAGTAGATGAGAATCGATACACAAATTCAAAATCTTTATTATGTTATGATATGATTGGCAACACCGAAGCTTACAATAAAACAACAAATAACTGTCAAAATTATTTATTATGATTTTTACTTTTATTCATAAATTAAAAGTACTCTCTACCGAGAATGGTTCGTTATGACTTACGCACCAGCGCCGGCGCTTGTTTTTAGATGCAACTGAAGCCATGGTGAATGTTCTTAGTGGCTAGATGTCACCAACGACGGTTAGTATCTACTTAGTTAGCTAAATCTGCTGTGCTGCCTACACACACAATTCATGATTTTGAAACTTTCAATTCATCTCTTGGACTTGATGATACAATAAGTAGTACATATTTCATAAAACTTAAAGCAAGCACCATTTACTGTATATCGTTTTATAAAGCTTTCAATTCTCAAACTTCCTAATGTTTCTATATATACCTAATAAAAGTAACAAATGTTTTTATTACAGATCTTAAACACGTTTGCGCAGCATGTTGGATGACTGCTACGAGAAATGTGCATAGGTATAATTCAGCAAGATGATAACAGACATGTTAACAATTTGAATTTGGAATAATATCATATTGTCTTGTTTTCAGAATGTATCTCTTACCTGTACCACCTCCAGCACTAGGGACATTAATGGGACGATTAGGTGATGAAGTACCTTCTGCAAGTGTTGCATTAAGTATTTACTTGGAGAAATTGCAAAGAAGTAGTCTGTGTCATAAGCCGAAAGCCATTGGAACGGTATATGTCTAAGGCAAGAGAGTGCATGAGCCTGCAGATGGCACCTGGCGATGGTGGCAGAAGTTGATTTGAGGAGCAGAATAATACCTGAGAGCTTATTTGGAAATCCTGATCTGCTCAATGAAATCGAGCCTGCTATTATCATTTGTGATGCAACATAATATGTTTATCTGCAAACTTGTAGCATCTATTTTTTTTTAAAGACATAGTTTACATAAATATCAGAATTTAGTAAAGCCATTTACGGTATGTTATGATGGTCATATTCTAGATTGAGTTGGTAATTGGGACATATCAACAGCCCGGTCATACTATGTGGTAAGCAAAGATGTGGTGAGCATGTATGAATAAATGGCACCTACACATTAGATGTAAATAATGAAATTAAGAGCACCCTAGTGTAAGTGAGAGCTTAAAATTAATATCAATTCGTTTTATCATAAACTTAAAGGCTTGTAGAAAGCAGTAATTGAAAATATTTCAATTATCGTTTTTTACAAGCCTAGTTTAAGATAAAACAAAATGATATGATGGTTTTAAGCTTTGACTTGCGACCTCATACAGAGGAGTAATCACTTATGCATGTTTGTATGGTAGAATCATTGACTAGGATGCCCTTAAAGATGTTATCCCTCTAATTATAGGTATATAATTAGAAAGAGAGTAAAGTCCAGACATATTGGTAGCAAAACTTATTTTACTAATTTATTATTAAAATGTTGTCAATACTATAGATGCTATCTTAGGTTATTGCTGCAGTGGTTGGAAATGTAACTGTAGGTTGCTGTGCCCATGATATGATGAGATATATCTACCCCAGCTAAGTTTTTGGATGACATATTCGATAAATACTCTTATGTAAAAACCAAACTGTGTACTTTAACTAATAAAACATTTGATCCTATTTGCCTTTTTATTTATTTTCAAGCTTTTTCCAGAATTTGGTAAATGTGGTAAGAACCATGTTCAGAAAATTGTAATGTATATGAGAAAAAATATGTTGTGTTTATTGTACTGGAAAAGTTATTGTATAAAAAGTAAAAACATATACAGAGTGCACAGGCGCTAGGTTAACCTATGCAGCATAATGTTATAACTTAAGATAAACCCAAACTATGGAATATGTAAAGGAAAATATATTTAAATTAAATAATATAATCTTTATTTTATTTGCTCATTACAAAGGTTCGTGAATTGTAAATGTTATCATTGATGGCAATGATTGACGATGGGTTAACTCACTTTGTCGACTTGGTGTCCAGCAGTACACGACAACAATTCTATTGCTTGAGTGCGATCTGATGTGGACTCGCCGCGCTCCTCTGTTGTGTGTGGTTGTGGAGACATTACTTGACCTTGAGGGTGCCACACACTCCTATGAATAAGCCACCAAGTAATAAAATTGCATACATGGTGTACCTAATGATGGCTTTCGTGGGATTCTGATCTCACATTCAATGCCTCTTGTTGGATTTTTACAATTTCCAGGCAATGCTTGATGTGATTCAGATGTTTAGAATTTGCGCTTCATATATCGATGTCGTTGCTTTATGCTGTAAGTATATGGGTAAGGTCAAGGTGCACAGTATCTATTCATTTTCGTTCAAATGTTCGCACGATGTTACATCACTGTAAGTGGCAGTAGTACCTACAAATAATTTGATGTTGGAACTCTTCTCATCGCCGCCGCTCCGCAATTTCGTGTAGGTACTGGTATCAGTCGGTGGTCGGTTCAGTTCATAGGTACTGCTCATTGGAGACCATTGGCAGTTCACTTTAAATATTATGACTATAGAGGTCAGTGTTCTTAGTTGACTTCATTTTTCAGTACCTATCAAAGACGACTAAAACCTTTTATAAATAACCTAAAACAACATGACACCTGACAACACAGAATTTAGCAATAAGTCACGGCGTCACCCACAGCAAACTTCATGTCGCGTAGACAAGGATAAACCATGCCATAATGCGGAAAATCTATCGCTCAGCGATCGCCCGGCAACCTATCAAATCAATATTGACCAATAAATGGCCATACAAAACATGTATTGCCTTATGGTCGGAACATTACGGCAATATTACTGTCTTGCCAGTATTGCTAGCAATGTTGCCGGCCACAGCATTGCCGCCACAAATTGCCGTGAAAAATGGCCCGTTTAGACGCCCCTTATGTTTGCTAGGCTCTGCATCATTTGTTCTATTGCTGCTGGATTCTCTTCAAGAAGCACCAGATCATCAGCAAATCTTAGGTGGTTTAGACGAGCTCCATTAATATTCAGACCTAAGTGGTCCCAGTTTAGCTGTCCAAAGATGTGCTCGAGTACGGCGTTAAATAGCGAAGGGGAGAGAGGATCGCCTTGGCGTACGCCCTTTTTGATAGGAAATGATTCCCCTGTTGATTCTAGTTTGATAATGGCCTTGCTAGATTTGTATATACTCTTAAGTATTTCTATATAGCTGCTCTGGACCCCCTGTTGTTCAAGGCTCCGCTATATTATTGATGCCTGAGGCTGTCGAATGCCTTTGAGTAATCTATAAACGCCAAGTAGATTTGTTTATTGTATTCGTTATACTTCTGTAATAACTGTTTTATTGTGTGAATATGATCTATTGTGCTAAAGTCTTTTCTGAATCCCGCCTGCTCTATAGGTTGGCTTTCGTTTAGGGTTTATGAAATTCTTTCAAGGATCACTTTAGCAAATACTTTATATATGTTTGATATTAGAGAAATTGGCCTATAATTCCTAATCTCGTCTCTAGGGCCTTTTTTATGTAGTAAAATTATGTGACACTCTTTGTGTGACTGTGACTCTGTTTGTAAGATTTCATTGAAAAGTTTTGCCAGCACAGGACTGATTTCCTCTAAGGTCCCCTTGAGCATTTCATTATGTATCTTGTCCGGCCCTGGGGCTTTCTCGAGTTTTTGGGATTTTATTGTCTTGATTACCTCTGAGGCAAGGATTTCTGGTACTTCATCTACTTTGTTTTCTTTTGCTTCGTTTACTTCCGGAATTTTGGCCAGCCCTGAATCGAATTTATCAGAATACAATAGGCGGTAATAGTCCGTAGCTAGTCCCTGTATTAAGAGTCGATTTGTTATGTAACATTTGCATTGCTTTAGTTTCGATAACCATTCTTTCCCATGATCGCTTAGTTGTTTCATAGCTTTTTTTGTTCCTCCTGTTCTTTTTATATTTTCTTCCAAAACTCTATTTATTTTTGTTTTACGGTCTTTCCTCATGTTCTCCTTAATTTCCTTGCTAAGGTTTGAAATTTTTTGGCGTCTTTCTTTGTCCCCTTTATTTGATATATTAGTGTTTTTCTTTCGTCTAATAGTTCTAGTGTCTCTTTGAGCTACTCGCACTAGCTAATCGCTGCATCTGAACCAATGTTAAGGATCAAACCATTGCAGTCTTGAAGAGTTGGCTCCTCGACTGTGACCTTTAATGTTTTTTTAGCATATACCACGACACCATCATTTTGATTGTGATTTGTAGCGGTATAGTATACATTGTACCCCGGTATTATTGGAAGGCGATCGTGCCGGTTTATTAACCAACACTCGGTTAGAATGATTATATCACAGTGAACATTAAGCCTATGTAGAAAAACATGTAAACTATCTATATTTTTATGAATACTGCGAATATTCTGTGTAAGTATAGTTAGTGATTTTTGGTATCCGATAAGATATTGTCTGCAATCTTCAACCTCACAAAATCTTGATTCCGACAGGAAACTATTATCTAATTGCGTAATTAAATTTAAATCCATTTATGTTACTTAAATCTACCCTTAGTTCTAAAATACACGCGAGTATGTGGCGCTCTTAGGCGCCTTCATAATCAATTGAGTTAATGTACCTGAGTTCAGCTGCTTTTTTTGCAGGGCAGTCATTGTCACCCGTCTTGTGATTGTTCGGCTTTTTGAAACGCAAGCATGTTGCACATTTAGGCGCCTCTGATTTTGATTTGCACTCTTGAATAGAATGACCATCTTGACCGCAATGTCCACATGTAAAGTTAGGTGTTTTAAATGTTTTGGCTGCATGTCCGTACTGCTGGCATTTGTAGCATCTAGTCACTAGTGTAAAATCTCGCACAGGACAGGACGTCCAATTGATAAAAACTCTTTCTTGAATTAGCAGGGCTTTACGTATGACTGCTGATACTTCCAGTATATAATTGCAGGTCACTGCGTCTTTCTTTCCAGATTTGTGGCTAAGTCTAATTGAGGTCAAAAATGAATCTTTAGTTAAAGAGGGCATTTTTTCTACCAGGTTTTGTTCGTATACACATTTAAAAACCTCATTATCGCTCATTTGTGTAGTTACTGTTTTATAACGAAAAATAGCTATAGACATTATCCCTTACTGCTTAGCTCCTATGGGAAAAAGCGTGATAATTTATAGCCTAAATGTTAATCTGCATCTATTAGATTGCACGTGCAAAATTTCAACCGAATCTGTCCGGTAGTTTTTGCGTGATGCGTGTTCAAACAAACAGACAGACAGACAGACAGACAGACATTTCTAAAAATGCAGCAAAGTGTTTGAATACTCTTTTCGAACATTTCCTAATATTTTTTTTCACTAAGTTCGGCCATGTACAGACACGTGAAATTTACAGTTTTATTATATGTATAGATATAGAAGATATAGATTTATTAAAGGTGCCCAATTTGTTGGAAAACACATCGGGAAATCGCGACTGTAATTGTTCTTATACATTGTCAGTATAATTTAGGAACATACAAGGAGCAAATTCCAACCGAAAAGTAGAAATAAAATCTCAGCCTAGTAATGGCGGCCCGCCATTTTGAACAACATACACCACGAGCTCATGAGTCTGACCCGAGTATGTCACTGGCATTCGTACCATTCCTAGACATCTTATTTTATTACCTACATATGTAAACAACTTTTTATTAGTTGGCGACAATGGTACTTTAGAGAAAAACTTACTAAATGTATCATTCGACATAACGGTAACCGCGGAACCGCTATCGATTTCAAACTTTACATCTACCCCTAAAATAGTCACAGTCTCAGACATAGGTTCACCGTTCTCACAAAATATTTTATAGAGCTTACCGTCGTCATCACCTTCCTCAGCATTATTTGTCTCGATGAAATTCACCTTCTTAAACATCCTCTGTAGATGACCCTGCATGTTACACTTCTTGCATGTATATTTGGCAAACCGGCACTTTGATGAGGCGTGGTTTGAACGACCACAAACCCCACACCTTTCAACAGAAACCGTCATATTTGTGGCCTTTTGTCTGATCTTGAACAGCTGCTCCGACTGCCCCGCGAGATGCGCGGGTGCCGCCGCCAGATCCAACTGCCCCGCGAGATGCGCGGTTGCCGCCGCTCCGATACGTGCGCTTCGCAGAGTTTCCGCTAGTTCGATCGCCTTGGCTAACGTAAGTCCTACCAGATCTTGAGCGAAAAGTTTATCCCGCTCGCGCCCTAGCAACAATCCCATGACGAATCGGTCGCGTAACGCTTCTTCCACGTTGCTGAATCCACAGTGGGCCGTCAATTAGCCATTTTAATTTTGTTTTACAAATGTGTCAATCCCATCCTCGTCGCCAATGTTAAGTCCTGACAGATGACAGCGGGGACGACTGAAACAACTGCTTCCAGAATGCACACTGATTTATTTGAATTATAGAACATGCGCGCGGCTCACGAGCTCGCGCAGTCGTGTGCGTGGTCACTTACACACACATACACAACACCAGGCACTTACTCCATCTATTCCCGCTAGAAGCGTCTCCATAGACTTTTGAAATATAGCTGGTGCATTAGCCAGACAGTACACCAAACGTGTATATTTAAAAAGACCCATAAGCGTATTAATTGTTGTCAGTGCTTGTGATGATTCCTCCAGCATAAATTGGTTGTATGCATTTTTTAAATCGAGTTTGCTATACAGTTCGCCCCCTTCGATCTTCGCAAAAACTTCTTCGATTCTAGGTAAGGGATATTATTCAATTATTATTAAAGTCTTTATATAATGTAATTGAAAAATCGCGCGCGATTTTGACCTGTCCATTTTCTTTTAACACAGGCACTATTGGGGTGGCATATTGTGCATGACTAATGGTTACTAAGATACCTAAATCAACAAGACGCTTTAATTCTTTTTCGACCTTATCTCTTAGGGCAAAGGGCACCCTTCGTGGCTTAAAAAACTTAGGCACAGCATTCTCCTTCAGTTGCAACCTCACTTTAAACTTATTAAATGAACCTAACTCCTCCCGCCATAGATTAGAAAACTTATCTAATAGTGCCTGTACCTCATGATCAGTACACACTAAAGACATATCGTCAGTTGTGATGCTTATATTAAATGCGTACATGAAATCCCTACCTAACAATGGAGGACCTCCATTTTCAACAACAAAAATATTTTTTTTTTTTTATAGTTCCATAAACTTAGCTGAAATGGTGAACAAACTTAATGGAGAGATTTTATGTCCGTTGTATAGGCACATTTTAATATTACAATCTTGTAATTTATAATACGAGAATAGCTTAAAATATAATTTATCTGACATGACACTGCTCCCTGACCCCGAGTCGAGTTCCGTTCTCATGAACTGATCACCTAGAATTAAGTCAACTAAAATGGGTTTATTCAACGCGTACCTTATGATAAAGTTGTGGCACTCATTACAAGTATAACCCGTGTCCTCATACTGGTTGCCACCGTCTCGCGTGCATCGCTCGACTCGACATGATAAACACACGTAGAACTTTTAGAATTACCGCATACTTTCTTAAGATGTCCCTTTTTACCGCACTTTAGACATCTATAGGTCTTGAAACGGCATCTATCACTGCTATGGTTTTTCATACTGCAAACTTCGCAGCGGCTACTTTTATCGCTGTTGGTCGGCGAGTCAACAGCGCCAGCGCCACGCGCACTCTTAGCTTGACTTTGATCTTGCACGATATACTGGTTCCTCCTTTGTTAAAACAACTTCTGTACTAGAACGATACATAGCCTTTGCTTTTCTAGCACACGCTGCCTGTTCCGCTATCTCAATAGCCCGCGATAACGAGAGCGTCGACGGGCTCTGCTAAAACAGCTTGTCACGTTCTGGACCTGCAGTCAGACCGAGGACGAAACGATCTCTCAAGTTCATTTCAAGAGCGGTGCCGAAGTCGCAATAAGTTGCCAAACCTCTCAAGCGGGCCGCCCATTCTCCTAAGCTTTCGCCTGTTTGCCAGCTAGCGCTAAAAAAATTCGCCTTGTCCGCAAATGTACACTGTTTAGGCTTGAAATGGCTGTCGAGTAATCCCACTAAGTCTTCTTAGGTCAACGATTCCAATTCCTTTGGAAATGCGAGATTAAGAACTAAACGATACGTCTCTTCCGACAGATGACACAACAATATACCACTTTTTTTCTCTTCTTCTATGCTGTTGGTCTTCGAAAATTGGACTAATTTACCCTTGTGAATTTGCCATTCGCTTTTTTTATAGTCAAATACAGGCAAATTACCTAAATAAGCGTTCATCTTCGTTTTTGTGGGCTCTTGTTGTTTCCAGAGCCAATAATAGGTATTTATAGGACAATAAAACACCGTTTAGCTCAAGACTCCTCGTATATTTCTTGTTGACAAATTGACAGCTGCGTTACGTTGACTACGTGCGCGCGCATATAAATCATGAACACATTTGTAAAAAGTTAAGTACTTACGCCTATATTTTGTACAACCTAACAAAAAAGTGAATAATTGCAGTCCTTATTGCTTACCATGGCCTTGTGATTTCAACTTTAAGATTTGGCATTATATTCTCGGGCAACAGCAGTGAAAGAGAAAGCATTTTCAAAGCCCAAAAACGATACATTAGATCAATTTTTAACCTGCAGGTTACAGATAGTTGTGTTCTTTGATTAAAATAAATAAATTGTTAACTTTTCCATGTTTGTACATTCTAGAAATAACCATTTTTGTAAATTCGAACCCGCATCTGTTTCCATCGTTAAACGAGACACGAAAGAGAACGAATTGTATTAGATCTCAGTATCAACATTTATTGCACACAGGTGGCTACTACACAACACTGTTAAAAAAAAGTACCATCTGTATGGCACCAATGATATTCATTAAATTACCCAACAATATAATAATAGCAACAGCCATTAAAAATATTTAAAAAATAGTTAACCGATTTATTGTTAAAAAATGTTACTACTCTTTAAACGATTTTTTAAATGATGTATTATGTATTATAGAAATATATTTTGTATGCCGAAAGGTAGAATGTACAAGGATTCACGAACTGTTGTTACATCTTAATGTTACCTACATTCTGTACAAATAAAATATTCATCTACGAGCACAGAACACACACTATTAACTTTGTCTACGAGTATATGCCATTTTTCGATTGGCAATTTAGATCGACGAATCGGTGCATAAGTGTGGCCCGTTCTCTTTCAAGGTGTAAGGCGGGTGTATTTTTTCAAGCGCTCCAAAAAACCCTACCAAAAACCCTTTCAACGAGTATCCGAACGGTCCCTGCCTGTGGGGTATCCTCGTGTAGGTATTTTAAAATTATGATGAGGTTTCATAAATCATTTTTACATAAAATAACCGTCTATGATATAAAGCGATTCAAAGTTTGTTATCAACTATTTTCACATGGTAAGAAGCTGCCTAAGCCTAAACCATCCCAAAAGATCCAGGAAAAACCTAGTAAATAATAATAAGCTGTACCAAATATCAGAACACAGTCACTCCACTAATTCCCGAACAACAGAATCACTCATCGAAATTATTACCTCCGACGCAGAAACTGGGATTAAATACAGGAGATTACAAAACAAATTGAAAGAGATGCTAGTCAAGAAACCCAGAAACAAAGAAAGCTATAGGTTAGGTTAGGTTAGGTTAGGTTGGGGTGGGGTCCAGGTAGGCCCCCAGCTTCCAGGTAGGCCCCCAGCCTGCCAAGGGTTCGACGGCGGCACCATCGTCCGCCCCTTCGGTCGCTCCACGCGCCCAGGAGGTTAAGGCTCGTGCCCCTGCACCCGCACCTGCTCCCGCCCCCCTCGTCTCCGCCAACGAGGGCTGGCAGACGGTGAGCAAAAGGTCGCGCCGCAGAAGAAAGGGGAAGAAGGCTGCCCCAAATGCTGCCAAAGGAGTCGTGGCTAGGAAGCCGAAGCTCCAAGTGCCGAAAACGGCCGCCGTGGTTGTCACGGTGTCGCCGGAGGCACAGGAGCGCGGAGTCTCCTATGCGGAGATATTTGCGAGGGTGAAGAGGACCATCACCGCCTCTGATCTCGGGGGTCTGGGTGCAACCACCCGGCCCTCGCAGACGGGAGCTCGGATCCTCGAGTTCCCAGGCCCAGACGGAGGCAAGAACGCAGATTTCTTCGCGGAGAAGCTGCGGGGGATGATTGCTGGGGAAGAAGGCGTAAGAGTCGCTAGGCCCACGAAGTGCGCAGAAATGCGTATTTCGGGACTGGATGACTCGGTCACGGCCCAGGAAGTTCGGGAGGCTATTGGGACCCGTACCCAATGCGCTCTTGACTCCATCAGGGTCGGCGCCATTCGCCCCGGCCCCGGAGGTGCTTTTGCGGTTTGGGCGCAGTGCCCCGTTGCCGCGGCCAAATTATTGGCTGATGCAGGGAGGCTGCTCGTGGGCTTCAGCGCCGCCAGGGTTACGATCCTGCCGGCGAGACCCGCGCGCTGCTTCAAGTGCATGGCGACGGGACACATGCGTCCGAAGTGCACTAGTTGCTTCGACTGCGGCGGACTTTGTTTCCGCTGCGGTCGCCCGGGGCACAAGGCGGCGGACTGTTCCGCTGCCCCCCACTGTCCAGCGTGTGCGGCGGGTAATTTGCCTGCTAACCACGTCATGGGACGGGAGGGGTGCAAACCCCCGCAGGCTCCAAAGCCACGCCCGGGGGGTAGTCAATCGGCCAAGGCTGCCCCTCGTACACCGCCGCCAGCGCGAATGGAGGAGGATGTAGTTCCGGAGTCCAGTAATGGACAGTGAGTGCTTTTCCCTCCTCCAGGCGAATCTCAACCATTCTGCCGGCGCGCAGGATCTTTTCCTGCAAACCATGGCAGAGTGGTCGATTGCTGTTGCCGTAGCTGCGGAGCCCTATTACGTTCCTCCTCGTCCGAATTGGATGGGTGACCGGGACGGCTCCGTGGCGATCGTCAGCTCCGCTGCGCTCCATTCCCCGCCCTTGTCGCTCAGAGATAAGGGTACGGGATATGTTGCTGCCGACTGGGGGGGACTCACGCTTTACGGCGTGTACTTCTCCCCAAACCGGAGTCTGGCTGATTTTGAGGTTTTCCTGGCTAGCCTGGAAGCCTCGATACGGCGGTTAGCACCTCGCCACGTCGTAGTGCTGGGGGATTTTAACGCCAAATCCTTGGCGTGGGGATCTCCCAGGACGGACGCTCGCGGAACGGCGGTAGAAGAATGGGCAGCTGCGGTGGGCCTCTGTTTGCTGAACAGGGGTGCCACCAATACGTGCGTTCGGCGCCAGGGGGGGTCGATAGTGGACCTTTCGTTCGCTACCCCTGGTGTCGAGGCACGCGTAAGGAACTGGCGCGTACTGGCTGAGGTTGAGACGCTCTCGGATCACTTGTACATCCGGTTTGAGCTCTCCCGGTCCCAGGGCGCCAGTAGGGGTCACGGCGCGGGCAGACAATCCCGATTCCCGCGGTGGGCTGTGGGTCGACTCGACAGGGAACTGCTGGAGGAGGCGGCTATAGTTCAATCGTGGTCGTCCTCACCACCTCCGACCGAGGACATCGACGTCACGGCTGTCCGCATTCGCGATGCGTTTACGCAGGTTTGCGATGCGGCCATGCCACGTTTCCGACGTCGTCCTCCGAGGAAGGAGGTCTACTGGTGGTCCCCAGAGTTGGCGGAACTCCGTTCGGCCTGTATTCGTGCCCGGAGGATCTACACCCGCAGTCGACGGCGTCACCGCGACGTAGAGAGGGAGGACCAGCTGTATGAAGCGTATCGCAATGCGAGGGACGCATTCAAGCTGGCCATCTGCCGCGCGAAGGAGACGGCGAGACAGGAGATGCTGGAGGGTCTAGATCGTGACCCCTGGGGTCGCCCCTACAGAGCGGCGCTGAATAAGCTCCGCTCGTCGGGCCCCCCCCTTACAGAGACTCTCCAGCCCAGCTTCCTCGTGGAAGTGGTTGAGGCCCTTTTCTCTTTGTGAGGCTCACAGACCGGGGCCCGACTCCTCGAGGTTTCGGGTACGGAGGGCGCCAAGAAGGCCGATTTCGTAGCGGAGACGCTGAGACGTCTAGCAGGAGGAGAGGATGGTGTAAGGGTCGCCAGGCCGATGAAGTGCGCGGAGTTGCGCGTCTCCGGCCTGAAAGACTCAGTCACGTCCGAGGCTGTCCGGGAAGCAATTGAGCTAAAGACTCAGTGCTCTCCCGGAACCGTGAGGGTCGGTGCGATTCGCCCTGGCCCCGGCGGAGTTGGTGCGGCGTGGGCGCGTTGCCCGGTAGCCGCGGCTAAAATGTTAGCAGAGGCGGGCCGGCTCCTCGTGGGTTTCTCTGCCGCGAGGATCACTATCCTCGAGGCGAGGCCCACGAGGTGCTACCGGTGCATGGGCGCGGGGCATCTTCGCCCGCAATGCACCAGTGGCTTTGACTGCAGCGGACTCTGTTTCCGCTGCGGTCAACCGGGGCATACGGCGGCGGCGTGTTCCGCCGCTCCTCACTGCCCCGTGTGTGTGGCGGGCAACCAGCCCGCTACCCACATGATGGGGAGGGCGGGCTGTAAGCCTCCCAAGGCCGCAAAGCCGCCCGCTGGGACGGGCCGAGCTCCTCGCGCCCAGGCTCCGGTGCGGATGGAGGAGGGTGGGGAGGAGGCACCTTCCCATGCCCCTACACCCTCCACCTAACGGACTCCTTAGCCATGCTCGCTCCTCACCCCTGTCGTCAGTGATAGGGGTACCGGATGCGTTGCGCGGTAGGGGGTCCAGGACGCGGTCGCACCCTCCTGCGGGAAATTCATCTCGTGGGGGGAGGCGGCGGGGCTAGTCTGCCCCGTCGCCGGCGAACCGAGCGGCGTCGAGGCGCAGTCGCGCGTGACGTCGCTTGGTGGGGCTGTGGGCGTGATGGACGGGGAAGTTTCCCACGCTCGCGGCCTTTCGCGATGGCGGCGTTCTGTGTGTACCCAGGACGCCGCAGGAGCAGGAATGCCCGATGGGGCTATGCCGCTGGGTGGGTCGCCGAAGATATAACAAGTCCTGGCGGCCTATCCGTGATAGCGGCGAGTAGGTACACGGCCGATTTTTTAGTGGGGGCAGGTCCCACACTACCTCCAGCGTCTGCCCCGGGTGCTGGAGGTGTGCGTTAGGCATTTTTTACGGCCATAAAAAAAAAAAAAAAAAAAAAAAAAAAAAGGTTAGGTTGGGGTGCTAAGTGCCGGAAAACCTCCTCGTGGTGCACCCTGGGCAACGGACGGTGATCGCTTTTTGATCGCCGGACGGCTAATGTTCTGGCAAAGAGAGGGGCCCGTATTCGGGCCACTCGGGGCGTTTATCCCTGTGCCCCTCTTGTTTTATTTTGTTTGTGTTTATTTTGTTTTATATTGTTTTATTTTTGTTTTATTTTGGTTTATTTCTTTTCTTGCAATAGTAATTTTACACTTTTATTTTTACACCTTTCATTTTGATTTATTTCTTCTTTTTATTTTTACATTTTACTTTTGTTTTGTTTTTGTTTCCTACTGGGGGGGAAACAGTGGAGTAATGTGGCGGGCTCGGCGTGCTATTGCTTTTGCTTTAGCGCCGGGCAAACAGGGGAGGTTTTGGTCCATCCCTGGGCCTTTCTGAAGAAGGGCGAGGGGCGGCGGGTTCGCTGTCTATTTATAGATGGCGGACACGGTCTGATACAGACCACCGACCGGCCCGACCCGTAACCCTGAATTGACAGGAACGGGGGCTCACGCTCTGTGGGCCGCGGGGAAGTAAACCCCTTTAAAAAATACCCTAATCCCACGCTTGTGGTGCCCGGCAATGGGATGAATGGCTGAGGGGATCTCAGTCCCGAGGGCTACCCAGACGGAGGTCTTTAAACTTCAATCATGTCGGTGGTAAATACAGTTAAAACTACCCAGGAGGGTCCCGAGCGCGCTTCGCTCGGGGAATCCCTCCCGAAGCCAGTCGGCTTCGGCAGTCCCGCGTACTCTGGGGGGGACACCCAACGACGCACCCGCCCTGTGCCGAGCGGTAAATCCGGCACCGAAAAAAGCGCTAAGGTCGCGCTGCGAAGATCGAACCGCACTGCGGTTTCAAGTAAGGGTCGTAAGACCCCGAGTAGGGGCAAGGCGAGTGGAGGTCCATCTCCGTTGCCGCCTAAGGTCCCGCGAAAAGGGTCTTTGACCGTTTCGGAGTCCTCTATTACCGACCTTGAGGTAATGGAGGATACTGAGACCCTCGAGGAAGGTGAAGTTGAACGATCAGGTAGGCTCTGGGCTTTCCAGAAGCGTAGCCGCAGCCGCTCACCGCACCAGGAGGTGCCAGGGGTCCCCCAGACCCCTAGCAAGATCCCAACCGCGCGGAGGGGAGGAGCCAGCGGCTCTGTTTTCTCGAGCAGAGAAAAGTACCTGCGCACGCGTATAGAGGGAGAGCGCACCGCTGAGGATAGGGTGGCGCAGCTCCTCGCTGAGGATCGCCGGTCAGGGGGGGATTCCCTTCCTACTACGGCAGAGCTCAAAGCGAGAGCTGGGGATTCTGTGGCCGCAATTTACGAGGTGGCCACAAAATCCACAAATTTGAAAGGCCCCTTCGTGCGCGGCCTTAAGGAGGCAGGAGACAAGCTGCTGGTGGTGGTGGACGACCTGGCTGGTCGCACGGATGCCACCAACAGGGAGCTGCAGCAGTTGCGGGCGGAGAACGCAACTTTGAGGTCAGATGTGGCAGAGCTCCGCGCCGAGCTCGCCAAGCTACGAGAAGACCTAGCCTGCCCTCAAGTCGGTCCAACGCGGGCTGTTTTGACCAGTCCGCCGAAGAAGTCGCAGCCTTCATCCTCTGGAGGTATCGAGGCGCAGTTGCGGCAGCTAATGGGCTCTTTTGAGTCCAAGATCGCTGCCCGCATCGGGAGTCTGGAGGCAAGGCTGCCTCCGGCGCCAACCTCCCGTACACCGCCGGTCGCAAAGCCGTACACGGCTACCGCTCCGACGCCCCTACCCTGTTCTGGGGGAAGCGTCGTGACATACGCGACAAGCGCGGCGTCTGCGCCTAAAAAGAAGACGGCACGAGACCCGGCCCCTCCAGCGGTCAAAAGGACGCCAGTCCAGCCACAGGGACGCACCCAGCCTACCCAGGGCTTGACGGTGGCTCCATCTCCAGCCCCTTCGGTCGCATCACGCACCCAAGAGGTTGAGGCTCGTGCACCTGCGCCCGCACCTGCTCCCGCCCCCCTCGTCTCCGCCAACGAGGGCTGGCAGACGGTGAGCAAAAGGTCGCGCCGCAGGCGGAAAAAGAGGGCTGCTCCAAATGCAACTGCCCAAGGAACCGTGGCTAGGAAACCGAAACTCCAAGTGCCGAAAACGGCCGCCGTGGTTGTCACGGTGTCGCCGGAGGCACAGGAGCGCGGAATTTCCTATGCGGAGATATTTGCGAGGGTGAAGAGGACCATCACCGCCTCTGATCTCGGGGGTCTGGGTGCAACCACCCGGCCCTCGCAGACGGGAGCTCGGATCCTCGAGTTCCCAGGCCCAGACGGAGGCAAGAACGCAGACTTCTTCGCGGAGAAGCTGCGGGGGATGATTGCTGGGGAAGAAGGCGTAAGAGTCGCCAGGCCCACGAAGTGCGCAGAAATGCGTATTTCGGGACTGGATGACTCGGTCACGGCCCAGGAAGTTCGGGAGGCTATTGGGACCCGTACCCAATGCGCTCTTGACTCCATCAGGGTCGGCGCCATTCGCCCCGGCCCCGGAGGTGCTTTTGCGGTTTGGGCGCAGTGCCCCGTTGCCGCGGCCAAATTATTGGCTGATGCAGGGAGGCTGCTCGTGGGCTTCAGCGCCGCCAGGGTTACGATCCTGCCGGCGAGACCCGCGCGCTGCTTCAAGTGCATGGCGACGGGACACATGCGTCCGAAGTGCACTAGTTGCTTCGACTGCGGCGGACTTTGTTTCCGCTGCGGTCGCCCGGGGCACAAGGCGGCGGACTGTTCCGCTGCCCCCACTGTCCAGCGTGTGCGGCGGGTAATTTGCCTGCCAACCACGCCATGGGACGGGAGGGGTGCAAACCCCCGCAGGCTCCAAAGCCACGCCCGGGGGGTAGCCAATCGGCCAAGGCTGCCCCTCGTACACCGCCGCCAGCGCGAATGGAGGAGGATGTAGTTCCGGAGTCCAGTAATGGACAGTGAGTGCTTTTCCCTCCTCCAGGCGAATCTCAACCATTCTGCCGGCGCGCAGGATCTTTTCCTGCAAACCATGGCAGAGTGGTCGATTGCTGTTGCCGTAGCCGCGGAGCCCTATTACGTTCCTCCTCGTCCGAATTGGATGGGTGACCGGGACGGCTCCGTGGCGATCGTCAGCTCCGCTGCGCTCCATTCCCCGCCCTTGTCGCTCAGAGATAAGGGTACGGGATATGTTGCTGCCGACTGGGGGACCTCGCCACGTCGTGGTGCTGGGGGATTTTAACGCCAAATCCTTGGCGTGGGGATCTCCCAGGACGGACGCTCGCGGAACGGCGGTAGAAGAATGGGCAGCTGCGGTGGGCCTCTGTTTGCTGAACAGGGGCACCACCAATACGTGCGTTCGGCGCCAGGGGGGGTCGATAGTGGACCTTTCGTTCGCTACCCCTGGTATCGAAGCACGCGTAAGGAACTGGCGCGTACTGGCTGAGGTTGAGACGCTCTCGGATCACCTGTATATCCGGTTTGAGCTCTCCCGGTCCCAGGGCGCCAGTAGGGGTCACGGCGCGGGCAGACAATCCCGATTCCCGCGGTGGGCTGTGGGTCGACTCGACAGGGAACTGCTGGAGGAGGCGGCTATCGTTCAATCGTGATCGTCCTCACCACCTCCGACCGAGGACATCGACGTCACGGCTGTCCGTATTCGCGATGCGTTTACGCAGGTTTGCGATGCGGCCATGCCACGTTTCCGACGTCGTCCTCCGAGGAAGGAGGTCTACTGGTGGTCCCCAGAGTTAGCGGAACTCCGTGCGGCCTGTATTCGTGCCCGGAGGATCTACACCCGCAGTTGACGGCGTCACCGCGACGTAGAGAGGGAGGACCAGCTGTATGAAGCGTATCGCAATGCGAGGGACGCATTCAAGCTGGCCATCTGCCGCGCGAAGGAGACGGCGAGACAGGAGATGCTGGAGGGTCTAGATCGTGATCCCTGGGGTCGCCCCTACAGAGCGGCGCTGAATAAGCTTCGCTCGTCGGGCCCCCCCCCTTACAGAGACTCTCCAGCCCAGCTTCCTCGTGGAAGTGGTTGAGGCCCTTTTCCCGCAACGTGCGGAGCACACGCCACCGGCAATGGTCTCTGAGACCGACGACCGGGAGGCCGAGCCCAGTGTTCCGCCCGTCACGGAGGCGGAGGTGGGGGCGGCTGTACTTCGGATTCGTTCGAAGAGTACCGCCCCCGGGCCTGACGGGTATTCCTGCCCGAGTGTTGGCCCTGGTCCTCAACCACATGGGAGACCGCCTCAGGGGGCTGTTCGACGTTTGCCTGGCGTCCGGACGGTTCCCTGACTGTTGGAAAACGGGGAAGCTGGTTCTCCTACCGAAGCCGGGTAGATCTCCCGATTCGGTCGCGGCCTTCAGGCCTATCGTGCTGCTGGACGAGGCGGGGAAGTTGCTTGAGAGAATTCTCGCTACCCGTATCGTCCGCCACTTGCGCGAGGTCGGCCCCGATCTGTCCGATGCCCAGTACGGCTTTCGTGCCGGGCGTTCGACGGTCGATGCCATTCTGCGTCTGAGGGCCGCGGCTGAGGAGGCAGTCCTCGGCGGCGGGGTTTTATTGGCGGTATCGCTTGACATCGCCAACGCCTTCAATACTCTGCCATTCGGCTGCATCGGTGAGGCGCTCCGGTTCCATGGAGTGCCCGATTACCTGAGGCAGCAGGTGGCCGACTATTTGCAAGGCCGGTGTGTCCTGTACGAGGATCGTGACGGAGAAGTGAGGCGCAGGGCAATGTCGTGCGGTGTTCCTCAGGGGTCAGTCTTAGGACCGCTCTTGTGGAACATGGGATACGATTGGGCCCTGCGAGGAAACTTCCCACCCGGGCTCAGCGTACTCTGTTACGCCGACGACACGCTCGTCACAGCCCGGGCACGGAATTTCGAGGAGGCGGCGCGCCTGGCCACCCTAGGGGTTTCCCGAATGGTCGGGCGCATCGAGGCGCTGGGGTTGAGAGTGGCGCTTGAAAAGACGGAGGCCCTGTTGTTTCATGGGCCCCGTCGCGGTCCACCCGCTGGCGCCTCCTTGGTCGTCAACTCGGTCCTCGTACCGATACGCCCCCAGATGAAATATCTGGGGTTGGTGTTGGATGGGCGATGGCCCTTCGACGAGCATTTTCGCATCCTTGTGCCCAAACTTGAGGCTACTGCTGCCGCCCTGGGTCGGCTTTTGCCGAATCTTGGCGGTCCCAGTGCCTCAAGCCGACGGCTTTACATGGGGGTGGTACGGTCGATGGCGCTTTACGGCGCGCCCGTGTGGGCGGAGACCCTGTCCGCCCAGAATAGGGTTCGTTTGTGGAGACCCCAACGAACCATGGCGGTCCGGGCCATACGCGGTTACCGCACGGTGTCCACCGATGCGGCGTGCGCGTTGGCCAGAACTCCCCCGTGGGATCTGAATGCGGAAGTACTCGCCGACGTTTACTGGCGGGCGGCGGAGGTCCGGGCTGGGGGCTCTTGCCCCATGCCCGAACAACTGCGCGCCTGGCGCAGTCAGGCCCACCGGGACGTCATATCCCGGTGGAGGTCCCGGCTGGAGGCTCCACGTGCCGGTTTCCAAACCGTGGAGGCGCTCCAGCCGGTCCTTGAGGAGTGGGCGGTGAGGCAGCACGGGACCCTTTCCTTCCGGCTGGTGCAGGTTCTTTCCGGGCATGGGTGCTTCGGAAAGTACCTGCATTCGGTTGCGAGGAGGGAATCGCGTCCCGACTGTCATCACTGCGATTGCCGTGAGGACTCGGCGCAGCACACTCTCGAGCAGTGCCCTGCCTGGGAGCAGCAACGTCGAGTCCTCACCGCAGTGGTGGGTCGTGACCTCTCGCTGCCGACCGTGGTGTCATCTATGGTCCGCAGCGAGACGTCTTGGAACGCGGTCGCATCCTTTTGCGAGGACGTCATCTCGCAGAAGGAGGCGGCGGAGCGACGCAGGGAGGAGGACTCCCTTGCTGATCCGCTTCGTCGCCGGCGAACCGGGCGGCGTCGGCGCGACCATCTGCGCCTGATGCCGCCCTAATGGTGGGGCCGCGGGTGGGGGTTGACGGGGCCTTTTCCCCCCACTCGTAGCCTTCCGCGACGTCGGCGTCCTGCAGTGTACCCCAGGACGCCGCCGGAGTAGGAGTGCCCGGCATCTCGCCGCGCCGGGCACTGCCACTGAATTGGCCGCCGATGGTATACCAGATTCCGGCGGCCCGTTCGCGCAGGTGGCGCGACGGTACACGGCCGATTTGTTAGTGGGGGCAGGTCCCACACTACCTCCAGCGTCTGCCCCGGGTGCTGGAGGTGTGCGTTAGGCATTTTTTACGGCCTTAAAAAAAAAAAAAAAAAAAAAGGTTAGGTTAGGTTAGGTTGGGGTGGGGTGCTAAGTGCCGGAAAACCTCCTCGTGGTGCACCCTGGGCAACGGACGGTGATCACTTTTTGATCGCCGGACGGCTAATGTTCTGGCAAAGAGAGGGGCCCGTATTCGGGCCACTCGGGGCGTCTCTCCCTGTGCCCCTCTAGTTTTATTTTGTTTTATTTTATTTGTTTTACTTTTGTTTTATTTCGGTTTATTTATTTTATTTTATTCCAATATTTATTTTTACACCTTTTGTTTTGGTTTTTACCGTTTTATTTTACAATTTGCTTTTCTTTTTCTTTTATGTTTTATTTTGTTTCCTGCTGGGGGGGAAACAGCGGAGTGATGTGGCGGGCTCGGCGTGCTTTGCTTTTGCATTGCCGCCGGGCAAACAGGGGAGGTTTTGGTCCATCCCTGGGCCTTTCTGAAGAAGGGCGAGGGGCGGCGGGTTCGCTGTCTATTTATAGATGGCGGACACGGTCTGATACAGACCACCGACCGGCCCGACCCGTAACCCTGAATTGACAGGAACGGGGGCTCACACATTGTGGGCTGCGGGGAAGTAAACCCCTTTAAAAAATACCCTAATCCTACGCTTGTGGTGCCCGGCAATGGGATGAATGGCTGAGGGGATCTCAGTCCCGAGGGCTACCCTGACGGAGGTCGTAAAACTCAAACTATGTCGGTGGTTAAAGATGATATATCTACCCAGGAGGGTCCCGGGCGCACTTCGCTCGGGGAATCCCTCCCGAAGCCAGTCGGCTTCGGCAGTCCCGCGTACTCTGGGGGGGACACCCAACGACGCACCCGCCCTGTGCCGAGCGGTAAATCCGGCACCGAGAAAAGCGCGAAGGTCGCGCTTCGAACCTCTAACCGCATTTCTGCGGTTAATAAGAAGGGTCGCAAGACCGCAAAGAGGGGCAAGGCGAGTGGGGCTCCATCCCCGTTGCCGCCTAAGGTCCCACGGACTGGGTCTCTGACCGGTTCTGAGACCTCCATTACGGACGTGGACGTAATGGAGGATACTGAAGTCCACGACGACAATGCGGTGCGTGACGAGCAGCCAGGCAGGTTCTGGGCTTCCCAGAAGCGTGGCCGCAGCAGCTCGCCGCCGCAGGAGGGCGAGCGCACCGCCGAAGACCGGGTGGTGCAGCTCCTCGCCGAGGACCGACGTCGGAACTCAAGGCGAGGGCCGGGGATGCGGTAGCCGCGATTTACGAGGTGGCTACCAAATCCACCAATTTGAAGGGCGCACCCCTTTGTGCGCGGCCTTAAGGAGGCGGGCGCTAAACTGCTGGTAGTGGTGGACGACCTGGCCGGTCGCACGGAAGCCACCACCAGGGAGATACAGCAGTTGCGCTCAGAGAACGCCACTCTGCGGTCAGACATGGCGGAGCTCCGCGCCGAGCTCGCCAGACTGCGGGCCGACCTGGCCTCCTCCCAAGTCGGCTCACGAGCCGTGGCTAGGAAGCCGAAGCTCCAAGTGCCGAAAACGGCCGCCGTGGTTGTCACGGTGTCGCCGGAGGCACAGGAGCGAGGAGTATCCTACGCGGAGATCTTTGCGTCGGTGACGAGAAATCTCACCGCCTCCGATCTCGCAGGTCTGGGTGCTACCACCCGGCCCTCGCAGACGGGAGCTCGGATCCTCGAGTTCCCTGGTCCAGACGGAGGAAAAAACGCGGATTTCTTCGCGGAGAAACTGCGGGGGATTATTGCTGGGGAGGAAGGCGTAAGAGTCGCCAGGCCCACGAAGTGCGCAGAAATGCGTATTTCGGGCTTGGATGACTCGGTTACGGCCCAGGAGGTTCGGGAGGCTATTGGGACCCGTACCCAATGCGCTCTCGACTCCATCAGGGTCGGCGCCATTCGCCCCGGTCCCGGAGGTGCTTTTGCGGTTTGGGCGCAGTGCCCCGTTGCCGCGGCCAAATTATTGGCTGATGCAGGGAGGCTGCTCGTGGGCTTCAGCGCCGCCAGGGTTACGATCCTGCCGGCGAGACCCGCGCGCTGCTTCAAGTGCATGGCGACGGGACACATGCGTCCGAAGTGCACTACTTGCTTCGACTGCGGCGGACTTTGTTTTCGCTGCGGTCGCCCGGGGCACAAGGCGGCGGACTGTTCCGCTGCCCCTCACTGTCCAGCGTGTGCGGCGGGCAACTTGCCTGCCAACCACGTCATGGGACGGGTGGGGTGCAAACCCCCGCAGGCTCGAAAGCCACGCCCGGGGGGTAGCCAATCGGCCAAGGCTGCCCCTCGTACACCGCCGCCAGCGCGAATGGAGGAGGATGTAGTTCCGGAGTCCAGTAATGGACAGTGAGTGCTTTTCCCTCCTCCAGGCGAATCTCAACCATTCTGCCGGCGCGCAGGATCTTTTCCTGCAAACCATGGCAGAGTGGTCGATTGCTGTTGCCGTAGCCGCGGAGCCCTATTACGTTCCTCCTCGTCCGAATTGGATGGGTGACCGGGACGGCTCCGTGGCGATCGTCAGCTCCGCTGCGCTCCATTCCCCGCCCTTGTCGCTCAGAGATAAGGGTACGGGATATGTTGCTGCTGACTGGGGGGGACTCACGCTTTACGGCGTGTACTTCTCCCCAAACCGGAGTTTGGCTGATTTTGAGGTTTTCCTGGCTAGCCTGGAAGCCTCGATACGGCGGTTAGCACCTCGCCACGTCGTGGTGCTGGGGGATTTTAACGCCAAATCCTTGGCGTGGGGATCTCCCAGGACGGACGCTCGCGGAGCGGCGGTAGAGGAATGGGCAGCTGCGGTGGGCCTCTGTTTGCTGAACAGGGGCACCACCAATACGTGCGTTCGGCGCCAGGGGGGGTCGATAGTGGACCTTTCGTTCGCTACCCCTGGTGTCGAGGCACGCGTAAGGAACTGGCGCGTACTGGCTGAGGTTGAGACGCTCTCGGATCACCTGTATATCCGGTTTGAGCTCTCCCGGTCCCAGGGCGCCAGTAGGGGTCACGGCGCGGGCAGACAATCCCGATTCCCGCGGTGGGCTGTGGGTCGACTCGACAGGGAACTGCTGGAGGAGGCGGCTATCGTTCAATCGTGGTCGTCCTCACCACCTCCGACCGAGGACATCGACGTCACGGCTGTCCGTATTCGCGATGCGTTTACGCAGGTTTGCGATGCGGCCATGCCACGTTTCCGACGTCGTCCTCCGAGGAAGGAGGTCTACTGGTGGTCCCCAGAGTTGGCGGAACTCCGTGCGGCCTGTATTCGTGCCCGGAGTATGAAGCGTATCGCAATGCGAGGGACGCATTCAAGCTGGCCATCTGCCGCGCGAAGGAGACGGCGAGACAGGAGATGCTGGAGGGTCTAGATCGTGACCCTTGGGGTCGCCCCTACAGAGCGGCGCTGAATAAGCTCCGCTCGTCGGGCCCCCCCCTTACAGAGACTCTCCAGCCCAGCTTCCTCGTGGAAGTGGTTGAGGCCCTTTTCCCGCAACGTGCGGAGCACACGCCACCGGCAATGGTCTCTGAGACCGACGACCGGGAGGCCGAGCCCAGTGTTCCGCCCGTCACGGAGGCGGAGTTGGGGGCGGCTGTACTTCGGATTCGTTCGAAGAGTACCGCCCCCGGGCCTGACGGGATTCCTGCCCGAGTGTTGGCCCTGGTCCTCAACCACATGGGAGACCGCCTCAGGGGGCTGTTCGACGTTTGCCTGGCGTCCGGACGGTTCCCTGACTGTTGGAAAACGGGGAAGCTGGTTCTCCTACCGAAGCCGGGTAGATCTCCCGATTCGGTCGCGGCCTTCAGGCCTATCGTGCTGCTGGACGAGGCGGGGAAGTTGCTTGAGAGAATTCTCGCTACCCGTATCGTCCGCCACTTGCGCGAGGTCGGCCCCGATCTGTCCGATGCCCAGTACGGCTTTCGTGCCGGGCGTTCGACGGTCGATGCCATTCTGCGTCTGAGGGCCGCGGCTGAGGAGGCAGTCCTCGGCGGCGGGGTTTTATTGGCGGTATCGCTTGACATCGCCAACGCCTTCAATACTCTGCCATTTGGCTGCATCGGTGAGGCGCTCCGGTTCCATGGAGTGCCCGATTACCTGAGGCAGCTGGTCGCCGACTATTTGCAAGGCCGGTGTGTCTAGTACGAGGATCGTGAAGGAGAAGTGAGGCGCAGGGCAATGTCGTGCGGTGTTCCTCAGGGGTCGGTCTTAGGACCACTCTTGTGGAACATGGGATACGATTGGGCCCTGCGAGGAAACTTCCCACCCGGGCTCAGCGTACTTTGTTACGCCGACGACACGCTCGTCACAGCCCGGGCACGGAATTTCGAGGAGGCGGCGCGCCTGGCCACCCTAGGGGTTTCCCGAATGGTCGGGCGCATCGAGGCGCTGGGGTTGAGAGTGGCGCTTGAAAAGACGGAGGCCCTGTTGTTTCATGGGCCCCGTCGCGGTCCACCCGCTGGCGCCTCCTTGGTCGTCAACTCGGTCCTCGTACCGATACGCCCCCAGATGAAATATCTGGGGTTGGTGTTGGATGGGCGATGGCTCTTCGACGAGCATTTTCGCATCCTTGTGCCCAAACTTGAGGCTACTGGGCCGGCTTTTGCCGAACCTTGGCGGTCCCAGTGCCTCAAGCCGACGGCTTTACATGGGGGTGGTACGGTCGATGGCGCTTTACGGCGCGCCCGTGTGGGCGGAGACCCTGTCCGCCCAGAATAGGGTTCGTTTGTGGAGACCCCAACGAACCATGGCGGTCCGGGCCATACGCGGTTACCGCACGGTGTCCACCGATGCGGCGTGCGCGTTGGCCGGAACTCCCCCGTGGGATCTGGATGCGGAAGTACTCGCCGACGTTTACTGGCGGGCGGCGGAGGTCCGGGCTGGGGGCTCTTGCCCCATGCCCGAACAACTGCGCGCCTGGCGCAGTCAGGCCCACCGGGACATCATGGCCCGGTGGAGGTCCCGGCTGGAGGCTCCACGTGCCGGTTTCCGAACCGTGGAGGCGCTCCAGCCGGTCCTTGAGGAGTGGGCGGTGAGGCAGCACGGGACCCTTTCCTTCCGGCTGGTGCAGGTTCTTTCCGGCATGGGTGCTTCGGAAAGTACCTGCATTCGGTTGCGCGGAGGGAATTGCGTCCCGACTGTCATCACTGCGATTGCGGTGAGGACTCGGCGCAGCACACTCTCGAGCAGTGCCCTGCCTGGGAGCAGCAACGTCGAGTCCTCACCGCAGTGGTGGGTCGTGACCTCTCGCTGCCGACCGTGGTGTCATCTATGGTCCGCAGCGAGACGTCTTGGAACGCGGTCGCATCCTTTTGCGAGGACGTCATCTCGCAGAAGGAGGCGGCGGAGCGACGCAGGGAGGAGGACTCCCTTGCTGATCCGCTTCGTCGCCGGCGAACCGGGCGGCGTCGGCGCGACCATCTGCGCCTGATGCCGCCCTAATGGTGCGGCCGCGGGTGGGGGTTGACGGGGCCTTTTCCCCCCACTCGTAGCCTTCCGCGACGTCGGCGTCCTGCAGTGTACCCCAGGACGCCGCCGGAGTAGGAGTGCCCGGCATCTCGCCGCGCCGGGCACTGCCACTGAATTGGCCGCCGATGGTATAGCAGATTCCGGCGGCCCGTTCGCGCAGGTGGCGCGACAGTACACGGCCGATTTTTTAGTGGGGGCAGGTCCCACACTACCTCCAGCGTCTGCCCCGAGTGCTGGAGGTGTGCGTTAGGCATTTTTTACGGCCTTAAAAAAAAAAAAAAAAGGTTAGGTTGAATCCTGTGTTGCGGAGCGTGACCAGAGGATGCATGGCCGATGGGATGTTCGGTTCCAAGCGCTACCCCCAGCTGGGGCACCTGCGGACCCCCCAGTTGGGATACAAATTTACGCTTACCCGGGTACAGGCGGCACTGCCCGGGTGGACCTTTATTTCCCCCATACTCGTGGGACCTAGTATGGACAATAATAAATTAAGAAATATTTTCAACAAGAGGAGCGTAACGCTACTTGATAAGGAGAAAGAGAGAGAGGGAGAAGACGAACGTCGAAGGAGTGTGGGCAATTTGCCACTAGAAGTAGCTGAATCCGGCCTTTTGAGCGGTTCCAGAACTTCAGTGACGTCGGAGTCGCTGGATAGCCTGTTGCGCTCGGGCCGGTTTGGCTCTGATTCTTCGCTTAGCTCGTCAGTTAGCGAAATGGACCCGCTGGTAGGTGGGTCAGGTACCGGTCCAAGGAAATTGACAGCTGAGCAACGCCGCGCTCAACAACAAAAGCGCGGCGCATCGCCGGGATTTGACGAGAACCTTCCTGAGGTTGACCTTGAGGTCCCCAGGAAGGTTCATTCTTCCCAAAGAGGGGGGTCGGTGGCGAGGTTCGCTCGCCCGAAGACACCCCCTGCAGTGACGGCAGCCGATGTCACGCCGAAAGTACCAACGTCCGGCGTGTTTTCCAGGCGCGACGCCTATAACAGAGGCCGTACGGAGGGAGAATTAGCTGCTGAGGAGCAGGTCCAGCAGTTGTTGGGTGGGCTCTGCCCTTCGGGAGGGGTTGGTACCCCGAAAACCGTAGAGGAACTCGTCCAATCGGCGACAAAATCTGTGGCGGTTATTGCGAATGTGGCCACCAAAAGTAAAAACTTGAAGGGCACTTTCGCAAAAGGCTTAAAGGAGGCAGCCTCAGTCATAAAGGAGGTGGTGAAAACGTTGTCTGACCGTTCTGGTGACACTGAGGTGGAGATGAAGAAGATGCTGGCCGACAACACCTGCCTGAAGGAGGAAGTGAAGGCGCTCCGGGCCGAGATAGCACAATTGCGTGCCGATTTCGGTTCGACTAGAGCCGGTTTTGACCCGGCCCTAGTTAGCGCTGTGCCGACCGGTTCTGTTCCGGCTCGTATGGGAGAGCGACCATCTAGCGAATCCTTTACGGAGGCGCAGATGAGGCAGCTCGCACTTCTTTTCGGGGGCCTCTTTGAGGGAATCAAGGCGCGCCTGCCCCCGGAACCGAGCTGCCGGCCGCCGCTCGCGGCGCATAAGCCCCCTCAGGGGCCAAAGATGCCACCCCCGGCGCCACCCCGTAAAGAAGGCCGCGCGGGGTCTTTTGCCACAGTGGCTGCCTCAGGGCAAGGTGCGCGGCCGCGGGGTGAAGATCCCCTGCCGCAGCGTATGTTAAGAGGAGCACCCCGGGCTTCCGTAGCGGGCACCTCAAGGGCTCCAACGGCCCAGGTCGGTACCCCGGCGCCTGCGTCTGCCCCGCCTCTGCCCCCTCTGGTGAGGAATGGCGCACTGCGGAGAGTAGGAAATCGCGGCGCCGGCAGAAGAAGAAGGCCACTCCTGTTGCTCATGTACAAGAGTTTGCCCCGGCAATAGAAAAGGCTAGGCGAAAGCCGAAACTGTCAACGCCGAAAACGGCCGCCGTCCTAGTGACGGTGTCGCCGGAGGCGGAAAGCAGAGGCGTTACGTACGCCAGCCTTTTCAGTGGGGCAAGGGCGGCTCTTTTGGCAGCTGGGGGCGTGGAAGTGAGCTGCCGCCGCTCACAGACCGGGGCCCGACTCCTCGAGGTTTCGGGTACGGAGGGCGCCAAGAAGGCCGATTTCGTGGCGGAGACGCTGAGGCGTCTAGCAGGAGGAGAGGATGGTGTAAGGGTCGCCAGGCCGATGAAGTGCGCAGAGTTGCGCGTCTCCGGCCTGGACGACTCAGTCACGTCCGAGGCTGTCCGGGAGGCAATTGAGCTGAAAACTCAGTGGTCTCCCGGAACCGTGAGGGTCGGTGCGATTCGTCCCGGCCCCGGCGGAGTTGGTGCGGCGTGGGCGCGTTGCCCGGTAGCCGCGGCCAAAATGTTAGCAGAGGCGGGCCGGCTCCTCGTGGGTTTCTCTGCCGCGAGGATCACTATCCTCGAGGCAAGGCCCGCGAGGTGCTACCGGTGCATGGGCGCAGCGGACTCTGTTTCCGCTGCGGTCAACCGGGGCATACGGCAGCGGCGTGTTCCGCCGCTCCCAACTGCCCCGTGTGTGCGGCGGGCAACCAGCCCGCCACCCACATGATGGGGAGGGCGGGCTGTAAGCCTCCCAAGGCCGCAAAGCCGCCCGCAGGGACGGGCCGAGCTCCTCGCGCCCAGGCTCCGGTGCGGATGGAGGAGGGTGCGGAGGAGGCACCTTCCCATGCCCCTACACCCTCCACCTAACGGACTCCTTAGCCATGCTCGCTCCTCGCCCCTGTCGTCAGTGATAGGGGTACCGGATGCGTTGCGCGGTAGGGGGTCCAGGACGCGGTCGCACCCTCCTGCGGGAAATTCATCTCGTGGGGGGAGGCGGCGGGGCTAGTCTGCCCCGTCGCCGGCGAACCGAGCGACGTCGAGGCGCAGTCGCGCGTGACGTCGCTTGGTGGGGCTGTGGGCGTGATGGACGGGGAAGTTTCCCACGCTCGCGGCCTTTCGCGATGGCGGCGTTCTGTGTGTACCCAGGACGCCGCAGGAGCAGGAATGCCCGATGGGGCTATGCCGCTGGGTGGGTCGCCGAAGATATAACAAGTCCTGGCGGCCTATCCGTGATGGCGGCGAATAGGTACACGGCCGATTTTTTAGTGGGGGCAGGTCCCACACTACCTCCAGCGTCTGCCCCGGGTGCTGGAGGTGTGCGTTAGTCATTTTTTACGGCCATAAAAAAAAAAAAAAAAAAAAAGTTTGGGGTGCTAAGTGCCGGATAACCTCCTCGTGGTGCACCCTGGGCAACGGACGGTGATCACTTTTTGATCGCCGGACGGCTAATGTTCTGGCAAACAGAGGGGCCCGTATTCGGGCTACTCGGGGCGTTTCTCCCTGTGCCCCCTCTACTTTTATTTTGTTTTAATCTATTTTGTTTTGTTTTCTTTTGGTTTATTTAATTTGTTACAATAGTCTTATTTTACATTTTGTTTTTACACCCT